>CM043120.1:49587940-50091549 GCA_023701765.1 Hylyphantes graminicola
GTTAATTTCTCAAATCAAAGCATTGTTTCAGTGGCGTACCCAATCAAATTAATATTCCAAACACCATATTTCTTTCATCACGGCTCATTTTTCAAATTAGGGCCCACTCAACTAAAAACAAATTCACCTTTCTAAGATACCAATCACCCCAAACAATACTCAAAGCCACTGATCCTCTCCAGTGGCGTATCCAATCAAACAAACAAAACCTAAACAATTTGTCTTTCTTTAATTATGATATACATTCTCCAAACTTAACCCACTTAACAACAACCCCCCCCCAAAAAAACCGACATTCCAAGAACCCAATCGGCCCACCAAAAATCAACGCCCCTTCGCAGTGGCGTGGCCCGCCCTCTCGCTACGCCCCTGCCCAATGAGCAGTGGCGCCGATACCTAAAAGTTACGGTATTGGTTCCCATGATCTATGTGTTTGCGCCGAAGTCCGATCGAACGCTTTCGAACAAGGCTCCCGCGCAAGCTCCCAAGGAGTTCGATCGGTCGAAGCAACAGGAGTGTCGGACGAGATGGTATGGAGAAGTGGCGTAGGGTCGATTTGGAACTTTTAGCAGCGCGGGGCGACGCTTTCCCCCACTTTTCAAGAAAAGGCAGGTACTGATCATCGCCTAGGTCTAGGTATTTAGTAATAAGTCAAGGCCCGTCCGTGGCCGAGTGGTTAAGGCATCTGCCCCAGGATTCAGCCTTCTCAGGAGTGAGGGGTTTCCAATCCCACCTACTGCCAGTCATCCTATAAATCGGATCCCTGTACTGGGAAAGAGTAGAAAATCCAACTCGTGACGGGATGGGCCCGAGTGTACTGGGACAGACATGCTCGTTAAATCTGTGGAGTTCAAAGTCCCGACAGCGTCAGCGTACGATGTCGCTCAAAGTTCCGTTGGGTGCCCGCTCAGGTGTCGACCTCGTCACTTGCCAGGGTTCTAAATTACGAGGCGTTATTGGCTGTCTTAAAGCTCCTAATGGAGGTTAGAAATAGGCAGCCGGAAACGATTACACTACACTACAATACACTACACTACATAAGTTAGTCCTGTAATGAATGTTTTTTTCATCCCGAAAAAAATATATTTGCATCTTTAATACTCATACATTATGGGAAAAAATACTGAAAAAAATTTAACTGCGTTGTAATTTAAATAATTTCAAATTTTTACATTTTTGCTATATGGCAAAAACCAATTACAAATTCCAATTTTGATAAGAATGACTAGAAATTAATATATATTTTCAAATAACCCTCTAGAACTATATTTATGTTTTCAAAACAACTTATTTGTATTTGTACTAATATTAATATAGGGGAAAGTGCTCAGCTTTGGGGCAGTTGTACCTGGGGACCTGGGGCGCAACTAGAAAAAAATTCTGGGGGGGGTTTCAGTTTTTCAACATTTTTTTCATTTAATTTTTTAATTAAAATTAATTATTTAATTAAGACAATTATGTAATTAAAATTAATCATTTAATTAAAATTAATTATTTAATTAAAATTAATTTTTTATTTAAATTAATTATTTATTAAAATTTATTGTTTAATTAAAATTATTTTTAAATATTTCATGTCAATAGGATGTTTTTCTATTAATTTATCTGGCAAAAGTTCCGTGGTTTTGTTTTCGTTTTTCTTGAATCACTTTTGATTTGGTATTCGAACGGGAGTTTTGTAAGATTATTATAATTTTTCAAGAAAACTTGCATGGAAATAAAAGTTTCTTTTTCCTCATTCTGATCGTGAATTGAAAACGAAACAATCAATCAAATCGTATTACAGAAAGCGTGACATCATAAGAAACATTAGCATTAATTATAGAATATAATTATTGAAAATTTATTTCAGGGTGGTTACAAAATCCTAGAAAAAAAGTTCTTTGATATTTCCAGGATTTCCCTGATACTTTCACAAAAATTTCCCTGATTTTACAATTACCTAAGAAACATACAATACACACAATTCAATGCAGCATAGAAAATTTAATCCAGTTAAAATTTATCCAAATAAAATTTAATGACGTCTCGCAACCGTGATTACGCCTGATAACAAATATTAGCCATAAACTACTTCCTATTCGCTCATTGAGTAAATAACAGACATCTACATAAATATATAAAAACTACAATCAAAATACAGAGTTTTGAAGTAAAACTAAAAACAGATTATTTTATTGACATTGCTTTAGATTCTTAGCTGTCATAAGATAGTATTATAAATATTATGAGTCATTCGGTTCTTTGCCGTGTGTTACATTTATCTTTACATTTTATCTTTACCATTTCATAAATTTTGGAAAAAAAATTAAAACACAATATTTTTCAACAATTTCTTAACGTATCCGTAGAATTCGGTATCTTATAATTATATTTTTAAGATTTTTTTATATTTTTAAAACAGTTTTATTTATCTATGTTTATAATGGACAAAGTCCTGGCTGACTCATGTATTAACGCTAAGCCAAAACTACTGGAGGTACGAACAGATTCCATATTTTAAAACATATTTTAAAGAAACATGATTCGCGAGAGCGATTTATATTTCCTTCAAGATTGGTTCTTCAGGCAAATCAGATCAATCATAATATTTTGATCAAGTGTTCGTTAGTAGTGATCACAAGAACCAAAACTGCTGTTTACGTAATAAAAATGGGGGAAAATTCCCTGATGTTTTGCAAATTTTTTTAAATTCCATGAGAATTCCCTGATATTTCCAGAATTAAAAAGTCCCCTGAGAAATCCCCGATTTCCAGATTTTCCAGGTTCTGTCACCACCCTGTAATTGCTTGGATAATTGAAATCTCCTGATTTGTTGTACAAAAATTAAATGATAAGTTCTAAATATTACATATCATTTTAAGAATAGATTAGTGTAAAGATAAATTTAACATTTATTTTATTTGTAAAAAATAAAATAAAAAATATTCTGAATACAAAACTAATTGCATAGCAATTTGTAGAAACAAAATTTATAAGTTTAATTGGACGACATTTAAAAGTTAAAGCTCAACAATAAAGTGATAATTAAATGATTTAATAATTCAAAATTCAACGGAGCTATTTCCTATTTTTAATTTAATTTACGAAGTCGTACAGGCGAAATAAGTTTTTAAAAAAGGCAGAACAAGTCAATTTACAGGTAGAGGACAAAAACAAGACGTATCACAAATAGAAAAAAAAAACTAAAAGGGAACATAAAAAAAACGAGGAATAAAAATATCAAAATACAAAAAAGCCATTAAGGTCAATTATAAAACATGGTAAAACAAAGAAGAAAGTAAAAAGTGTACAACAAGAATTAAATTAAAAGGACAAGATATTAAACAAGCATCTTTTCTAAAACTCAGTACAAAAAATATTTATATCAACATTATGAAAAATTAATTTTATTATAGCACAGTTTGGTTTTAATTATCGTCGCACTAAAGCTACGCGAGGGTTATTGGCGAAGGGCGTCGTAATTTAGAACCACAGTCAGGTGATGAGCCGACATATGAATAAGCACCCAAAGTAACCGTTCGTTAAGTGCGACATCGTATGGAGCGTCGGGACTGTGAAGCATATATAACGTGCAGTTCCTCTACACGGGTATAATTCACCGCATATTTGTGGCTGCCGTTTATAGGCTGGCAGTCATTTCGGAGATTCCCGAACCTGAGACCTTGAAGGTTATTACGGAAAATTTTCGCTATCTATATATACAAGTCATAATTAAATTATCAATAAAGTTCGAATCTCATACAACTCTCAATATTTATTTACTCCGCTCAGTCGTTAAAATACCACCTTTATAAATATTTCAAGTTCAGCAACTTCACACAAAATATTAACGTATTACAATATTTTTTAATATCATTGAGGCGATTGCCAGTAAATATTATAAGTTATAACTTACTTATTGATTAAATGTAGAAACCAATGTCTTTATCTTTTGACAACCTCCTAAACGTTATCACAATATTTTCCAAGGAAAAAGAGCGAAAACATCCTGCTTACACATAATTTATTAGCATTATAACTTTAAAAATAAAAGATGGGAAAAAAGTATTAATCTGATAGCACGTGCGAGTAGAATTTCTTTGATTTCAGAGTAAAATCGTCGACACAAAGGCTCCACCCCAGTAGCAAAGAAAGAATTCATTTCCTGTAAAATTGCGCAACATCGTTTGAGTTATTACCGATGAGAGTATGAGAGTTATTACCGATTTGTGAATACACCATATTATAGCAACTCATAAAAAAACGACAAAAAGAAAAAGAGCGGCGCCAGGCATATCTTACCAGAATCCGCGCGCTTTAGGTTAGTGTATTTTACAGTAAAACCGTGCGCTGTCGCCCACTATAGGGGTTATAGTGGATGAAAGCGCACGGTTTTACATCTCCATGGTATTGCCCTATCCCTATGGAATATTTTACACTTTGGCATTACTTTTACTGTTAACAAAATTGTACAATTTGTCTATAATTCGGGTTCTGGGGGGTCAACCCCCCCCCCCCCGTGGTTGCGTGCCTGGTCGTACCTCTGAGTAGGCACCCAGCGCAACTGTTAAGGGCGACATCGTACGCAGCGTCAGGACTTTTTAGCATATTTAACGTACACTTCCTCTACAAAGGATTGCTTTATTAAGTATACTAACTATAACTAAGATTTCGGTTAACCGTTTTTATACCTTTTTGGTCAAAACATATATTATTTTCGAGCAATGTTCCAAACTTCAACGATGTTACTTATATCTATAACTACATTTAAGACGTCGTGCAGACGAATCGCCGATGTGGAATAATAAAAAAAAAATATGTTTTTATGTCGTTATATAACAATATCAATAAAATGATATAAAACATGTTTTAAATGTAAAAAAGCAATTGAAATGCAATGAAAACAGAACTTAACAGCCATCCTTAGATTTATATTAAACATTCAGACAAAACAGTAAAAAGAGAGAAAAAAAAATGCCTTTCCCTACAACATACTCATATCTTCAGGTACTTTATAGTAGAAATTAAATAGAAAAGGCGCGAAATAAAAACCTCAAAAATAAAACGGTGAAAAAAGTACAGTTCCAAAGATAACGAGTATTATTGGTTTAAAATAGTATCCGAGGAAAAGGGGGGGGGGGCAGTTTCGGTATCTTAATCATTGCCTAGAACCGTGACCTTTACTGATTTTTTGAATGCACAATATTAGAGCAACTTATAAAAAACGCCAAAAAATGAATAAATTTGGCAAGACATGTCACTTTATCAGAGCTGGCGCCTTTTTCAACCCCCCCCCCTCACATTAGAAAAGGAGTTTCGTTAGAAATATTTTGTTTTACACAGATTTATACTTCCCGCCATTCCGCCACCCATATTTGAAACACTTTAGGGATGGAAAACTGAAACCCGTTTTTTTGCCCTCGGTTTCAACCAAAAAACCGGTTTTTCATAAGGCCAGTCTTAAGGTTCAGTAAAACCGAAAAGCCGGTTTTTGAAACATCGGTTTTTTTTCTGAAAAACCGCCATCCCTACAGTTTCTTATTTTGTTGGCGGCGAGCGAAATAGTGTTTCTCTATGGAATTTTTTTCATCATTTTCGATTTTTTTTATTGTTAACAAAATAAAATTTGACTATAATATGGGTTCTGGGGGGGGGGGGGTTCTGACCCTAGAAACCCCCCCCGTGGTTGCGCGCCTGCTGGGGACACGGGGAATAACTCGTTTTAGGGAAATCGAAAAAATCCTGTATTTTTAGTGGCAACACTACTAACAAAACTTTATCTTCTCTTGTTAAAGAAGGGTCGCCGAAAGCTAATGGGGGTATAATAAACAGGATTTATTGATTTCACACATCTCGAATAACTTTTACTATCATTTTATATTTTGTATTACGCCTCGGTTTAATCTTCTTTTCGGCTCTTCTTAGTACTACTTAATAAGCCATGTTTGAAGTAATTTTTAATCCTATTTGTGTTTTTCAAAACTTAACACTTTCTTATTACAATGCGTTTTAAAAAATTACCCGATGTGCTGTGCTGTTCCTAGGGACAGTATTTAGGTTGTACCTAGGGACGTCCCTAGGTACAACCAATTTTTCTGCTGCACTGTAAATTGTTGTGTACTGTGCCTGATACTGTTTCTCCGATTTTTCAAGTGTCCCTAAGTTCCGATCAGAGGCCACAGACCTGCTCTTCTGTATACCTTGAAGAAATTTGACCACTTTCAAAACACCTTCTACGAAAACAAACCAAGAGAGGCAGAAAGGAAAATCTCATTTTAACCGATAATACAGAAGTTAAACAGAAAACGACCAAAAGCAAAAAGTCTGCTCCAAGTAAATATAAAGCAAATATACGTTTGAAGGATGTTTAATGGAAGGTTGGAACTCAACTCTTAATTCAAACATTAATATTTGAAAATGATTTGATATAACTTGGCCTATATTATTGAAGTACAGGGTAATGAATTTAATGTAGAATACTTGAAAAATATTGATAATTCGAATGAATTTACTAAAACTGAAAAATATACTGAAAAATTTGAACTCGATAGAGGTGATACAATTCCAAAACTTCCAGCACCAAATGTTGTTAGCCAAGCCACGAGGACAGCAGTTCTTTCCTACTTCTTTTTGATGGTTTTATTATAATCTTGGGAAGATTTAATTATTTTTATTTTTTTTGGCTTATAAGTTATCTTGCAAATTTGCAAATTATGTTATTGAAAAATAAAGCTACTATTTAAAATTACAACAAACTTATTCTATTTCCAAGTCTTGGGGATTACATTTATTAGTTTTTTATAAATAAAAAAGCATTTGGGAAGCGTATTCGTTAATTTTATAAAATGTATTTAGAAATACATTTTAAATTAAGAAAAAGGAACATTTTCGATATTTTTTTTAGAAAAATGTAAAGATGTCATTCTATACGAAGTCCAAAAATGCATTTGACTTCTTATTTGTACGGCAGAATTGTGTTCTAGCCAATTTGGAACAATGTCCTCAGGTACATCGTGCCTTGTCCCCAGGTACATCACTGACGTTGTACCTGTGGACAGTGGATGTACCTGGAGACATCGTACCTGTGGGGTTAAATATTAAAGAAAGACAATCTTAAAAAAATAACTTAGTATAGGCAAGATTTTGTTAAAGAAGAATACCTAAAAACTTTTAAATAATCGGTTTATAAAAAATATTAAAATTAAAAATCTAAATCTGTCCCAAACCTCAGCACCTTCCTCTACTACTTTGAATACTGCCAAAGACGTAATTTCACAAGAGTTAATAACTTCACTCTTTAACTTTGAATACACTTTTACTACTTTCATCTGTAAGGGTTATTAGTAACTAAACCTTCAAAATATGATGAAAATATATATAGATGAAAAATACACAGATTTGTTGCCGAGAGGGAGCTCTACTTTAATAGAATAAAGTGGATTATGTTGCTTGTTGCCATATGTCAACAGTATGCATTAGAGGGTTAATCGAGTGAACTTTTCATAAAATCTAAAGGTTTGACACACTTTGAAAAATATCAGGTGCATAAAGTGCAGTTCTAAAAAATCCTTACGGTATATTAAAACATAGTGCACGTTCTATGGGGTTACGATCGGGTAATTTTCAGGAAAACGGTCATAGAGTACTAATTTTTGTATCCCTAAAAATTACTTAAAAATATGTGTAGATTAAACAAACAATATAAACATTCATTTTTTATTTTTTCAATTGTTTTTTTTTTGCTTGAAATTAAAAAAAATAGTTAATTTTATTCGGGTTTTAAAAGTGGATTTCTTTCCTTATTTATTTATTAATTTATTACAACTACCAGACAGAACAGGTCCATTTACAGGCAGAGGACTATTTATTAAGATCACACATACAGAAAATTACAAGGAAACACCAAAAGAATTAAAAATACAAACGCTAAAATTATCATCAACACAATGCCCTAAAATATAGATGAAACAACGAAGTCAGCAAACTGAATCTAACAAACAAATTAATGGACAAAATTTTTAATAACATATTTCTTAATAACAATAACATCTTTTCTTAAACTCAGTATAAGACATAAAAAATATATCAATATCGTTTTGAACAAATAATCGACAAATTGAAATAATAGTCAAAATCGCATCACGTGATTTACCTCTCGTCCCCTAAGCACTTTAACAACAATTTTGTACATTTACGGTTGAATTTCGGCATCCCATTAATTTCAGACATTCACTACTGAATGTCTACTCTCACGCTACCGTCAGTGCGGGTAACTTTGGCCAAAATCATAGTTTTTTTTACAAAAGAAGAAAAATTTAACTACAAAAACGATTTAAACACAAAAAAATCATTATGCATTCTAAGTATTGTACTTTTAGGAATAATTTTCGAACATTTTTGTTGAATTTTATAAATTAATAAAAAATTGGCATTGCTTTAAAAAATTAGGACACTGTTAAGAGCCGGGCGGGTAACTTTGGCCACCCATGAAATACATGAGAAACATACTTTTTAACATCATTAAAGCCTGTGTTACCGAATTAAATAGCAATATTAAAACGTTTAAACCAAAAAATAACAAAGTTATAAGACATTATACTTATTAAAAATTGCATATAACTTAACATTTACATTGCAGTGCATCGTGGAATGGCATTACACGATGAATACTAGTATTCCTTGTCGCTTAAAAGAAAAATAAACTTCTATTTTAATAAGGAAAAAGAACTTTTTTGAAGCAAGATTTAATAACAAATATTTTTATAAAAAGCAAACGATTTTATTATGAAAGGGAAAAGAAATAATCTATTCATAATTAGGAATCTGAAAATGTTTACCTTTCGACATTTGCGATTTTGAGTGGTATACGTTTTTTGCATTATATCTTTATCTTTTTAATGTTTAAAAGTGTGAGATTTTTTTTAAATATCTAAAAAATGAGTAATCATAAAAGTAAGAATTTTTCAAAAGTAGTTAAACAGAATAAACTTTTACATAATTTTTTTAAAGTGCAAAGTTCCATAAAGAAATATTTACATCTATGGCCAAAGTTACCCGCATTCATCGGCAAAAGCTTCCCAATTACAAATATTTTAGTATAGCATTAAAAGTTTTCAACTTAGAATCAAACAAACGGTGTAATATTCTTCCCCATAAATAAAAGAATCGAATAGAGTGTTTTATTTAAACATTTTCAGTGTTCTTTTAAGTGTTCCAGACAAAAGTTGGAAGAGATAGATTTTTGTAATTTTATGCTCGTAAGAATGAAAACAGCATTTGAAGTATTGCCAGATTTAGAATTAGAACTTTTTTTATATGAAATGAAAGGCGATGTTTCCACCTTTCCAAAAATGTAAAACAATTGAAGATTAGATCATTTTATGAAGAGAAATTAAGAAACAAATCTTTTTCCGACGCGTGGCCAAAGTTACCCTCCGTGGCCAAAGTTACCCGCTTTGACGGTATTTCGGAAATTCCCCGCAACTATTTTACCAATGACTCAATCACATAAATTAGACAATGTATAGATATCCACCCGAAGGCACAGCGATCGATCATTATACTCATTCATCATTGTAAAAACTGATGTGACCGGCTTTGAGTAGAGGTCAAGGGAGATTTTTTTTTCTGTTACTTCATAAATGTGTGATACCAGAGGTTTCAATCAAAAGCTCAATAATTTTATACATGATTTTGGTATTGCTTAATATTTCGACCAACCATTTAGCTAACAATGTCGACTCAATATCACAATGTCAGAATAATGTCCGTCTGTCATTACCTGTCATATTGTATATCTGAAACTGAAACCATTAATTATACAGCTAAAACTAACAGAGCCAAATACTTCAAATTTTGTGTCGAAATTCCTAGTACTTGTTGAAAGTTATAATAACCTTTTGGTATTGGCGTCCCCATTTGAGGACATTTTTTAAAACCTCCCCACGAAAAATTAACACGGACGCATCTGGCGTATTAAATAAAATTGGGGAGAGGGGGAGGGGGGAACTAAAATTCGTGTTGCCTTTCACGCCACTTAACAATGAAATTCTAAACAATTTTTGCTGCTCCATCAATTCCTAAACATCAGTACACCATTTTACTGGAGCCATAGTTGGTCGCACATTTTATGATCCGTTAGAATTGGCAGTAGTCTATCCATAATATCTACTATAAATCTTTCAGCTACGATACTTCGGAGTAAAGAGAAAGTACTAGATATATACTTTACCAATCAGCACAATATCCTTTCGATAACCGGAACTTTGCATGGTCTTCCACTCTCTAACAAGACCAAACCTATCTCCTCCTCTTTTCAACAATTACTAGCAATCATTCCATTTATAAGAGACAAGAAAGCTAATACAGCACGTGATGCCTAAAAACCAATCAATCATAGCAGAAATTATGCATGTTCAAGAGCTAACAATACGTTTTTAGTGTCCTGTTTGGTAGTTGGTAACTCATTCTGTTATTCGGTTTCTTTACAGAATTTTAATACACGTCTTGTAAATTTACACCTCGAAGTGAGATTTTGATTATAAAAAGCGTATTGATGGTGTTAATATTCAAATGCTATTTTAGCTACATATTTTCAGCCTATACTAAAGCTCAAAGCAAAAGAAAATGTAATTAAGTAAATACATTTTTAACCGGATTTTTAACCAGATATTAAGTTCAAGGTTAGATTTTTCTAAAATAACTTCTTTCCTCTTGCTCCCGTGAAAATGATGAGGTGAGGTTTCGCCCTCTATTTCCTCAGTCCTGTGGTATTTCCTGGCTATAGTGTTCAGGAGAAACGAGCCAATATAAGATTAAAACTAACTTAAAGTCACCATTTGAAACACCAATAGGTGTATTGTTCAGGGATAACGCGATTGTATCAATAACGTTAAAACTATCTTAAATCAACCAATTCAAACGCCAATAACTGGCGGAATGTTCAGAAGTAACGCACAAATAAAATTAAAACCAACTTAAATACATCAATTAAACGCCGATAAAGCGTGGTGTTCAGAAGTAAAGCACCAATGAAAATAATATGGTTGGAACAAACTTATATCCAACAATAATATAAAATCTAATTAATTAAAATTTAATGACCAGGGTGAGATCTCTATTGAAATTAATTCAAACAATTGAATAAAACCTTATCAATTAAAATTTAAATACAGGCTGTAATTGATAGGGCCAAACTTCTAATCAACAGTGTGGGGAAGGGGGGGGGGGGGTCGAATCCCACCTACTGCCGGTCATCCTATAAATAGGATATCTTTACTGGCAAGAGTAGTAAAATCTAATTCGTGACGTGACGGATGGGCCAGAGTACACCGGGACAGACGTGCTCGTTAAATCTGTGGAGTCCAAATTCCCGCGTCAGCGTACGATGTCGCTCGAAGTTCCGTTGGGTGCCCGCTCAGGTGTCGACTTCGTCACTTGACCAGGATTCTAAATTACGAGGCGTTATTGACTGTGTTAAATCTTATAAAAGAGGCTAGAAATAGGCACCCCAAAAACGATTGCATTACAATACCATCACAAGGGATGTGAGGCGCTCTGTGGTCAGTGTCTTGATATACGGATCGGAAGGTCCCGCGATCGAGTTCTGGTAGCTGTAAACTCACCGAGTATTTGCGGAGTACGTGCTCGTTAAATCTGCTGGGTCCGAAAGTCCTGTGGGCTGTCATTGCGCAGTTTCCTACGGGTACAGGTTATTGGAGAATATTTACCTCCCCTTCAGTGACATGCCTAAATTGTGGAGGTGGCGCGTGATAGATGGCAGCATCTGTCACGTATATGTGTGCATGTGAGTGTGTGTGTTGTGACTGTCATACTTGATGAAGGTTTACAGTGGTGGAAATTGATTTATGAACTATCATTCTTTTCACCAGATATAGCTTTGTATTAAGTGCTAACAATTCAAATTTTGTGTGTTGGATATTCAAAGCACAATAAAGGAATTACACACATAATTTTTTTCAAAACATGATATTAAATAAAAATATATCTAATTTTAGTTTTTAAGCATGTCAAATGATGGAAATTGAATTATGAACTCAACTTTATTTTGAACCCAGGTACCAAATATTTTAACTAGTTCTATATTTGAACTTGAGGGGAGCTTACTATCAGTGTTTATAAATAAGATTAAAGCCAAATTTGTAGAAATTTATCTGTTTTATTCCCATTTTACTAAATAGGAAAGCTTGCGGGACAGCCTGAAACCAAACAGGTAAAAAATGACCCTTATATAATATTGCAACAAATCTTTAAGAGAAATTAGTATATTAATTAAAAGATCAACAAATATAATTCATAAATATTTAAAGAATCATTCTGACTTCGGCAAAAACCATCATTAAAAAAGGTGTTACCCTCGTGGGACGAGGGACAAAAGCAGGATTATTGGATTGGTATCCCAAAAAGTTACCATTTGTGTCAGCATTTGTGCATTACAGGACGAATTTGTTATGAACAATCACTTCCTGTAACTCACAGAAGAGTAGGACAAATATTGATATCGTCGTCGAACTTGAAATGTTCCAAAATGAAGGCTGGTCCAAAGCTTACTCTTCACCATAAGAACAGGCTATTAAAATATAGTCGTAACTACATGAAAATTGATTGGGTGGAGGTGGAGGGAGAGAAATGGGGAAAAAGTGACATTTGCTGATGAAAAAAGTTCAATTTGGATGGACGTGATGGTTTAAAATGTTATTGAAAGGATCTTCGGAAATAACCAAAATCTGTCTTCAGCAGAAATGTTAGTGGTGGAAGTTTGATGGTTTGGGCCCCGATATCTTATGATCGAAGAAACAAGGTTATGTTTCTGAATTGTTGACAAACATCACTTTATTGCAGATCAGTTCTAGAAAATTCTTTAATTCCTTTTTGCGTTGCAAAACTATGCTTTTGATTAGATTTTTATGCATGATAATGCAAGTATCCACATTTCAAACGAAATTAAAGACTGTTTAATGAGCTAAGTGTTGTTCATTTAGATCATCCTGCCAATAGCCATGACTTAAACCCCAAGAATAATGTCTGAGATCAATTGGTTTGAATAATTTACTCAAATAGAGTATGGTTTTAATGAAGTGTGCATCGGTTATGGAATAGAAGGACTTAATCATTAAAAACTGCAAATTTCTTGACCAAAACTTGACCCAAAGTTTTGTGTTGTCTATGAAAAATAAAATCAAGGAAGCATTCGCGACAAAAAATAGTTTTAGCAATTTTTAATTGAGATTGAATGCAAAAGTTCATAAATCAATTTCCCTATGCTAAAACTAAAATGTCAAGGAAATAAATTGTTTACGAATTTATATAAAATTTTATTTACGTGTATAGTTTATAATGCAAAGCCTGTATAGTACATAAAATTTAAATCGATAAAAATGCATTTAATAAAGAAATAATGTTAAAAAACTGTCAGTTCATAAATCAATTTCCACCACTGTATAAGCGGCTTTCTGAGCAAGCACACAAGTCTGAAAATATATGTATACCAACCAACCAAATACCATCACTTCTAATCAACAATTTCCTGAAAAACTAAAAATACCGAGGCACTATTACCTCACAAGAGCCAAAAACAAAGGTCACAACACCCATCTCAATACCGGCAACGAGGAACACGACTTGGAGAAAAGAAAAAGATCTGCCTCGAATCTCCGAATTGAAGTCTGAACAATACCACTACCACGCCTCGGCAATCCTCGGAATCAAGACCATTAATCGCCATTCCAGCAACACCGAAATCTCAAATAATCCACCCGGAGGTGGGCTATTAGGGATCTTCGGAGGTAGCAGTTGGTTTCAGTCAGTGTGCTTTTTGTAAATTCATAAAAAATAAAAATATTATGTTATATTCTGTTACATTCTGTACTATTCTGTTATATTCAGTAATATTATTTTATATTCTATAATAATCTGTTATATTCTATAATATTTTGTTTGAATACATATATTCTGTAAATTTTTCTAAATATAATTTAAGTGGTTATAGCCAAATTGATTATTATTATTTTAAATATGAGGCTAATTGTAGTTTTTTTTAAGAAAAAAAACCCCTACCATTTCATTAAAGCATAAAATGTTTAGAATAGTGGGGTTCCCAACCTTTTCTGGATCATCGCCTCGTCGTTTAGGTTCATTAACATTCATCGCCCTCTTGTAATTTTCATGTTATGCCCAATCATAATTTGAGTACAAGTGTAATTATAAAACTGTTTTATAACACTTATTACCGTTTACTAAAACAATCAAAGAAGCTTTATCTGGTCACTTTTAAATAAAATAGAAAAAAAAAACATAAAATACATATTTTTAACATATTTTCAAAGAACAAAAGTTAAATAATTATCTAAGATATTTTTACTGGTTTTAGAAAATTTAAAAGTTGAAAGTGAAAATTGGCTGGTTCGGTTATGGTTGAAGAATGGTTTTACTGTACAAAGGTACAACATTATTTTAATTTCTCCCTTTTGAATATTCATCGCCCCCTGATCGCCCCTCAAGTATTTTTGCCCCCTTGATAACACAAATTGCCCACTTGTTGGCAATCGCCTCCAGGTTGGGAACCGCTGGTCTAAAATATGGAAGTATAAGTATCTCTAACAGCATTGCTACTCAGAAGTAGGCCCTTGAAATAAGCAGATGATTTTCATCGGGTCACACATTACGACGCTTCCCAATAACCTTCGTTCAGCTCTAGACGCTAATTCAAATAAACTAAAAGTGTCTTATAAAACACAACAACAGGTGGAAAACGTCCACCCCGTTCCTCCGCCATCCCATGCAATCGCATCTATCAATCGCATCGTGTCTGCCTCTCCCACCCCCGTATTCCCCTGAGGATCACAGGTCAAATCCGGCTGTTACCGGCTAATGGTCCAGACCAGAGTCCATGGACCCTCGCGTGCTGCCACTACCTGTTTGTTTATTTTTCCATATCTCGCCAGAGATGATTCCTTTGGCTGCCGAAGATTCTTTTTCATGTAGGTACGATGGGTGACGCCCCCCTCGTACATCATAAACGCGTGGGGGTGCTTGGATTGGAGGAGTTGGGAAGAGGATGCGAGATGCTTTGGCGAGAATGAAAGTGAAGCTGTTTAGAAAGTTGACTAGTAACCCTATAGACCGAGAGCCCATTGACTCCAGACCTAAATCATTTTCGAAAGGATAAAATGTATCAGATTAGGTTTGGTTTTCATTTACATTTAGTGTATGCCTACCAGTTAGAGTGGACCGACGGCCAAAATACAGGTATCGGGTGCAAAAAGTAGGTAAATTATAAGTTAACAGAAGTCATTTTTGGAAGGCTGATTTTTACATATGTTTTAGAAAATAATGTTAAAAGTAAATAATAAATTTCCCAGACATTTTCCGTGGGCCGATATTTCTCCCAGACGCTTTAAACGTCTTTATCAAGTTCAGACTTTGTCAAACGCATCTAGCGGAGTGAGATTGCGCTACAACCGTTCTCGGATAACAAGGAATAATAGTAGGCCCAAATAAACCGCTTTCTCAACGGTAGTTCAAAGGCCAATTCAATGCAAAATTGCCCTTTCAAAAGGAGCTTCATTAAATGATGCTTATCAAGATGCTTTATTAAATTTGATTTATTGTTCAAATTTAAAAAGCTTGCAAACTCCTCTTAAATTGTGACACTACAGGTATACATGAAATTAGCAAAAAATGTAAAAATGTGGCATTTTCTGCTCTGTAAATTGCATGCTAATGAAGATATGCCTTCAAAAAAAGCTAGGAGGGACTTTAAATATGATGGCCTCCTGTTTTATCGGATCTACCGCAAAGAATAGAAACTTGCCATTCTCTCTTATTTTATTTACAATTTAAACTTTTAACGTTGCTTTCTTCCACTTGCTTAGTAGCATACTTTTTGCTCTAAATAATTAAAAAAAACACGTAAAACGCAGCATTTTATCCTTAAAAAGGCGTTGATTATAAATCCAAAACTGACTCTTTACGCAGTTGTAGGGTATCTGAATTTTCATAAGATAGTAGTACTTAATTCCTTTCACAGGTTAAAAAAATGCGTTGTAATTATAGTTCATATTAGAGAGTCCTAAATCGCCAAGTCGATGTCTATACTAACTCTTCTTTTGTCAATAGCGTCAATAGTTCGTATGTTTGGGCTTACTGAAAGGCGATTGATGACTTCACTTGGGACACCAGTTTTTGCATTGTTTTTTGCCCGGTAACATCTAAATCTTATTGTTATCTCTATAACTGCCTAAAGAGAATTGAGTCATCACTCGCGAGAAGGCATTCATCATTGTCTTGAGGGATAGTTTATAGATGTGTCTGGAATTGTGTGGATGTAGATGGAAATCAAGCTTGTGGAGCGTGAGGTTTTTCGGTCGTTTTTTAATCGATTTCAAGATTTTCTTTTAGTATAGGAATTGGGATTGGCATCAAAGGGTTAAAAGGTTGTGTATTGCTTAAAAATGGCGTTTGCCTTGCCATGAATCTGGAAATTTTGAAGTACCAACTTTCGATTGTAAGATCAGTGGCATACTGTGTCTCAGAACACTTCTGCATCTTACATTCTGTATTATAGAAATCTTGAAGATTCTGTATATTTGGGATAAAGTCATCACTTGCTTGTCTTAAGTGAACTGAACTGGCGAATCGATGGAAACTCCTCTGGTTTTTGAGCTTGAATTTTTTCTGTATTTTTAAAAAGAGATTTTAAGATTTTTTTTTAGTATACAAATAGGGTTGAAAGTTTTTTTTTTAATGAGGTGGGGAAGGCCATGAAGCTGGACATTTTTTCATAAATACTAACTTAAAATGGTTAGATCAATGGCCTACTGTGCTTCAGCACACGCCAATTCAAGTGAAAAAAGATCTCAGCATCATATTTAGACTTTTGGGACGTTACTTACAAGAATGCATTTATCATTGTCTTGAGGGATAGTTTACAGCTGTGTCTGGATTGGCGAAGAGTAGTGATGCGAATCACGATGGTTGAGCGCGAGTTTATCTGTCGTTTTTACATTGATTTTGAGATTTGTCTATAGTAATACTGTCTATAGTCTAAAGTAATTGGTACTAGGGACTATAATAGACTTTAAGACTAATTGGAACTAACTGACTATAGTAATTGAGACTAACTGTCTATAGTAATTGGGACTAACTGTCTATAGTAATTTGGACTACATGAAAAGTTTAAAGAGTTATATTTAATAAAGAGTATGAAGGGGGTTTAAGTCCTAGGGGAATTGTACGTCTCTAAATGTTAATGTTTAATTTCTCTTTATAGGGACTTGTATTATGAAACTCGTGAAAATATTTGATTTTATTGGATAACGCTTATAAGTAACCATTAACCAAGAACTAACTAATTATTTTTTTTAAACTGTATTTCACTCTAAAGAGTGACATATGATAGTGTCATTTATCTCGGCATTTCACCTGTCACTCCCTAAGCAATTATAAAAAATAATATTTTATTTAGTTTGTTTCTGAACTTAACAATGATGGATCTGCAAAGTCGATGCGAAAAAAAACCTTCAACAAAGACGACTTCTTTACTTCGATTCTAAAAAGACGTCGTCCCACCCGGTATCAAATCCACGACGAAGACTAATAGCAGTGACACAACTTCGGGCATTTTTCTCCAACATTTTCTTTTTATACAACAAGAAGAAAGTCACACAACGGCAGAAAAACAAATGAGGATGAACTAATTAATCCGGCCAGCTTCGTTAGCGACTCCTACCTTAATAACAACAATGGTAAGCAAAAAAAAAAAACACAGTCGCACCGCTTGCTAATTGCTCTTCACTTACCGTTACCGAGTCCTGCGGAATTATCATTTCGGAAAACCTTAAAGGTTAATAAATCATGTCTGGAGAGAGAGATGCGTAACGCCACTTCATTAAATTTACATAATTAATTATGCGTAAAAATTAACGCTTTAATTCGTCGGGCGGTAGTATCCCCTTGGAGATACTCGATAGAGATCAATTAGTCATAGTGAGCGATGGGCGCCGGTGACACCTACGCCTTTGTTTACATCCCCCAGGCTACACGTGTTATTATTGCTGCTGAAGATGGATGATGGGCCAAACAGTTTTATCACTCTTATACTCCGATTCGGCCTGGACTCGGGAGAGTTTAGGTGTCTCAATGCACGGAACTTTTTACTTTTGTTTTACTTTTTACGTTTTTTTTATTTGTTAGATTGTGAAGACTTTGCTTACTGCGGATGCGAAGAGGTCTATTTCTTTGAACTGCACAATTAAACAATATTTGTCAATTTAAAAATTAGAGCCATCTTAATCCTTGTCTTTGAATCAGCATTCAACTATAACGCGTTGATAACATGATGATTTACTTCACATTTAAATGAAAAAAATCACCTTAAAACGAAATTAAAAAAATTAATTCTTGTGCTAGAGTTTCGAATAAATAGTGAAATTTCCATAATCTTTAATATAGTTTATGATACCTATATTTGAGACCCCGGCTACACGCGTTATTATTGCCGCTGAAGATGGATGATGGGCCAAACAGTTTTATCACTCTTATACTCCGATTCGGCTTGGACTCGGGAGAGTTTAGGTGTCTCAATGCACACAACTTTTTACTCGTGTTTTTTATTCACTTTTCTTTGTTTGATTGTGAAAATGTTTCTTACGGAGGATTCACACTTTTTTGTTTTGAAAAACACAATTCAACAAAATTTGTAAATTTAAAAAGTAACGCCATTTTTTTTTACTTTATTGTCTGTGAATCGGAAGTTAACTGTTGTTGTGTGTCTCAATGCAAACAATTTTTTACTTGCGTTTTTTATTTACTTTTCTTTGTTTGATTGTGAAAATGTTTCTTACTGAGGATTTGAAATATTTTTTTCTTTGAAATGCCCAATTCAACAAAATTTGTAAATTTAAAAATTAGAGCCATTTAATCCTTGTTTTTGAATAGACAGTTAACTGTAATACTTAGCAAACATGATTCACTTTACATTATATATGAAAAAAATACAGCCATGTTGAGGCCTACACGATGAGTTTTTTTTAGAGGAATAAAACATAGTTAGAAATTGAGTAAAAGAGAGCGCTTTTTTGAAGCATTTATGTCACAAGCCAGTACTTGACACACTTTATATATTTACAGGAGAAACAACTTGAAATACCTGACTAAATTCTTATATTTAGTGAAAATTTCGTGATCTTTAATTTTCAACTTATTGTACGTTACCTTGTTCCCATTGCTTTGCTTAAGTATTCAAACAGTTTCAACCCTTTCTCTTTCGCTCTCTCTCTCTCTCCCCCCCCTCTCCCCCCCCACAAAAGACTGTTTTCCTTTCAGTCGTTTTTTTTTTGTACAAGTGTTTTTTAATTCATATTTTGTTGTTATTATTTTATTCTTACGTATATTTGAATGTTTTTATGGAATTTTTAAAAAAATTATATGTATCTCAGATTTTCTTTTTTTACAATAGTGCAACATTCATTTTAAATGAGATATTTTTCACATCAAGATCTCTCAAGCAAGATTCCTACTAAAACGGACTAAGGCAAACTCAAATAGTAAATAGCAATCATTAATATTTAAAACTATGCTTACTTAAAAAAATATAGCAAACTCCTTTTACCAGTTGCAGTTTTTGTTTAAACACACTTATAAAGTATTTAAAGACAATTTAAAAATTGTCTAGAGATTTTTTTAAAAACTTTTCTTAAGAACTTACGTATACAAAAACATTAAAAAATCATCAGAACAACTTTATTTAGCTGTTGTCACTAATTAAACTCATTTATGCGTGATTTACACAAATAATCTAAAAAGGTCTTTTGGGAATCTTAAAAATGCGGGTATTTTTTTTTATCTCGAAATACAAAACTGAATACTTCGTTGTTGATTAGATGTTAGAAACGTACGAAATAACCCAATTTTTTTCAAATGTAATTGATTTATAAAAAGAAAAAATAAATTTAAATTGAAGTATTTGTTTGTTTGAGTGTAAAGTATCTTAATTAAAATGATTAAATAAATTTTACTTTTTATTGTAGCAAAAAAAGAAGCATGTAACATAATGAAATATCTATTAAACTGGAATGTGTTATTTTTTGGTACAATATTTGTTTAAGTTTGATGACTCAACTATAAAAAACTATTAATATTTTTAAAAAGAATTTTCTGCTCCTTGTTAAAATGGGGCACAAATCGTTAAACATGGGGAAATTGTTTTTTATTGCACTAAAAAAAAATTAATAACAGAAATATTTGGTACAATATTTCGTCACTTAAGTTCCCACATGTGCTATCTAATTGTTGTGAAAGGATCAGATTTACTGTATGGTAACCCATGGCGCGATTTTTTCGGATTTGGCTATAATTTTTTTTTGTGGCAACCGTTCGACATCGACTGATGATTAGAATTCTTTAACTTCGCAACGATGACGTTTTTCCAACAGCCTGTGTAAAATGAACAAACACGTTTTTCGGCTCTCCCTTGTGTAGCTCTAATGCGACGATAATAATTCACACCTATCCTATCATTTCGGTTGGGTTTTCGGCCGACCTTTGGCCCGATTTTGGAAAGTTCGTCCAGTGTTACTGTTCAGTACATTTCTTCTGTTTTGTAAAGTAAGATAGCACATGTGGGAACTTAAGTGACGATTTGTTTAAGTTTGATGACTCAACTATAATAAAAACCATAATTATTTCTTAAAAGAATTTTTCTACTCATTGTTAAAATGGGGCACAAATCGTTAAACGTGGGAAATTTGTTTTTTTTTACTGAAAAAAAAATAACAGACATTAATTTGAGGGGAAAAATATAAAAAAGTAAACACAGTAAATGAAACACCAAGGGCACACAAGGACCATATTGGCGAACATAAAAAAGTATGTAATGTAAATTTACAAACAATTTACATTACAAGTAAAAAATATTATTATGGCAACAGAAGTGTCGGGGGTATATTTAGGATGGTTAGTCAATACAAATGAGTTACTCTCTGTACTGCTATTTTATTTCAATAAATATTATATGCATAATCAAAAATAGTTTTCCATATGTGGAACAGCAAACAAAAGGTTTTGAAGATATGTTTTTAAAATCTGTTGAACTTTATTTTTATGTTTCGTTATTTACTAAACAGACAAACATTTTAGCGTTTAAACAAATATTGTATAGGATTTTTTGGATAAATTTTGTGTAATATTTTGTTTAATAAGTGATCGAGCACACATTAAATGAAATTTGCGTTTTTGTAATAGAACTATTGACAACTCGATAGGTTGATAAAAATGCTTACTGTGATATCATGCAATCAATGAAAATGAGGAATAATTTACTTCACGTAAAAAAAACTAAAATAAAGTAAAGTATTATTTTCAGATTAAATTGAACCAGCATAATTTTAAGTTCCTTTTCATAATTTTAGATGTTGTCCTTAACAGCTGACAATTAATCAAGATGACAAAATGTAAGCTTAAGGGGTCTAAGGAGTCTTAAAAATGTGCAAAGAAGGAACTACAAAGTATAGTTTGATCTCTCATGTAATTTTTTAACTACTCAATAAACAAGTATAATTTTTTTATATGTAATTCTACAAGATTTATTTATTATAAAACAAATTTTAAAATTTATGAAACTTTAGCCAAAACTAAAATAAATAATATTAAACACAAAGCTATTTTAACACATTGTGATTAGGCTTGCGCGGCAAATTTTGAGGTCAAAATTGAAAAAATGACCAAGAAAATGACTTTATATTGTACAAATATGTACAAACTAGGACTTATACCTAAATTCTCACCTCAATTTTAATAATAAATTATTTTAAGAGCTTTTTTCTAAAAAAATTAATATTTTTTTTTAAATTTTGATTTTAAATTTATTTTTAAATAATTTCTAATTAAAATTGAGCTGATAATTTAGGTATAAGTCCTAGTTTGTACATATTTGTACAATATAAAGTCATTTTCTTGGTCATTTTTTCAATTTTGACCTCAAAATTTGCCGCGCAAGCCTAATCACAATGTGTTAAAATAGCTTTATGTTTAATATCATTTATTTTAGTTTTGGCTAAAGTTTCATAAATTTTACAATTTGTTTTATAATAAATAAATCTTGTAGAATTACATATAAAAAAAATTATACTTGTATATTGAGTAGTTAAAAAATTACATGACAGATCAAACTATACTTTGTAGTTCCTTCTTTGCACAATTTTAAGACTCCTTAGACCCCTTAAATGCAGTGAAACCCCTTCTGATACCCCTTCCCGTAAGTTAATCCCACTTCAAACGTTATTACCAATCAGTTCTTTAAGTACTGCAATTTTTAGTTTTCCTGCTGCGTACGTTTTCCCCGTTAATTCGTATTTTACCCTCCGGCCTCTTGAAAAAACGTAAGATCACGGTTTTACACTCTTGAAACAAAAGAGTGAAATCCACTCCAGTTGGGGAAGTGCATTTTCGACACTGGAAAGGAGTGAATATTAACTCAGACTGAGTTAAAATCACTCGTTTGGAGTGATCCTGTTGGAGGTTTAACACACAAAGGATCCACTCCTTTCGGAGAAGTGCATTATCAAGACTAAAGGAGTGAAAATTACTCAGATTGAGTTAAATTCACTCGTTTGTTTTAAGAGTGACATTTCATTTAGAATAGACTCCTTACTGTCCATAGTAAGAAAATTACACCTCTTCCTTTTATAACAACAATCCTTTCTGAACGAAAACTCTAAATAAATGCCGAAATGATAGTCATAAATAGTTACTAACCATTTAACACGGCAAGTTTCGAAACGCAAAAACAACACACGTGAAAAAAATAAACTGGTGATATTAATGATCATTCTTTTGACACAACTCAGCGATTTCTGGGCTTGTGGGAAAACGAGAAAAAAAATAAAGACAAGAAAAGAATAAAAAAAAGGGACAAAAAAATCGGATTTCTCACAAGAAAAGAAGCCATGCAAATTGAAAAATAATCCTAAGACCCCCCCAATCCAAATACATAGCCCCATCCTCAACCCATTTTCAGTAATTTCCTCACAGTTTAGCATTGCAGATGACTACGGAGATAGTGAAAATTAGATCTTAACATGCGAGCCCCGGAATTAACAAATTACACGGCCGCGTGAGTGAAGAAAAAAAATACCCCAACGAATATAAATAGAAAAAATATATAATAATAAATAAAAACTTCAACCCCCACCCCGCTTTTTTTTTTCTATTTCTTTTCATTTTTATTTAAAAAATTCATTAGGTTTATGCTTATTGGTGGCGTGTTCCGTTAAACAAATTCAAGAAGGATTTTTTCATTATTATTTTACTTTCGCCTTTTTTTATTCATTATTCATTTTTTATTTTTTCATTCATTCCTTCAAGTGATGAATGGAGATTGGGATCAGAAAACCATCAGGTGTTTGCATTAAACGCTTCGATGTACCCCTCCGCCTCCCCCTGCGGAACTCTTTTTCAACGCGTGCCCGATTATTATTTCCTTATTATTTGGACCGCGTCTGTGTGCTTTGGTCGTTAGGGGCTTGTTATGCAGAGCTCTCTACTCTTTAATTATTATGGCGAAGATCCTGGAGCTGTATTATTTATTTATTTTTCCCTTTCAGATATCGTTTCGTTGGGATGCTGGAATTGTAACTGACAAATGACTAATTTTGGTTTGAAGGGCATTTTACTGAATAAGGCCTATTCCGAAAGCCTTTCAATGCTCAAAGCGGGATTTAGATCAAGATTTTGCTACGAGAGAAAGAGCTCTAAACAGTCTCATCTATCCCTATACCAAAATTTAAAAAAAAAAAAAACTATTCTAAAGTTTGCTTGCTAACAACCCTCTTACGAAAATAAGCGCATACGCATTGTCCAGTCATTTTTAGTTTTTCTTTTATTATTTATATAGACTAATATAAAAATAAAATTTTAAAATGTTAAAATTTTAATTATTTTTAAGCCATATAATAGAAAAGTATACAATAAAATTTTTTTAATGCTAGGACTTTTAATTTAAATTTCATGCAGCAAGAAAAGGTTTACACCTTCGCTAAAATGCGTACGCCCTGCTCAGATAAAAAGAAGTTCATTAGTGTCAACTATGGTGTCTACAGATATTGTTAATGGGCACGTGACAGGTCGAGGGGCCCCAGAATTGCTGGAATAAAAATAATTTCTTTCCCTAGCCTTGATAAGTGATTCAGTGTCACGTGGAAACATGAGCACCAATCAAAAAGTAAGTTTTTCTGCAGAACGTTACAAAAAATTTGTAAAAAATTTCGTGCCAGGTTTCACCTAGAAAAATGCGGTTGTAGAAGCTGCAATGGCAGTGTGGTGAAATTTTTCACCTTATTGTTAGAATACGGTTGAACCTTTTTTTCAACTTTCGGAAACTAAAACCTTAGAAATGATTAAACCAAATTCCGAAAATATGGTGAAACATTTTACCACACAGCTGTTGCAGCTAGTAGGAACCATATTTTTGGTGAAACCAAGAAATACATTTTTAGCTGTGTAGAAGGAATACATATGATAACGATAAAGTTTTTTAAATTTGCGTTTTCTTTTTTTTTCTCCGAGACTTATTGGTGGCTAAGCCTTTGCAGACTCGGCATATTCCCCAGAACGGAGCATCATTTTTTGGGCCCTATTCTAGGCCATATGACAAGGGTGCACATGATTTTTTCCATCCAGAAAATCCAGATCTCGAACCCGTAAACTTGGGCTTGTTATGCGATCACGTAAAATCCCTTAGTCAGTGAGCCGCTTACGGTAAAAAAAAATTACAGTATGTAAAACTTAATTTCGACAAAATGTTGAGTTACACTGATATCAAACAAACGGAGGAATCTGTATATTTATATTTACGAGAGGCGATTGCTCTTAGGGGCTATTATCTTCCCAGATAATACGAAAGATATTGGTTTTACGGTTCAGTTCCCACTTAATTTATTCATTTATTTTTTCCGTATTTGACTCGTTTTTTCATAATTTTTTTCCACGACGAGAGAAATGATTGCGTATTAACAACCGTTATGCACGAATTTCTATTGTGTTTTTAGGAAGAGAGAAATAATGAAACGGTAAATCTGTTATTACTTTCTCACTTCCACGTGTGTGAAATACTTGGAAAATCACTGCTCAATGAATAAATAAAAATGATCGTAGTTTTTATTGTATCATTTGTACGGGTTATAAATTATTAAAAAGCGCATTTTCTTGTTTTCTTTCTTCTATTTCAAGAAATAAATAGAATTGGAAATTGAGTCTGGATAATGGAGATTGCATTTATAAACTAGGAAATGCATAAAGTGTTTTGATTATTTAATTTTGAGGATTGTTCATTTGCATGTAAGTTATTAATTGACTTTTCCCATTTAATAAATCAGTTTTTTTTATTACATATAAAGTTATTGAATTTCGGTCGGCTATATTTTGCCTTTAGAAAGCTTTACAAAACGCATATTTTATGTGGCATTAAAATTTTTTAAGAACTAAGTTTTTTTTTAAATAGGATTTCGGTTTCTCTAAGTAAACAAAGGTGAACACTCTTAAATTAAACACTCCCAATTTACCTCAGTCTGAGTGGATTTCACTCCTCCAGACTGGAAAATGCACTTCTCCTTTTGGAGTGAATCCTTTGTGTGTTAAACTTCCGATAGGATCACTCCAAACGAGTGATTTTAACTCAGTCTGAGAAAATATGCATGCCTTTAGGGTGTCGAAAATGCACTTCTCCAACTGGAGTGGATTTCACTCTTTTGTTTTAAGAGTGAAGTTGCACTACTTTTAAAACGCAAGAATTATTTATTTAAATTTAGTAACAGATTCGAATACTTCTTTTTTTTTTCTATTTTAGAATTTTCGTCAACACTGCAACTAAAAATCTGAAATCTAATGGTTATTGAAAACTGGTAGGAGCATTACACAAACATTATTTCTGAATTTATTTTCTACTTAAATTTTGGAAAAACACTTTCTCAAATTCTTTTTAAAAAAATCTAAATATTTAGTCCCTTGTCTGAAGCACCAACTTTCAATATGTTTTTAGCCTAATTTTCTTTTTTTTAATTCAAAAGAATTAAAAAAATGAAAAGTAGGTATTGACATGCTGTCGATGTCCGTCCGTCCGTCTGTCCGTACCCCCTTCCAAAATCGGCTCTATCAATCCGATATTAAAAATTCTTTTTTTATTAGAAAGGTATAACCTCAGACACCCAACTTTTATACTTTTTGTCCGTCTGTCTGTACGATCGGGCGGACATAAATCTACTAATTGTTGACGAATTTCCCATTGAATTAGCATTGAAATTCAATTTCGAGTCATTTAAATCGTTGTTGCAAACTACAAATGCTACGGACAAGTGAGATACGTCAAAAAATTCTGCGTATCGAAATGAGAATACATTGAAAATTTTCGAAAAGAATTCGAATTCTAAGCACTTCAATTAATTAAAAAACTTCACAATTTAATGCTCATTTAAAAAGCATAGGAAGCCATTTTTATTAGAATTAAATAACCATTGCCATCGCAACAATCTCCCGAGAAACTTTAATTCTTTTAGACAATAAATTAAAATAAATTTACTTTTGCGACATCGATCAGTTTGAAATGTATCTATAATATCTCAAATATCTTTCACTTCGTTGTACAATAGTATGCAATGTTTTCATTCTATTTAAAAGCGAGAACTATTACATATTTATTCTTTGAAATATAAATCTTTGCAAACGATTTAAGTAATACTTATTTAATTTTCGAAATAAAATAAATAAAACAAGCCGAATTGAGCGGGTAAATGTTTAATATAGAATTAATGCTGTGTTTGGCGCCTTTTTACTTGTTAAACACAACTGTTGTTTGGAAGCAGGTTAAGTGACAGATTCTGTTACAAACCTACTTGTAAATTTACATTTCCTATTTTAAGTGCATTTTGGAGTAGTTTTATAGTTTTTGTTCTAAGAATAATTAAATATTTATTTATAACTGCAAATAAATCATGCGGACGAAAAGTAATATTTGTTTTATTGGCGATAGAAATTAATGAAATAATTGATTTGGCTTAAATAAGAAATTATAGCTGGATGCTGTGTTTAGTGAAATTTATTCTAATGTATATAAATTTAATGTAAAAACGGTTGTTGATGTCACTTACTGTTACGAACCTAGTTTTTTCAAGATAATTTTAGTAAGTATTTAAGTAACAGGAAAGTAGGCTATTTTAGTTCTTTTGGAACTTCTTGTTAACCCTTTCAGTCCCAGTGATGCCATTTGGCATCATCACTTTCAATAATTTTTTCAAAATGTTTATGTACCGTTATGGCATCCAAACACGCATCATTCGATTCTTCACACTCTGTTCAATAAGACAAATTTTACATTAATCTCAATAGCAGTCAGAACTAATATTTTTTTAATTCAGAAAATAGCCAACAAGCGTTTCACCTGATTTTTGATCAGTTCACTTCAGTTCCACATATTTAAAACACAATTCAAGCTATTTTGGTTAAAGTAATTACTAAATTTTTTTTAATAATGTGGTCAGATACCTTAAAATATATAACTCAAATTGTTTTTTGGTAATATATATTCTTTTATTTTGTTGTTTTCCACAGTTAAAAAATTTTGGCATTATTTCAAAAACCATATAAAAAATTAAAATGAATTTTTTTCTCATGGAATTCGTATAATTGACCTAAAATAAGCCTATTTTGTGAATATCAGATGTTTCTGTAGTGTAGTAAATTTTCGGGACTGAAAGGTTTAATGAATGAAATAAAAAATTTACTCACCTGAATCGTTGGCTTGCAGCTGTGAAAAGAGCGGAGGTGAGGGAGGCGGAGGGGAGCTCTTGGAATCGGCGGCCCGCATCACAACCACCTCTGTACAAAAGAAAAGAATTGCCATTTTAATAATTTGAAATTAAACAGCCTGTACACTGTTAAAAAGCCTGGTGGAAGATTTCAGAGGAATCCCGGAACTTTCTAGTTGCCACCACTATTTTGAGAGTTAATTCACCACTTTTGTGATTTATCAAAAGTTTAACGACAAACTTGGTAAATTCTTGCTCCGAATAGTGGTAGCAGCTAGAAATTTCCAGGATCGTGGTGAAATCTTACGCCCGAAATTTTTAATAGTGTTTCACATTATGCAGTCGGGTATAATTGCGATGTTAGTACGACACTACTCTGACATTGTGATATCGAATCGACATTGATATGTGATTTTAAGATAACTTAGGATATCGTATTGGGTATGACAAATGACGAATGACAGTGATTGCGCCCTCTAGAAGGGAGAGTGTAGGCTTTATAGCCCATTACCCAGCTCGCCAGAAGAGGCAGTCACAAGAGACACACAAAGAAGGACGACACAAACACATAGACAAATAACAACATATATTGACGGTCACAAACATCCATGCCTGACCGGGATTAGAACCCGACCCCAGCAGCTCAAAAGGCCAGCATCGTAACGATTGAGCCACCGGGGCGGCTCGTATTAGGTAAGTATGTACTGTATATGTTACACTGTAAAATAAAATCCCTTGTTGCAGAAAATTTCTGGCAGCAAAGTTGGCAGAAAATATTCGTAATGCGATTTACAAAATATATTAGCATTGTTTTCCCGCTCTAAAGAAATACAGAAAATATTCTCTAACGTAATGTTTTCCGTTTCTCACGATACACTGTTTAAAAAAACCTGAATTTTACGTACATATTTCTGTGATTATTTTCGGGAATTTACGGAAAGATTGCGTTTCTTTCACAAACAGACGGTTTGTCTGAAATACACAGCTTGTTTCCGTTTTCCTTAAACGCTTGACAAGTGAAAACGGAAAAACACCGTATTTCTGATTGCAGAATTTCACTTAAGACCCGTATGAACGTAAATTCTCCATATAACCTCGCACCCAACAGCTTTTAGCCTCGAAACTTCCGCCACCAAGTTTATTTTTGTTTTGTTTTGACCACATCTAAAGTAAGAAAGATCAATATACAGGTATGTTCATTTCTTTTAATAAAGATTAAAGATAAAGCTTAAGATAAAGATAAAATAAGATTTTATTTAAAGAATCCAGTTATTGTCTCTTTCTTATCTATTTCTGCAATCTTTATATAGTCCTATAATTTACCGTGGCGTAATTCCTGTATAAATAATTCCTTTTGTTTACCAACAGACGCAACTAAGTCAATTTGATTTAAATGTTTAAAAAAGCTGTCAAATATATGAAATAAACAAAGTTCACAAACAAACAAGTGCACATTATTTAAAAAAAAATAATGAAATGACTTGAAATTATTACATTTAAATTCGATTGAAAAGCTATAGCCCTCGCGTGTAGCTTTAGTGCGACGATAATTCAAAACCTAACCTCGATTGAAAAGCACGGCTACGCTATCGCTATAAGCATGGTTTATTTTAAAAACTATGCAAGTATACATAACGCAAACTTTTTCTTTACAAAATAATAAACTTTTGTTGATTTTAATGAATCAATTAGTGATTACGAATGTATGCAAATCGCATATTTTGATTCGATTCAGAAGTTACATACACTATTGCCAATGCTCTTTGTTTTGAAAAGTCTGCACACACAATTTCCGAATAAATGCAAACTTTCCAACACATTCAAAATTTAGGAATTGCAAGTGTCCGCAAAACGCTATTTTAGTGTTTATTTAGATATAGCTGCTAAGTGATATCTCATTTTCGGCTCACCGTCTATAACTTCATGTCGGTGATATTCAAAAGCAATAGTTATTAGCTTTTACTAGAATACTAATTATAAAATTGTATTTTATTGCTAAAATACTATTAAATTGCATTAAAGTTATTATTTTATACTAAATACTATTATAAAATTGTATTTTTAGTAATGATATACATTATTCAAGAACACTTCTGTTTTGTTTCTACGATTAAAAAAATATTTTCAGTGTATTCTCAAAACTGTATTGAGAAATATGGATAAATCAATTAATTAAAGGAACTGTAAGATTCATGCTTTGTCTGCCCCCTCCACCTCTTCACAAAAAGAGAAAAATCGTTTTTAACTCAGATATTAAATTATTACGGTCATACTATGGAAAACTTGCTAAAAAAAAAGCCTAAAATTGACAAATTGTTTAATTTTAGAAGGACTTAAGAAGAATTTGCCTGGTTTACGCCTGATTAACAGTTGCTTCTATACATTAGATCTATTCATTTAAAATTGGATTTATATATATTAATATATTATTTTTTTTAGGTGCTTGTTTATCATAAATCTCCAAAGAGGGTCAAAAGTTCGGAAAAAGAAGAAAACTAAATCTGTAGTTCCTGCATAAATTTTTAAATTAGTTGAGAATTTGAGAACCATATCAGTCTTTTTCAATTGTGAAAGACAAATAAAACCTGATTATATTCTGTAATTCTTTTGTTATTCATATCTTGTTAAATTGTATCAGTGGTGTATCCAGGGGGGGGGGGGGGAGGGATAATTCTCGTCCCCATGTACTAAAACATGTTGTTGTTGTTGTTTTACTTTCAGAGACTATGCAAATTTATGTATGTATAGTACAAATGCAGACACTTAGTGATTTATTGTTTTTGACTAAAAATTTTACTGCCTTAAAGAGTCTCTCTATTAAGGGGTGTTCAGCCCCTAAGACACCTGACTCATTATCCCCTACTCATGATTTTGCCCTGGATATGCTGCTGAAAAGTACAATACCATTTGTGTAGCCACAGAACAACACCAAATATATACATTATAAAAAATATGTCAGAAAAATTATCAAAATTGGAAAAATTATTAACATTTTTCTGCCATATTAAAATTGTTTTAAATATATGAAGAGTGGTAATTTTTTAATTTAAAAAATGTGAACAATTTCCTTTTTATTCAGATTATATACCAAATATGGTTAAAAAAAAGGATTAGATTGTATTAGTTTTTAATAGATTTAAGGTTTAAGTATGAAGACATTATTTGCCTACGTTTTATATAACAAACAGGATGCATGTTTAATTTCCCTGTTTCTCCTGTTAAATTTCCCTATGGTAATATTTATAACAATATATATAAATAGATATATTTAGAATGATTGATGGTTAAATAGTATATATAGAAACAAAATTGACAAGAAAAAAGCAAAAATGTCTTGGAATTAACTAGAAAATATACTATGTAAGTTTTCTGAATTTAGAGAGAAATGCAAATTAGAAATTCATGAAATTGACAAAGAAACAGCTAAATAAAAATTCCTGAAATTAACAGAATATTTCTAAAACGGTAAATCCTGAAATTAAAGGAGAAATTCCAAAATGGAAGATCCTGAAATTAACGGAGAAATTCAGAAATTTAAGATCCTGAAATTAACGGAGAAATTCAGAAATTTAAGGTCCTGAAATTAACGGAGAAATTCCAAAATGGAAGACACTGAAATTAACGGAAGAATTCCGAAATGGAAGTTCCTGAAAATAACGTAAAAATTCCAAAACGGAAGATCCTGATATTAACGGAAAAATCCCGGCAACTTGCTGCCAGTAGTTTTTCCGTTAATTCAAGGATTTTTTTTTTTAACAGTGTACATTATAAAAATAATGTGAACCAATGATACGCATATGAATATTCACTGAAGGCATAAGACCCAGACGCGCTGACCACTGCACTATCATGGCCAGGGTCGCGCACTACTGCGTATTTAAATTTTTCTTTTGTAATCAAAACTGAAAAAAAAGTTGTTTTGAAAGGATCTACCTGTATCAGTGGTTACAAATTTTTCTGTTTACGAAAAATGTGTTTTTGACGAATTTACATATAACTTTATGCTAAATTTCAGAAGTTAAAAGAAAACGAAATTTTTTGCTGTAAAATTATAAAAAGAATATTGCTTTTCTATTGCGTAGGATATCGTAGGATACACTGTTAAAAAAATTTCCTTGAATTAACGGAAAAACTACTGGCAGCAAGTTGCCGGGATTTTTCCGTTAATATCAGGATCTTCCGTTTTGGAATTTTTCCGTTATTTTCAGGAACTTCCATTTCGGAATTCTTCCGTTAATTTCAGTGTCTTCCATTTTGGAATTTCTCCGTTAATTTTAGGATCTTAAATTTCGTAATTTCTCCGTTAATTTCAGGATCTTCCATTTTGGAATTTCTCCGTTAATTTCAGGATTTACCGTTTTAGAAATATTCTGTTAATTTCAGAAATTTTTATTTAGCTGTTTATTTGTTAATTTCATGAATTTCTAATTTGCATTTCTCTCTAAATTCAGAAAACTTACATAGTATATTTTCTAGTTAATTCCAAGACATTTTTGCTTTTTTCTTGTCAATTTTGTTTCTATATACTATTTAACCATCAATCATTCTAAATATATCCATTTATATATATATTGTTATAAATATTACCATAGGGAAATTTAACAGGAGAAACAGGGAAATTAAACATGCATCCTGTTTGTTATATTAAACGTAAGCAAATAATGTCTTCATACTTAAACCTTAAATCTATTCAAAACTAATATAATCTATTCCTTTAATATTTTTAAAACCATATTTGGTATATAATCTGAATAAAAAGGAAATTGTTCACATTTTTGAAATTAAAAAATTACCACTCTTCATATATTTAAAACAATTTTAATATAGCAGAAAAATGTTAATAATTTTTCCAATTTTGATAATTTTTCTTACATGTTTTTTATAATGTATATATTTGGTGTTGTTCTGTGGCTACACAAATGGTATTGTACTTTTCAGTAGCATATCCAGGGCAAAATCATGGGTAGGGGATAATGAGTCGGGTGTCTTGGGGGTTGAACACCTCTTTACAGAGAAACTATTTAAGACAGTAAAATTTGTAGTCAAAAACAATAAATCATTAAGTGTCTGCATTTGTACTATACATACATAAATTTGTATAGTCTCTGATAGTAAAACAACAACAACATGTTTTAGTACATGGGGACGAGAATTATCCCTCCCCCCCTGGATACACCACTGATACAATTTAACAAGATATGAATAACAAAAGAATTACAGAATATAATCCGGTTTTATTTTTATTTCACAATTGAAAAAGACTGATATGGTTCTCAAATTCTCAACTATTTTAAAAATTTATGCAGGAACTACAGATTTAGTTTTCTTCTTTTTCCGAACTTTTGACCCTCTTTGGAGATTTATGATAAACAAGCACCTAAAAAAAATAATATATTAATATATATATAAATACAATTTTAAATTAATAGATCTAATGTATAGAAGCAACTGTTAATCAGGCGTAAACCAGGCAAATTCCTTCTTAAGTCCTTCAAAAATTAAACAATTTGTCAATTTTAGGCTTTTTTTCGAGCAAGTTTTCCATAGTATGATCGTAATAATTTAATATCAGAGTTAAAAACGCTTTTTCTCTTTTTGTGAAGAGGTGGAGGGGTCAGACAAAGCATGAATCTTACAGTACCTTTAATTAATTGATTTATCCATATATCTCAATACAGTTTTGAGAATGCACTTAAAATATTTTTTAATAGTAGAAACAAAACAGAAGTGCTCTTGAATAATGTATATCATTACTAAAAATACAATTTTATAATAGTATTTAGTATAAAATAATAACTTTAATGCAATTTAATGATATTTTAGTAATAAAATACAATTTTATAATTAGTATTCTAGTAAAAGCTAATAACTATTGCTTTTGAATATTACCGACATGAAGTTATTGACGGTGAGCCGAAAATTAGATATCACTTAGCAGCTATATCTAAATAAACACTAAAATAGCGTTTTGCGGACACTTGCAATTCCTAAATTTTGAATGTGTTGGGAAAGTTTGCATTTAATCAGAAATTGTGTGTGCAGACTTTTCAAAACAAAGAGCATTGGCAATAGTGTATGTAACTTCTGAATCGAATCAAAATATGTGATTTGCATGCATCCGTAATCACTAATTGATTCATTAAAATCAACAAAAGTTTATTATTTTATAAAGAAAAAGTTTGCGTTATGTATACTTGCATTAGTTTTTAAAATAAACCATGCTTATAGCGATAGCGTAACCGTGCTTTTCAATCGAGGTTAGGTTTTGAATTATCGTCGCACTAAAGCTACACGAGGGCTATAGCTTTTCAATCGAATTTAAATGTAATAATTTCAAGTCATTTCATTATTTTTTTAATAATTGTGCACTTGTTTGTTTGTGAACTTTGTTTATTTCACATATTTGACAGCTTTTTTAAACATTTAAATGAAATTGACTTAGTTGCGCGTGTTGGTAAACAAACGGAATTATTAATTTCCGGAGTCACCTCCAATCAATTATAGGACTATAGATATTACAGAAACAAATAAGAAAGAGACAATAACTTTATTCTATAGATAGAAAAGGAAGATAGAAAATATAAACATTAAAAAAATCTTATTTTATTAAACGAAATGAACATACCTGTATATTTATCTTTCTTGCTTGTTTCAGATGTGGTCAAAACAAAACAACAAACAAAAAACAAGGTGGCTGAGTCGGTCGGCGGATGTGTCGAGGCTAAAAGCTGTTGGGTGCGAGGTTATATGGAGAATTTACGTTCATACGGGTCTTAAGTGAAATTCTGCAATCAGAAATACGGTGTTTTTCCGTTTTCACTTGTCAAGCGCTTAAGGAAAACGGAAACAAGCTGTGTATTTCAGACAAACCGTCTGTTTGTGAAAGAAACGCAATCTTTCCGTAAATTCCCAAAAATAATCACAGAAATATGTACGTAAAATTCAGGTTTTTTTTAACAGTGTATGTTACTAGGGTAGCTGTGTAGGATATGTTACTAGGGTAGCTGTGTAGGACATGTGACTAGGGTAGCTGTGTACAGGGCCTGCTCTTCCATAAGGCCTGTTAGGCCCGGGCCTAGGGCCCCCAAATTTTAGGGACCGCTAAATTTCAGTTTCTATTATGCTAAATGCTGTAAATCCCCTAAATATCAGTAAACTAAAAAAGATTCGGATACTCCATTTTGTTTTTTGCTCAATTTTAAGTGAGTAATTGACATAAAGTTATTGTTTTGATCGATGTTTGTATGGAAGCCTATAAAATTGTAGTAAAAATTTTATACATGGGTCATATAACACCATCATTATTGGAAATCATACATAAAATTTTCCGTAAAGGGGCCCCCAAAATAGATTGTGCCTATAGTCTGAAATTTCCTAGAGCAGGCCCTGGCTGTGTAGGATATGTTACTAGGGTAGATCGTATATGACATATTTTGAAAACGTTAATGCAGAATCGGGACACTTTTCCCTTGATTCCTAGTTATTGGTCAAAAACCAGAAATTTTTTATGGCGAACTTATTTAAAAATTATGATATAATGTATTACTTTCTGTTTATATGGCGTTATTTCAAACCAAAAAAATAATTTCTTTTTTATACATTAGTACTCTTTCCAACCGATGCACATTCGTGGAGCTTGATTCCAATAAAATGAAATCTATAAAGAGCATCTCATTATAAGTCGAGTTTACTTTCGAGACAACATTTTAATCGTTTATGGTTAAAGATCACGAAAACAAATAAAAACAAAATAGAACGGCTAGGCAATACCAGCTCTAAATCTAAAACGTTTAACTTTTTCAAACCCTAAACATGCCTTTTCTCCCCCTACGACGATATACGATAACACACCCCACAATCCTTTAAACTTCCCCAAAGCACAAATATCTCCTAAACCTACTCCCACCAACTCTTTATTTAAAATCTTTGAATAAATCTACCCCCTCCCCACCTTTTACTTACTCAACCCCCTTTCGAACCGCAATTCCGAAATTCTCGAATAATAATAATAATCCAAACATTCTTCGTAAATCAGTTGTCGTTTCGGCCAAAGTCCACCCCCGCTTGAGCACCCCTTTTTTCCTACCTAGGTTGAGGGGGGGGGGGGGGTTGTTTAGTGAAGCGTGACCAGAGTTTTTTATGAATTTGGGGAGTTCGTATTTGGCGACGTATCCCTCATCTGGGTAAATGGAATTATAATTATAATCAGTTATCCAACTGCATCTAAAATCTTTCAAATTTACAAATAATACATTAATTTTCGTGTTTTACACAAGCTAATCACACTAAGCTACCAAAGATAAGTGTTGTAATTGTAAGTATGTCCTGATGTGTGTTGTATTGTTATCATAGTTGGTTTTTATTTTTATGAAGGTTTTAATATTTCATTGTTGATGACAAAACGCATCGAATAAAGTACCTAATAAATTTATTTCAATAGTAAAAATTTTGATTCAACTAAATGATATCGCTTAAGTTTCTGCTTTTTAAACTTTTCCCTTTGTCTTTATTGCAGTTTATTTTTTTTTTAATTTGACTTTTTAGCACAACTTTTCCACGGATGAAATATGAAGCATTTCGATTACCCAATAAGCTGTGTAGCTTTAGGGGTGGTTGCCGGCCGACAGACGGTTCAATGTTCAAAACCCACTTTTTCGGAATCAGCACCCTCCAAAACGTGAGGAAAACATAAATCTTGAATAAGAATAGCCATCGCATAATTTCATTACCTTACATTACATATTAGGCAATTGAAAATAAAATCTACTACCATTTTAAATTTAAACGCCAAGTGGCGTAGTTATTTGTTTACTTGGCGATTTTAAAATTTCATAAGTCGGTAACCCTCTCCTAGATCCGTTTTTCATTCAACCAAAGGAAATAATGACTCCGCGTGGATCCCTTTCAATTACCATCTTTTTCCACCATCCCAATTTTTCCCTTTTTCTATATCATCGTATTATTATTATTATCCGTTCTTCGAGTCGGGCATATAATTTTATTCACAGAAAGGCATAGAGGTAAGAAGAATACGGTAATGCTGCCTGGCAAAAACCAATGCAAAAAACTGCCTCGTCAAGTGAAGCTCTTCATCGCTTTGTAGTGAGCCCAAACAAACGCTGTAACGGTGAACTATTTGATTCTATTTTACACTACACTCTTAAAAGAAACGAGCGATTTTAAATAAGTCTGAGTTAATTTTCACTCCTTTCGGTGTCGAAAATGAAATTCTTCAATAGTAGTGGAATTCACTCTTTTGTTTTTTTTAAACCTCCAACAATCTTAACAACAAATGAGCGATTTCAAGGCGATTAGGAGCGATTAAGGGCGATTACGAGCGATTTAGGAGTTAATTTTTACTTCTTTCCAGTGTCGAAAATCCACTTCTCCTATAGGAGTGGATTTCACTCTTTTGTTTTAAGAGTGTAGGCGCGTTTACATGAACCGTCGAGTCCATGGAATGCCAAAATCCCCATGAGGGAAGAAAGAGGTCGAGCAGGATTTCTAACCTAAATGATAGTCTGTGGTCGAATCCATGGAATGAAACATCAGACCCTCCTTCATTGGAGGGTTCGCGAAACACCCCTATGAACCCGGTTCTGCCTGGGAGAAAATCCCCAAGAGTTAAAAATTGCTGAGTTTGCTCATCAATCCATGGTTTCGATGGCTTGTGTAAACGCGTCTACTGGAGTTGCATAGGCTTACTACATCGACTTGGCGATTTCCTATTCTATTAAAAAACTAGTATTATAATTCATTTTTCTTATACCGTGAAGGAAACTACTACCTTCTTGTGTAAATTTAGATATCGTTCTACAGCCTATAACTGCGCTAACAGCCATTTTTGGATTTTTAATCAATGCCGTTGAAAGAATAAAATTATTTGTTTTACATTGAACTAACGTTTAGTGAGCGATTTGTTTGAGCTTACTCAATGCCACCTACATTTGAAGGCCGGAGAACCAAGATGCCTGACGTCACATTAGTTACTGATTCCGTAAGTTTTACCACTGGTGTTCGTATCTTATTCGACTATCTTTACTATAATCTTAACCAAGCTATCATTAGTCAATACCTCAAACGCGGTTTACTGATGTGACGTTATGCTGCTTCGTTCTTTCTAATCTTCACTACGTAACAACCTAACTAAGGTAAAAACAAATAGTAAAAAAGGTAGGCGGAAAAGCGCGATTGGTCCATTGTTGTACGAAACTCTTGTAAAGTAATATTTACATACAAAATGATCTGAATACAATTTAACCAAAATACACTTTTCATTCGGATAAAATTGCTAAATTTTCTCAAATAATATTAATTTTTTAAACATCTTTTTTTGGATGGATTTACACATAATTTATGGAACTCTTTACATCCGTGGAAGGATCTTCTCCATAGCATATTTCTATTTACCCAACTTAGGTTGGCAAGGAGTGTAGATGGTATTGGCTTACTAGGGTTACCTGGCGACTTTAAAACGGCTTCTTTTCATTTCTCGCCAAGCACCTCCTTCTTATCTCAATGGACAAAGGCAAGGCCGTTTTGCATATAAAAAGGGGGTTTCCTGAACCTGTTACTAAGGGACGTGCGACAAAGATGAGACAAGTGGGCCAGCATAATAAATACCTCCATACGCCCCCGCATAAAGGGCTTTTCGCACGATAAAAGTTTCATCGGGGATGCTTGGGAGATTTCCTCCGCGAAATTTCGCCATTAAAGTTCTTTCTTCTGTCCCAGAGTATTTTAGAACTTTCTATGGCCGAGGAGAAATACCGATTTCCCGATTCTCATCACTGATGGGGCTTTGTCGTATTTTACACGGGGAATAATAATTTGTCTGGGCATTCCTTTCTGGCCTTCTTTTCAAAATAAAACGAGCGAAGTGATAATAATAAATATGGTTTGAAAGTTTTTGTAATGGTATGGAACAGAAATGTTATTCGATTTTTTTAATTATATAAAATTCGGAGTAGATTTCATTGTCATTTGTTCGTCCTCATATTGGCATTATAAATTTTGAAGTATGAGATATTTTTGTGTTATAGATTTAAAGCCCGTCTTTATAAGAACATTTTGCGGGTTCGAGACCCAGCTAAGTCTTCAGATTTTCTGGATGGGAAAACCGTGGGCACGCATGTCATATAATTATGGGGCATGTAAAAGATCCCTTGAATACCCATTTGGCTTGAGTTATCTCGGCCAAATTAAATTTCGGCATACTTTAAATCCAAATAGAGCTCAGGTTCATTATAACCCTAGTGTATTAAAATTGGTAGCTAGAGTAGCCCAGACGGTGTCGCAAAAAATGGGTCTCAGTTCTATGGAATATGCCGAGTCTGCAAAGTCGTATTTTACACATGGCGAAGGCATAATAATTTTCTGGGCATTCCTTCCTGTTCATCTCTTCGAAGCAACTGAGTGAACGGATGAAGTGAAGATAATAATAATAGGATAATAATACTAAATATTGCTTAAATGTTTTTTTTTAATGCTGGAATGAAACAAATTGCTTTTTGATTTATTTTAAGTAAATAAAATTATAATTTAACATCAATTTATTTTCACCCGATTACAAGACTGGGTTGATTGTCAAGCCTTACCCAGGTATTGAACCAAAACAACCAGCTACAGTCCAGAGCTATAACCATTATACCGAGCCGCCTCGGTGGCTGAATGGTTAGTGTACTAGCCTTTGGAGCTGCTGAGGTCGGGTTCGAATCCCGGTCAGGCATGGATGTTTGTGACAGTCAATAAATGTTGTTATTTGTCTATGTGTTATTCATTTCTTTGTGACTGTAAAATTTCTTTCTGTGTCTGTCCCACTTGACGAAAGCTTATAAGCGGTTCTATGAACAAGCACACAAGCTGGAATATATATGTATCATACCATACCATACCATTATACTGCGGGGGAAACACTGTAGCGTACCTGTTGGTGTCATAATACAGTTTTGGAGAAAATAGTATGAAAATATTAAAGATATTGAAATAAAGCCTAAAAGGTATTAAAAAGTATTTTTAAAGTTTGAAATTAAGGGTAGCTGCCGAAAATATTTAGGGGATTTATCGTTAGGATGCTAGCCTTTGGAGCTGCTGGGGCCGGGTTCGAATCCCGGTCAGGCGTGGATGTTTGTGACCGTCAATAAATGTTGTTATTTATGTTTTTGTGTTGTCCTTTCTTTGTGTGTCTCTTGTGCTTGTAAAAAATATTTCTGTGTGTCTTCCCATTTGACAAAACTTATAAGCGGTTCTCTGAACAAGCACACAAGCTGGAATATATATGTACCTACCATAGGGCATTTAAAGTTGGGGAAATTGCCTTTTAATGCACCTATTTATTGAGAGATAATTAAAAGTCGTGTCGTGGTGTTACACACCCTAGTTTTAAAAATTTCTACGGAGTATTTTGAATAATTTTTAGTTGTGCAGTATAAAATTTAATAACTTTTTTCCAAATTTATTTTCACTTTTCCTTTACACTTTATATAAGTCTCACGTACTCCTCCCCTCCCCTTTACTATAATTCCCCCACCTTTTACAAAACCCTCTTACACAAAAAGGGGTTACAAAGATCTGCATATAACGATAAATATGAGGTAGATATTTTATCAAAAAATAAAACACAATAAAAAAAAATCCAAAGTAATGAAAAACGATGCTGTGATTTTTAAACGCTTACCCGGATAATTGAATTTGGCGGGGTGGATTTAAGACTTGTCGCCGGTTTATCCGCATATTTTCTTTTTGGCGCTTTATCTTCGAGGTTTTGAATTTATTTGGCGAGTATTGAATTAAAGGGTCGAAAGGGGGTGAGAAATGAGTTTTTTTTTTTAATAATCCAGTTTTCTTTGTTGTTCGGCGGGATGACTTGAAATTTAATGGTCTGAAGCGAATTTGGGATTTCTTTCTTTTTTGTTGGTATCGCTGTTTGGAAGGTGATGACATTGATAATGTTATTATTAAAAAAAGTGCAGAAAGGGGCTTCGGAAAACGTTTATTGTGTGTTGGGAGGATTGTATAAAGGAACTTTAAAATTTACGGGGTTTTTGGTAATTGGTTTTAAATCGAAATCATCCATTTTCAGGGGTATGCTTCTTTAGAAAAACTAAAATAATTAAGTACGAAGAATTTTTTTTTGTTTTTCTTAGTTTTCTTATTTTTGAATACGATATTTTATAATTTGATGTATTGCATGCAATGAGGGTTTTAGATTGCAATATAAAAGTGTTTTTTTTTTCACTTTTTAACACAAAATTACAATTTAAATGAAAACTATAAAAACTTTGTAAGTGAATATAAATAGTAATGGTAAATAAAAATAGTTGTTTTATATTGAAGATCATCTGCTTGATTATGTCTTTTAACATCTTTTAATGTATTTTCAAGTCACAATTCTCTTTACAATTCTCACCACCTGATATTTTGAAAAATGTATCCCTTATTTGATATAAGTTTGATATACTTAACATTTCATAAATGATTTCTTTTTGTATGATTTTATTATTGCTTATTGTCCTTACATTAAGGTTATATGCATTAGACTGCAAAGTAATCTTCGAAATATTTATGAGTTGAAATTCTCTTATGAATTATTTAAAACAAAACAAATGTAAAGGATATTTCAATTACTATACTAGAAAAATATTATACATTGTACCATTGAAAATAGATGGGCTTAATCAAAGCAATTAAGTCATAATAACTAAGGCAAAAATAAAACTGAAAATGATGAATAACTGCTTGCGATTAGATAATTGCATTGTTTACTGATTATTCAGTAAACTGTCACAATTTGATCAATTAACGTAACTCATTCATTACAGAATCCAAACATAATATTATTACGATTTGATATAATTGCGTTGTTTACTGATTGTTCTGTCATCATTTGATCAATTAACGTAACTCCTTCATTAAAGAATTCTAATTCCAAACCGACATTAATTACTTAACTACCACACTTTCCATCTTAGCCCAATGCCACCCCATCGATGTTGATGAAGAAACCAACTCGGAACTCTATTAAAGCATCCCACAAGGATGTTAAAGAAGTGACATTTAAGTTATTGCTGACTTGCTTATTAACGTGAAGGAACAGTTCCTTAGGATAAGTAATTATCATGATTTTGTTTTTGACGAAAATCATTTTGAATAATTTTTCTTTTGTTTTTTGGATTAATTTTTTTGCATCTTAAACGTTAAGTTATTGTACTGAAGTATGTGATTTTTAATTCTGCAGCTTGGAAATAAAATGAAATATTGCAGCATTCAATGTTAGGAAATTATTCTTTTACTTCATTACCACTCAAGTTTTAAAAGGCATTTTAAACAAAATGAAATCACACCTTCTACAATTCCTAAAGTAACTGAGTCTCTATAATTACAAAAAAAAAATGTTTATAAAAAATTGACGAATCAAACTATTTTTTTTGCATGTAAAATGGTTTACATTTTGTGTTTTGTTTTCAAAGTTGTCAGTTAAAAAATTACGTTAAAATTTACAAATCGTTTGTATTAAATAAACTAATTTCTCTGTAAATAATACATTATTTTTCCGACACACCATCTAACAATTTTTCTGTAAAAGGTTTTAAAGCGTTTCAAAACATATCGTACGTTAAATGACAAAACCACGAAAATGCAAATACTAGGAATTGTCAATTTTTGAAAACAGTGAGCTTAGCAGTAAAGTGTTTTCCATCCCTGTCATCCCTGTGTTCTTGCACATTCGGCGTTTTGTCATTTGACAGACGATTAAGTGTTATTGTAAAAACCTACAGTGTTAAAAAATTTGTGCTTGCCTTCAAAATAATAATTTTTCCTTGTAGCTGCAACGACAGTGTGATGAAATGTTTCACCACATATTCGATATTCAGGAGAACCATTTTTTTTCAAGTTTTGGAAACGGAAACCTGAGAAATGGTTCAACCCAATACCGAAAATATGGTGAAACATTTCACCACACAGCCGTTGCAGCTACTAGGAACCATTATTATGGTGAAAGCAGGCATAACATTTTTAAGAGTGTAGTCGAAACATATAGCAGCTACTTTCATGAAAGAACTCCGATGTTACCATCTACAAACCCACACTTCCGACCGAACTTCCCAAAAACGATTAATGAAAAGCGCGAACAGAAACGATGAAATTACAAATCCTATTATTAATTATTTTCCCAATTAACGATACACACCTAAAACGGGGGGCGCTCCTGGAAGTAATTGAAATAATTGCCGGCAATTCTGTTTGCCGTGTAATTGCTCGTTGTGTGTCGGGCAAACCACGAGCATCTGTCACTCTTGCCATGCCTAATGGTGATGAATTTAACGAGTGAGGCAGCAGCAAGGAGTATCATTGCTTTCTGGACTCGGCGAACCACCAGAACTTTGATTTAATTTTGAATGGTGGATTCGCAATTTTAGCCCATGGAAGTGATTTAATAAATTGGTGGACCCATGTTAATAACGTGGCGTGATCCGAGCAGATGCCGCATTACAATAAGTGGCCCTACATCACCGACATTGTTTAATTTCATGGATGTAGGGGCCATTACAGGTTTGTTTTGGTGAAGTTTGGGCTTCAGGAGAACACTTGGTAATGAAAGTTATCAATTTGGGCGAGATGCAAATGCGACCAATTCAATATTAATATAATTCAGGTTACAAATTGTGTGGCGTACAAATGGGTTTATTCGTATTCATTCAAAAATATTAATTCAGTTTTTTTGTCATCGAGTAATGTATCTATGATAACACTATAAAATTAAGTTGTATAAGTAAGATATGTCATACTATGCCAATGTTAGACAAAATGAAAAAAGCAAAATGGTCTTCCGCTTACAAATTGAATGCTTTGTCGTTAAATAATGTCGATAAACCAATTAATTTTTTTTAAACATTATTGATTAGCGGAGGCAACAATATTAAGGCAACTATTGAACTATTCATCTACTCTTTAGTATATGTTTTATGGAGCATTCCATTTTAAAGGCAACTTTCTCCATTCATTAAGGCCACTATTGAACAATACATCTAATCTTTAGTATATATTTTACAGAGCACTCCATTTTCAAAATGCGTATGATATTTATCCTCAAAGTAATTTATGTTTTTCAAAAATGTCAAGTTCTCAGGTCAAAAATATACGATTGGGGGGATAAGAACAAGTTTTCAAATGTAAAAAATACAGTAAAAGACTACTTATAGATATTTTACTAAACTAGTTCAAATAAATGCCAAAGTATTCGAAAATCATATACTACCCACGTGACACCAATTGACTAATGATTATTCTTTCATGTCCATTCCTAGATAATTCCGTCGCCACTCTTTCATTGCTCAAAAGTCAGCCCTATGGAACAATTTCACCGGAAGCCAAAAGTGAGGCATAATGGAACTATGACCTTATCTCTCGGCGAAGACAATTCCCAACACCTATTGAATCACATCCTTTGAACGTTTTCATAAAAAATCCACTTTGAAAATACATCTGTAGTTGTACCTCTGAGGTTCATATACTTTACATTTATTGAACTTCAAAAGTTTCAAGTTTGCAGTGTGAAAGTACACAATTGGGGTCATACAAGAACAAGTTTTTAAAGGTAAAAAAACGGCATTACGCAGCCTAATTATAGACAGTAATTAAACTAATATCAGATTTTTCGAATTGAAAATGGCAAGTTATTCGAAAATCAGAAACAATCCACGCGACTTCAATTGATTTATGGTCGCTCTTTTATGTTCATTAATCAAAATTCCGTCGCCACTATCTAATTACTCAAAAATCATTCCTACGGAACAATTTTATCCGGACGCCTAAAGTTAGGCATAATAGAATCTTGACCCTATTCTCTTATGCATCAGCACCCGCCGAAGAAGACAATTCCCAACACCTAATAAATCACATCTTTTCTTCGTTCTCAGAAACATACATTCAAAAGTGCATGTAAGCATTGAAATATAAGAAAAGACATTACAAATATTACCAAGAGACAGCAACTAAACTATTTTTGAGTTATTCGAATTGAAAATGGCAAGTTATTCGAAAATCAGAAACCAACTAAGCGACATAAATTGATTTATGGCCGTTCTTTCATGTCCATTCCTCAAAATTCCCACTGAACAATTTCACCGGACTCCAAAAGTGAGGCATAATGGAATCATGACCCTAATCTCTTCTGCATCAGCACTCGTCGAAGACAATCCCCGACACCTATTGAACACATCTTTTGTATGCTTTCAGAAACACACCATTTTGAAAATACATCTGAAGTTATACCTCCTCTGAGGTTTATATATTTTACACTCATTGATATTTACATGTAAGAAAAGACAGTACAAAAGTAACAAAAACTATTATTGAGTTATACGAATTGAAAATGGCAAGTTCATCGAAAATCAGAAACTATCCAAGCGACATAAATTGATTTATGGCCTTTCTACTTTCTTGTCCATTCCTCAAAATTCCCACTAAACAATTTCACCGGACTCCAAAAGTGAGGCATAATGGAATCATGACCACATATCTTCTGCATCAGCACTCGGCGAAGATAATCCTCGACACTTATTGAATCACATATTTTGTGCGTTTTCAGAAAAATTGAAATTTACATTTAAAAGTGTCAAGAGGAGACATGTAAGAAAAGACATTACAAAGCTTATTTAGAGACAGTAACTAAACTATTATTGAGTTACACGAATAGAAAATGGTAAGTTATTCAAAAATCAGAAACCAACTAAGCGACATAAATTGATTTATGACCTTTCTTTCATTGTCCATTTCTCAAAATTCCTACTGAACAATTTCACCGGACTCCAAAAGTGAGGCATAATGGAATCACGACCCTATCTCTTCTGCATCAGCACTCGGCGGAGACAATTCCCCGACACCTATTGATTTACGGCCATTCCCTCGGACACCCATTCATTTGCAAATGAGTATTTTCCACCATCGAAGCTAATGAATGCGAGTTAGGACAACGCCACCTCGATATTTAATCCAACGAAAAGGGGGGATTCTGGCAACGATCACTGATTGCGACAATTATCCCTCCCGCGACACAGAAAAGAGGTTAATGCTCAACTTCCCTTCTGTTGCAGGGAATATTCGGAAAGCTTTCTCGTTTTAAAGGGGGTGGCAGAGCGTGGGGATCTTAAAGTTACACTGTCCAGTTTCACCTGTTCCTTAAAGTAGGCCGGAGAGTTGCTAAACTTGTTGGATCAATGACGCCTTGATGATTTCTAAAATTTATACTGAAAACTTAAACACCACTCATCCTACCCAAAATCTAGTTGCTAAAATTTATTGGTAGGTTTTACCTGGTCCAGATAAAACCTACCAAAACATTTTAGCTACAAGGTTTTGGGTAACTTTGCTATGTTTATTGAAAATCTCTGTAAAAATTTACTGTATTGGCACCAAATCCGGATTAAATCCAACGACAAGAAAAAAAATTAGATGACCAGTAACCACCACATAGGGGAGAGAAGGGGAATCCCGCCACCTCGGGTAATGCCGCCACCCCTTGTATCTCGCCAGCGGTGTGTGTGGGAGGGGGGATTTGAGCGCTGACCTGTAGCAGGAAACAAAGTTATTTGTAGTATAGACGCTAATGGTCGTGCGGTGAGTTGGTGTAAAGTTATTTAAAAAATACGGTTTTTAGTGATTTTCATCTAATCTCGAGCCTTCTGAAATTAAGCGATAAGTGACTGCTATCTCTAAGTTAGATAGATCAGTTATATATCATTTAAAAGAGTAATTATTTAACTATTTTATCACGTCGTTAGTTTGGACGCTAAGCTAACTACCTTTCTTTAAACAAGCCGTCTATGCCTTTTGTCTTACTGGGGTAATGCCGCCACATCATTCTGGGGTTATGCCGCCTCATGCAAAAGGATGGCGGCATAATCCGCAAAATAGAAATTTCATATATTGGCCCTACAACCTATTTGTTTTTGTTAGAGATGCCAAGTATCCGAAAATGAATAACTGAACTGGTCAAATAGACCAACGAAACTTTTAAGAAAACCTGCATAGTTAGTTGCACATAGAAAGTTAATAAAAGAGCTGTATTCTGTACAATTTACCATTCCAAAGTTAATTAAACCTATTTTAGTTCTATATGTATTGCTTTTTTATGCAATTTTCCATTATTTATAGATTATTTCCTTTGTTTATTGATGTGGCGGCATAACCCTAGTGGTGTGGCGGCATTACCCCAGATATAGGGGTAATCCCGCCACTGTGTGAGCATTAGAAAAATACAATTTTATTTAGTTTCTTTTAAAGATTTAAATTTAAAAAATCACCACAAGATAATTTATGAACTGTAGTATGCTATGCTCATTACAATTTACATTAATTGCAACACAATTCTGCATGAAAATTGAATTTCCCTTAAGGTGGCGCCATTCCCCTTCTCTCCCCTAATAGTCAAGGGCCACTTTATCTTAGTAAGGTGAAATATTATAGTTATAAGGTTCATATTCCAAAACATCACAACATCAAGTTTTATTTCTAAAAAAATTATTTAATTGCTACACATTTTGTTGAAAATTTACATTTTATTATCTAATGTATATTCAAGCCTTGAATGGCAGCAGAAATGTTAAAATGGAAATATATTCTTTCTCGAGGTTGAATTGGTGAATCAATGTCACGTAGGAACAGAGCCCTAATCCAAGAAAGAACTATATTACCTGAAACAAGCAAATTCTTTTTAATTTTTACGATTAGCATTTGCCAAGTCTTCAAACACGACGGGAACAGAGAACAGTTTTATTTGGATGCTGAACAATTGTTCTTTCAACCACGTAAGCTAAACGAGAACCACCTGTTCTATGAACATAACAGGCTTCCAAGCATCTAGTTAAAGTGTTCGAATTGTATGGCCGGACTTTCGTCCCATCATTATCGGTGGGTCCGTCCGTCCGGAAATCGGTGCTGAACGCGTTCGGTGTGTTTGCTTTTCCAGGAAATGTTAATCATCAGGTTTCCAATTTCCAAGTTGCCGACTCGCCATTTGGATGGCTGGTGCTGGAAAACCGGAGGAAGTGTCCAGGGAAAGATTTCCTAGGACAAGTGGTCTGCGTTTACTTGAAGATAGCATGGGAAGACCATAGATATCATATAAAGTACTAGATTGGCAGATCACGTGGCCTCCATTGCTAACGACGGGGCAATGGAGCCAGTGTTGCCACCACACTAAGAAGAAAAATGCTACGGTGTCATAAAAGAATACCATCAAATTCTAAAATTAAAAAAAAAAAAAAACCATTAAAGTAGCTAGTATTATTTAAAAAAAAACCTTATGTTTTAGTCACTTAGGGACACGCCTTACTCTAAAAATACACATTTTTTGTGCTATAAATGCAACAAGAAAGATCTTATCACTTATTTGTAGTTAAGAGATTATTTTAAAATTGTTTTTAATGCAAAATGAATTTAAAATCATCTACTAAATGAACTTTTTGAAAAGTTAAAAAAAATTAAATTAATTTTTTAAGAACTCTAATATCATATTGACCCGCGTTCAACTTTATTTTTTCATAGAAATAAATGACTGATACCTGTAATCACTGAAAACTGATATTTGATTCGAATGTCAGTTTTCAGCCTTTGATTATGGATTTTCTTTTATCGGAGCAGGTCAATTTCGGAACTAACATGTTAATTGTCTGTGGGGAATTGTTAAAAAATGTTAACAAATGGGGACGCCAGGTCGCAAGAGGTTAAGATGTAGGGTCCGGTTCTTTCATTGGCGGTTTTATCTAATTGAATTTGCAAAAGCTGCCAATAACAGATAACCTATATCTTGGTTATACTTAAAATGTGGGTTTTAACTTAGGGTCAAGAGTGGGGTAAGTGTGATAGGGTTTCTGCATTTTTCATTATGAAAATTCGTTCTCTGCTTCAAGTAAATTCCAAATCCTAAAATTGGTAGTGAATTATTATAAGAAACATACATATGTAGAAAAAAAATTATATGTTTGAATTCCAATTTTAAGTGTACAAAATTTGCATTTCAAAATCCATTGCTGTTTTATCACACTTACCCCACATAGGAAAACCCACATAAAAAGAAGACAGTTGCACTTAAATTCAAAAGCTCAAAACTTTCTTTAAACAAAAAATAAGGTCAATATTTCTTTTTAGTTTAATTATAAGTGGTCTAATGTTATATATTGCAAACTTTCAGATTTTTAGAATGATTTCCAAAGTTACAAGAGCTGTTTATCACACTTACCCCCAATCACACTTACCCCATTTGACCCTATCCCCTCATTTATTATCTCCCGACTGACTGACTTACTCCCCTTTTCTCCCGACTCACGCCCGATATCGGTCCGGGGAAGGAGTTAAATCTGCATTGGTCAGTGTCCGCTGTCAATGCAAATGTGGTAATTGGTCCGCGTGGGAGGCATTAACGTTGTCTGAATTACCCCTGCTGGGGCTAATTTTATTAGGGGGTGTGCGGAAGGCCGAGAGGTCAATTGTTCCTTCTTAGTTTGGGCCGCTGTTGATTGTTCGGAAGTTGATTGCTTCCTTAAGTTGCGAATTGTTGATTGCGGAGATTTGTATTTATTGGTATGGTATGGTATGGTATGGTACATATATATTCCAACTTGTGTGCTTGTTCGGAGAACCGCTTATAAGCTTTTTTTATTGGTAGTAGTTGCTTATATGAATATTTTTAAAAGGTTAGTTGGTAGACATATAAATTCAGGTTTGTGTGCTTGGTTAGAGACTCTCTTATAAACTTTTTTCAAGTAAGACAGACACAACACACACATACATACACGAAAGATGCTGTCATCTATCGTGCGCCACCTCCACAATTTAGACAAGTCCCTGAAGGGGAGGGAAATAGTCTCCAGGAACCTGTACCCGTGTGAAACGGCGAATTGACCGCCCACAGAACTTTCGGACCCAACAGATTTAACGAGTACCTAATCCACATATGCTCGGCGGTGTTTTACGACCAGGACTCGATCGCGGGACCTCCGATCCGGAGATCGAGACTCTGACCACAGGTCGCCCCACAACCCCTAGGACATTTGTCTGTAAGGATTTATTTGTACGTAAGGGTATGGTATTTATAAATTTTCTGTTGGTTATTTCTGGTCTCGTGTTTGGATGGCAGAGCTTTAACATACACTCTTAAAACAAAAGAGTGAAATCCATTCATTAAGAAGAAGTGCATTTTCGACACTGAAAAGGAGTGAAAATTAACTCAGACTGAGTTAAAATCACTTGTTTGGAGTGATCCTGTCAGAGTTTTAACTAAACAAAAGAGTGAAATCCACTCCAATAGGATAAGTGCATTTTCGACACTGAAAAGAGTAAAAATTAACTTAGACTGATGAGTTAAATGCACTCGTTTGTTTTAAAAGTGTAGCTAAATTAGTATCATAATTTAGAACGGCGGGTTGCAGAAAGGTATTATTTTTTTATACTGGTTAGTGTCAATTTAAATTTCTTCATTTATTACAGAAATTTGAGATCCTTTTACAAACCATTTTTTAAAATTAGAATTTCGGTGAGTTTTTAAGTAATAGAAAAGTAGGCTATTTGAGTTTTTTGGAACTTTTTGTTTTTTTATGAGAAGATGAGTTAAATTTAAGTTACCACTTTATTGAATGCGAATTTGCTTTGTAAAAAGTGGGAAATTTTTGATACACATTTACTATTTTTATTTAAAAAAACTTTTTTCAAAATACTAAAATAACTAACTAAATAGTTAATTTCTACCCTTCCATTAATCCGTAGCCAATAGTCTTACTGCACCTCTAGGAGGACGTTAATTCAAACAGCCAGCGTTTCCATAAATACCATTCTTTTTTTAAAGTTGTTATTACTATAATTCAAATGTTATTTTCTACTTTCCCGCGTATCAGCCTCAAATATTCCTCGTATAGTTAGTTCTAGTGCTAAGTTAATTGAATCAACCAACATTTCTATTAATACCATTCTTATTAAAATCATTATCAACCTAATTTTGCATAAATTCTCTACCCAAACTTAAGATATGCAAAACCAACACTCCACAATTCAAGCCTTTCCAGATACTCTATAGCAACCACAAAATCAAAACGACAACGCTCTAAATAATTAACGAACCATACCTTAACCAAAATTAGCGATTCTTCGGCAAATGTTTTTAAATATGTCACACAAAAGAATTCAGTTTCGCATCACGTAGACAATAATTGCTTGACACATACCCTGAGATCCATCGCACATGGGTCTAGACTAATGAGGCTTATTTAAAATTAATGTGCAAATAGTAATTTGTTTATGAACGGCCATATCTTTAAAACTTAGGGGAAAAATTGGAATCGATGTGAATATGCTTGATGCATACAGATTTTTTAAAATTAATTTAGTTTGACAACAATGGGCTTGTTTCTGGTGACGTATTTCTTTCTAGTTTTCATTCCTGTATTTCTTTCGATCAATGTTACGATTGGTACTTTGTTCCCAGGCATTGGTTTTAAACTATTCGAGGCTCGAGAATTCATTTTCAGTTAGCTTTTCTGTTGGCACTCAAGGCCTGAAACATGCACATTCTACTCAGAAGTTTTTTTTTTTATCAAAAATTAGTTTCATTGAATCCTTGCAAACGAAAACAAAACCATTTATCCTTAAAAAAATAAAAAAATAAACAATAATGATAATGAGGAAATAATAATAATAAATAATAAATAATAAATAAATAAGAAATAAATAATAATAAATAATAAATAATAAATAATAAATAATAAATAATAAATAATAAATAATAATTAATAATTAATAAATAATAATAAATAATAAATAAATAAATAAATAATAATAATAATAATAATAATAATAATAATAATAATAATAATAATAATAATAATAATAATAATAATAATAATAATAATGACGACCCTCCAAATAATAGAAAAATTATCCAACCAAACCCCTGCTATTTGAGAATTGTCAAAGAATTGTGTCACCTACACAGAAATTCGGTTTCTAATCACGTAGAAGACAATACATTGCGTCTGATACGTATTTCGAGATCCATCAAGCATGAGCAAGCTAATGAGGTTTATTCAAAAATTTATGTAGAAATAGTAATTAGTTTTTAAAAAGTAATGTATTTTTAAAAGCTCATAAAAAAACTTCAGGATATTTATGAACATGATCAAAAGATGCCCACATACTTTTTAAGTAATGTTTTTCAAAAAGTGAAGTTACAATTCCGTTCAATCAATATATAATTTAATACAATTCTTTGAAACGAGAACCAGTCATTAATGTCCTAACTTAGTCACAGAACACAAATAGCGACCCTTTAAATAATAAAAAACTAATTCTACCAAAACCGACAATTCTTCAGCAAATGTTCATAAAAATGTGTCACGCACAGAAAATAGAATAATTCTGATCAAGTATAGAAAACACTTACTTGTGAAAAATACGCATTTGGAAATCCTTTACACATGAACATATGATGAGGTTTATTTAAAATTAATGTGAAAATAATAATTAATTCTAAAAAAAGTAATTAAATTTTAACTGTCCATGAAAAATTTTGTAATAATTATGAACATGTTCAAGATGTTTATGGATTTAAGTAATATTTTTCAAAGTTACTTCAGTTCAATAATAATTCTAATAATTCTATTCAAGAAGTATTAAACCAAAAGGTAATTTAGCCAAATCCTTCGAAACGAGAACCAGTCATTAATCTTTAAACTTAGTCACCAAACACAAAAGACGACCCTTAGAGCAATGAAAAACTAATTCAACCAAACCCAAAACAAAAACCAACGATTCCTCAGCAAATGTTTATAAAAATGTGTCACACACTCAGAAAATAGAATAATTCTGAACACGTAGAAAACAATAACTTGTGACAGATACGCCTTTCGAGATCCATCACACATGGGCAAGCTAATGAGGTTTTTCAAAAACTAATGTGGAAATAGTAATGAGTTTTCAAAAAATAATTCTTTTTTTAAAGCTGATTAAAAATTGGGGGAAATTTGAACATGTTCACGATATATTCAGATTTTTAAAGTAATGTTTTAAAAAAGTAGCTTCACTACAGTCACAATTCTATAAAGAAAGGTTGAAACTAGTAGATAATTTAATGGAATGCTTCGAAACGAGAACCAGTCATTAATCCTCAAGCTTAGTCACAAAGCACAAAAACAACGATTCTCCAGCAAATGTTTATAAAAATGTGTCACACACTCAGAAAATAGAATAATTCTGATCACGTAGAAAACAATAACTTGTGACAGATACGCCTTTCGAGATCCATCACACATGGGCATAGATTAATGAAGTTTATTCAAAAATTAATGTGAAAATAGTAATTAGTTAATAAAACTTAGCACAGTAAAAATTCAATTCAGAAGTTTGAATAGGTAATTTAATCAAAACCTTCGAAACGAGAACCAGTCATTAATCCTCAAACTTAGTCACAAAAAAAAAGACAATGCTTTAAATAACTTATTCTACCAAACCCGAGTCAAAAACCAACGATTCCTCAGCAAATGTTTATAAAAATGTGTAACACAAACTCAGAAAATCGAATAATTCTGATCACGTAGAAAACAATAACTTGTGACAGATACGCCTTTCGAGATCCATCACACATGGGCATAGGTTAATTGAGGTTTATTTAAAATTAATGCGAAAATAATAATTAATTCTAAAAAAAGGTTATTTAATTTTAACTGTCAAGTAAAAATTTTGGAATAATTATGAAACTGTTCAAGATGTTTAAGGATTTAAGTAGTGTTTTTCAAAGTTACTTCAGTTCAATAATAAAATTATTAAACCAAAAGGTAATTTAATCCAAATCCTTTGAAACGAGAACCAGTCATTAATCCTCAAACTTAGTCACAAAACACAAAAGACGACCCTTCGAGTAATAAAAAACTAATTCAACCAAACCCGAAACAAAAAACAACGATTCCTCAGCAAATGTTTATAAAAATGTGTCACACACTCAAAAAATAGAATAATTCTGATCACGTAGAAAACAATAACTTGTGACAGATACGCCTTTCGAGATCCATCACACATGGGCATAGGCTAATGAGGTTTATTTAAAATTAATATCGGGAGCGCCAATTTGGATGATCGAGACACACACGCCCAATTGACCGTTGGCGACACACTTGGCGACCCGGCGCACGTACACAGAAATGTCGTGCACATGTGAATAATTAATGTAGGGAGTGATCCGGGTGATTTATCCCTGTCCGGTAGGGATAAAAACGAACAGAGAGGGAGTTATTTGTTAGAGTGTCGAGCGGGGAACGATACAGCTGGGAATTAGATACCCAATAATGGAATTGGATACAGAAATCTTTTGTGTTTTTTTTGCTGATATTGATATCAGTGCTTTAATTTTCTGAACGTTAAAAATATGTTGTTTTATTTTTGTTTTAAGAGTTTATTTGCTGTTTTTTAGCAATATATGAGTAGTTTAAATTATAAATGTTTTCTAGATCTAAATGTATTTCAAATAAAATGTAAGGATCTCTTTATTTTGCAATTATTTTAATCTAATCAGTAAAAATATAAAAAAAAATATGTTTGTACCGTAAAATAGGGTGAATAGCAACAGTGGGGTGAATAGAAACGAAACTTCTGAAAAAATTCAACATTATGTAATAGGGGGTTAAAGTAAAGCAGACAGGGATATTTTTTTTTATGAGATGGAAATAAGGTAAGATTTAAGGGAAATGTGATTTTGTGTGGTTGGCAATACTGAGATTCAGATTCAGTGGTGTGACAAAGCAACTTCTGTTTCAGCCGATTTTCATCGTTTTCCAAACTTTACATGTAAGTACCATACCTCATCACCTCACATGTTTGAATTGTACTATTTTTTATACCTTGTATACCTGTAGAAGATATCACATTGTTTAATATAGTGTAAACAAAACCATTTCTTTGTTTCAATTTTTGTTTTAGGTTATGATCCATATTTTGAATCTGTGGGGTGAATAGAAACACATTATTTTGCTGTTTCTATTCACCCCACAAATCGTAAAGTTTTTATTTTGTGTTTATTTTCCAATGTCACAGCTGAAAGACAATTAAATATATAATATACAACCAATAGTTATCCAATTGAGGAATATTAGTTGGCACAAGCTATAATGTGACCGTTTTCTTTCAGCATGCCAAGGAGTTACAAACGATTAAAACCGAACAAAGTACAAGATCCAGAGGTTATTAAGGCAGCTGTTGAAGACATAACTAATGGCCTTAGCCTTCGAAACGCAGCGGCAAAATATGACATCCATTATAGTGTCCTCTACAGACATTTGAAAAAAGGTGATCAAATTAAGAAAAAAGGAGGGCAAACCGCTTTAACAGAAGAAGAGGAAAAAACTTTGGCGAGTAGACTTATTATTTGTGCTGACTGGGGCTACCCAATTGATTCGTGGACTCTGCGAATTTTGGTCAAAGAATCGCTTGACCGCCAAGGTAGAACCATAAAAAAATTCAAAGACAACTTTCCTGGCCGTGATTTTGTCTATTCTTTTTTGAATAGACATAAGGCTGACTTGTCACAAAGGTTATGCCAAAACATTAAACGGGTCAGAGCAGGTGTCTCCCCAGAAACGATCAATGAGTACTTTGACAGACTAGAAGCAGAGCTCAGAGACGTTCCTTCATCAAACATTATTAATTATGATGAAACGAACCTTTCTGATGATCCTGGAAAACATAAAGTAATAACTAAGCGTGGATGTAAGTACCCAGAAAGGGTGATGAACTCAACCAAATGCTCCATTTCTGTCATGTTTTCAGCTGCTGGTGATGGTCACCTCTTACCCCCATATGTAGTCTATAAATCTTTACACTTGTATGAAAGTTGGAGAGAAGGAGGCCCTGATGGGTCCAGATACAATAGGACCAAAAGTGGTTGGTTCGACAACTTTTGTTTTTCTGATTATGTTGAAACCATAGCCCTTCCTTATCTTAGACGTTTACCTGGCAAAAAGTACATGATTGGAGACAACTTATCTAGCCACTTGTCCTTGGATCTCATTAAAAAATGTGCAGAAAATGATGTCCACTTTATATTTTACCAGCAAACTCCACGCACCTCACTCAACCATTAGACGTGGCATTCTTTCGCCCTCTCAAAATGGCATGGCGTTCAATCCTTCTAGATTGGAAAAAAGGACCCGGCAAGAATGAAGCTACCATTCAAAAGAGCAAGTTTCCTAGTTTGCTAAAGAAACTGTGTGAATCATGCAAATCGGAAAATGTAATTTCTGGCTTTAGAAAATGTGGTATTGTGCCCCTAAATCGGAAGGAAGTACTAAAGATGCTACCCTCCTCAGATTTGTCTATTGAATCAACCCAATCCTCAAGAGCCACAACACCAGCACTATCTCCTGTTGCTGCTATTGATGCTTCCTTCAAGGAACTATTAACAGCTCTAAGACACACAGAAACAGTTCCAGCTCGAAAAAAGCGAGTGAAAGTAGATGTTGGTCCAGGAAAAAGTGTTTCTGTGGCAGATTTTCCACCGGATCCAGATCAGGCTGGACCTAGCACATCTGTTGCTGGTACAAGCACTGACAATGATAATTCCACAGGTACCAGAAAACAAAGTGTAAGTGCCAGGAAAAAGAAAAAGAAAAAACTCGATTCAGAATCATCACCAGAAGATTCGGACTATTCTGTGCAAGACAGTGACTCAGATCTCACATTATACGATTCTTCTGCAAATGCCGAACTTTCAAAAGAACTTGACAGATTAATCCAACCTGACGATTTTGTAATCGTGAAGGTATATGGAAAAACTAAAAATGTATTTAGAATGTATGTCTCCAAAGTCACAGACTTTCAAGATGACGGTTATGTTGGACTGTTTTGCAAGAAAACCCTCAGCAGTAATATGTTTTCCTTGACTGATGAAGAATCATTTTTCTCCAAGGATGATGTAATTAAAAAATTGATGCCAGTTGTTCAAACCTCAAAGTCTGCTTCTCGCTGGAAAGACAAAATCTGTTTTCAGGATGACTTAAGTGCCTTCATAATTTATTAGACTAAACTTTGTATTCTCACTTTTGTTCTTTTTGTTTTTGGGTATCGGTTACGATATATTGTAATTAAATTTTTTGCTCTGATTACCACTCGTTTGTGTTTCTATCCATCCCTTAACAATACTTACTGTTTCTATTGCCCCAACAAACTCTGAAATAGAAACAGAGGTGAAAAACAATGCCTGCCTGTTTCTATTGACCCCGCTCGATGGGGTGTATAGAAACAGCATGTTTTCAATTTTTTTAAATTTTACCTTGCCATAAAAAGAAAATATGAAGCTGCAGGCTTGTAGAGGACGGGAAGACCCATAAACCGAGGTAGGTCTCAATTCAATATCTCTTATAGTACTTTTGATATTTAAACTTGAAGTTCAAAACTGTTGCTATTCACCCCATTCTACGGTAATAAAATTGTTTGGGAAGAAAATAAATGAATTCTGATTTTGCAATATCCCCCCACTGTCTTAAACAATACGAGATATTTATATTAAACTGTTTGGAAATTATCTGCCACTTGCAAATGCATGAAACAAATTTCAATTATACAATATTTTTGTATTCGTTAGAACTTAGATTATATTCGATCAACTTAATCGTTATTAATAGTAGTGGCTGGCTATAGCATATTCAGTAAAGTGCGGATAACCTAATCTGGCATGCTATTTAAAGGCTGTTAGTTCTATCTAGAGAATAACAAGAACTTACATAGAGAAGTTAGAGGGAATTCTACTTATTGAAATAACAAGAATTCTTCTTCTTTAGGTCATTATTTAATTTTGTCTACCACATGATCGCCACGATTGTGAAACCGCAACTAGTTCACAGTAAGGAATTAGGGGCGCTGCTGTCAACACATAATAATATAATTTTACTGTTTCATAGTTCAATGTGGTTTTTTTAGTGTAGTTAAATTTAAAAACTTTTTTATCATTATTTAAACTTAAATTTTAGCTTAAATTATTCCTCGAATTTTTTTAAAATAATCTTGTTCGAAGTGGCGTTTCGTTATTTTTTCAAACAACTGTATTTCATTTTCACCGAACAACTTCCCAAATATATTGGCCTTGGCTTACCATTACATCTCAATTAACGACTGCACTTTCCATTAGAGCTTCAATAAACATTCCATCAAACGATTATTATCCAAACGCCATTTCACATATAATCGTCCTTATATCCATTACATCTCTCCAGTGATTGTTCAGGGGATATGAACAATCCTAGCTGTATACCACCCATTCACATGTGATAAAATTACCATTTGCATTTACAGAATTTGGCTGAAATTATTGTCACTCAAAAATGACCGCATATATCCCTACTTTAGGGACGTTATCCCTTTGGGAATATTCCCCATAGTATGACAAATGCTGCTAGTGGCCTGTGAGGGACAAATTATCAGTCAAGTGATTATTGTAATATTCTAAATGTAAAAGGTCTATTTGCTAGAGAACTGTTTCATCGAAAAGGTAGTAATAGTGTATATTAACAGTATTTTGATAGTTATTATGGCTTTATGAATAGTAGTTAGTTTATTATTAGTAGAAAGTTACGTCGTCAAATTTCATAAAGGAAAATCTAGGTTATAATGTTGTAAAGGTATGGTAACTGTTGCATGATGAACTCCATGTGTCTCTGATGAAGATCATTGGATTTCAGTATATGCATGGAGTCATGATATATCTTCGCCTTTAACTTGGCCAAATGTGCAGAGTATATATTCTTAATGGCCGTTAAGTTGATGGCGTCATTTTGAGATTGAAGGTCAGAATGACTGTTCCGCCTGATTAATATTGATAATGAATTAACAAATTTAAAACCACTTAAACTTTAAAATTCGTAGCGGGATGGTAAAAACCACAGGTTCTCGGAACAACTTGGGCATGTGAAATAAAGAAATATTTGGGATTTATTTTAGTTTCACAACATTCTGATTAAAAAAACTAAACAATAAAAGGCCGAAATTCCTAATTAAAAAAAACTAAGGCAACTTGTAACCATCTGTAAAAATATCGTAAGTGAGTTTATGCTTCAAGCAGGTTACGAATATTTAGCACTCCTATAAAACAAGACTCTTTATCCCAAAAGTCACTATTTCAAGGCCTTATTAACCTTAAGTCCAACTAAACTACTCCCTAGAATCATATTCATTGTGTTACATTGCAGTTACAGAATTCCACCAGAAGACCACATGTCCCGGCGCTATGTATGCAACAATTGCTTTTTAAAAGGTTACTTGCAATTTTCATTAAACAATATGGATTTTAAACACTGGAACTGTGTGCTATTATCTTTTTGCAGCTTAAATTATGCGGTTAGAATAAAAAAGAAACACACCCTAAAACAACTTTTAAATAGCTGTAAAAACATTGAAGTGAGTTTAGATTTTCAGTTAGGTTTCGAGTTTTTAGCACTTCTAAAGCCCCATTATAGACTTCATCTAAAAGGCACCATCCCGTTTCTTTATAAACCATCCAAGACCAAATAAACTAAAAACATATTCATTGTGTTACATTGCAGTTACAGAATTCCACCACAAGACCACATGTCCTTTAGGGATTTCCTCCACTGGGAATATTCCCCATCGTATGACAAACGCCGCCACTGGCATGCAATGGACAATTATCAGTCAAGAGCTCAGCAGTTACTTTTCACTAATCATTATAACAATATAATTTTCTAAAAATTGGTTCATAAACTAATCTTAATCTTACACTAATTCATTAATATCGCAACAAATATTTTTTTAAAAATTACTTGCTATATTTATTAAACACTTTTTTATACGCTGGGACTGTGTACTATCATCTCTTCGCAACTTTCATCATAGTTAGAATGAAAAAAACATTAAAAAAAAAACGTTTAAGTAGCAGTAAAAATACTGAAGTAAGTTTAGAACTTAGTTAGCTTTCGAGCACTCTTAAAACAAATTTTTTTTTTAAATCTGAAAGGCACTATCATAGGCCTACTAAACCAAAGGCCTTACAAAAGATCCAACGCCAAATAAGTACTCCTACAAAAACATATTCATTGTGTTGCAGATACTGTAACATTACAGTTACAGAATTCCGCCACAACTATTGCCAAGACCACATGTCCTTTAGGGATTTCCTCCACATGGAATATTCCCCATCGTATGACAAACGCCGCCACTGGCATGCAATGGACAATTATCAGTCAAGTGGGTCGGCCATTACCTCTTGACCATTATAACAATAGTAAACGGGAAATTTATAAAAATTAGTTCATAAATTTTTTTAAATAGTTACTTAACATTTTTTATAAAACAATAGAGAATTTTATGAGCTGGAACTCTGTACCATTAATCATTATCTCTTGGCAGTTTTCCTTATGGCTAGAATATTTTTTAAAACTTTTTAATATGAGTAAAATACTGAAGTAAGTTTAGACCACATTTAGGTTACTAATTTTTTTTCACTCCTAAAACAAGACTATTTGATTTAAGAGGCACTATGCTAAGCCTTTATAAACCATCCAAGACCAAATAAACTATTTCCTAAAAACATATTCATTGTGTTACATTGCAGTTACAGAATTCCACCACAAGACCACATGTCCTTTAGGGATTTCCTCTCCAGGGAATATTCCCCATCGTATGACAAACGCCGCCACTGGCATGCAATGGACAATTATCATCTTACACTAATTCTTTAATTTCGACAGCAATTACTTTTTAAAAAGTTACTTGTTATTTCAATAAATAAATACGTCCTTTTTACGTTGGAACTGTGTACTATTATTTTTTGCTGTTTTTCTAATAGTTAGAATTTAAAAAAATTAAACAGTTTTTAATTAGCAGTAAAAATATATAAGTGACTTAAAATACAGAAGTGACTTTGGTCGCCAACGAATATTTAAATTCCTAAAACAACATTATTTGAACTAAAAGGTACTATCATATAAACCATCCAAGACCAAATAAACCATCCCCTAAAAACATATTCATTGTGTTACATTGCAGTTACAGAATTCCAGCACAACTATTGTCAAGACCACATGTCCTTTAAGGATTTCCACCACTGGGAATATTCCCCATCGTATAACAAACGTATAATAACATCGCATAACTTTTTAAAAATTACTTGCTATATTTATTAAACACTTTTTTATACGCTGGGACTGTGTACTATCATCTCTTCGCAACTTTCATCATAGTTAGAATGAAAAAAACATTAAAAAAAAAACGTTTAATTAGCAGTAAAAATACTGAAGTAAGTTTAGAACTTAGTTAGCTTTCGAGCACTCTTAAAACAACATTTTTTAAATCTGAAAGGCACTATCATAGGCCCAGTAAACCAAAGGCCTTATAAAAGATCCAACGCCAAATAACTACTCCTACAAAAACATATTCATTTTGTTGCAGATACTGTAACATTACAGTTACAGAATTCCACCACAACTATCGCCAAGACCACATGTCCTTTAGGGATTTCCTCGCCAGGGAATGTTCCCCATCGTGTGACAATCGCCGCCGCTGGCATGCAATGGACAATTATCAGTCAACGGCTGACGTAGTTACTTTTCACTGATAATTATAACAATAGTATAAACTATTCTTAATCTTACATTAATTCATTAATCTGGGCAACAATTGGTTTTTGATAAGTTACTTGTTATTTCTATGAAACAATATGGCATTTTTAGGCTGGAACTTTGTACTATTGTTTTTCTCAGCTTTTCTTATAGTTAGAATTTTAAAAGAATGTAAAACAGTTTTAAATTAGCAATAAAAATACAGAAGTGACTTAGGTCACCAACGAATTTTTAACACTCCTAAAACAACATTATTTGAACTAAAAGGTACTATCATATAAACCATCCAAGACCAAATAAACTATCCCCTAAAAACATATTCATTGTGTTACATTGCAGTTACAGAATTCCACCACAACTATTGCCACGACCACATGTCCTTTAGGGATTTCCTCCTCAGGGAATATTCCCCATCGTATGACAAACGCCGCCACTGGCATGCAATGGACAATCATCAGTCAAGTGCTCAAGCAGTTACTTTTTAATAATCATTATAACAATCTAATTTTCTGAAAATTAGTTTATAAACTAATCTTAATCATACACTAGTTCATTAATTTCGGCACCGATTGCTGTTTAAAATGTTACTTGCTACATTTATTAAATACTATGCTATTTTATACGCTGGGACTGTGTACTATCATCTCTTCGCAACTTTCTTCATAGTAAGAATTAAAAAAAAAACACTCATTTAATTAGCAGTAAAAATACTGAAGTATGTTTAGAACTTAGTTGGAATAGCACTCATAAATCAATATATATATTTTTTAAACCTGAAAGGCACTATATTATAGGCCTCATGAACCAAAGGCCTTATAAAAGGCAAACGCCAAATAACTACTCCTACAAAAACATATTCATTTTGTTGCAGATACTGTAACATTACAGTTACAGAATTCCACCACAACTATTGCCACGACCACATGTCCTTTAGGGATTTCCTCCACTGGGAATATTCCCCATCGTATGACAAACGCCGCCACTGGCATGCAATGGACAATTATCAGTCAAGTGGGCCGGCCATTACCTCTTGACCATTATAATAACGGTGGTTTTTGTTTCTTTTATTTATTCTTCCTCGTATGGTCTGGAGACACTCTATCCGTAATGAGAATGTCACAGAGGATTCTTTGTAATTCATCGGGTGTTCTCAATTTACCGTTGGCGAGCGCCGATAAAACTTCATCAAGAATTCAGAGGGGGCATTTAACATGCATGGGGTCTTCTGGTGGTCAGTATAGGTGGGAACGTGAGGGGAGACACGATTTGGTCAATGCTGACTCTTCACCGATACCTGCTGTCTTTTTTTTCTTTTTGTTTTGGGGGGGATAAAGGGTTAAAATGGATGTCGTGTTTGTTTTGTTTTTGTTTTATATGAAGTCACGAAGTTTTCAATGGAAAACATTAAGACATATTTTTTTGGGATATTTTGTCATGGGCTGACCCGGCGGCGCAATAGTTAGGATGCTAGCCTTTGGAGCTGCTGGGTTCGGGTTCGAATCCCGGGAAGGCAAGGATGTTTGTGTTTGTCAATAAATTTTGTTATTTGTCTCTGTGTTTGTTTCGTCATTTGTTTGTTCTTGTGACTGTCTCTTCTGGCAAGCGGGGTAACGGGCTATAAAATAAAGCCTATGCTCTTCCCTTCTAGAGGACGCACTCACTGTCAACTGTCAATGAAGTCAAGGAGGTTTTTTTTTTGTTTCGGAGGGGATAAAGGGTTAAGTTGAGTGCTTTGTTTTGAATGAAGTCGAGTAGTTGGCGATTGAAACGTCAAGAAATAGTATTTTTTTTTTTAAAGAATTAGGGACCTTTTTTAATTTTTTTCTCTTAGTTACTTTACCTTCAGTTACCTCAAAGTTTACGATGTGGGAAATACAAGGTAAAGAAAGTATTGCGATGGAGTCGAAAAATCTTAAAGAGGGATCTTGTATTTTGTACACTTTTTAGCGACAGCTGATTCTTGAGGAGTGGTTTTTAAACATTTGGTCCATCTGCCATACTGTCTTTCTATCTGTCTGAAACCAGTCTACATCTCCAACTAAATGAGCTATACACTTTAAATTTTGCATGCGAGCTCCCTTTAACTGCCGTACGTCATTAAAGTTTTCTGAAAAATGGTTTGAATTAACAAGCATATAGGGCCTGCTCAGTACAGGTGGTAAAGTGAGGGGAGACACAATGTGGTAAATGGTGACTCTTCACCGATACCTGATGCTGTCTATGTTTTTTTTTTGCTTTGGAGGGGAATAAAGGGTTCAATTGGGTGTCGGGTTTGTTTTGCTTTTGGTTGGAATGGAGTCAAAAAGTTGGCAATAAAAACTTAAGAAATGCAATGAGATACTTTTTTTTGTATTTTTACTTTCAATTAACTGATATGAAATGCAAGGTTGTGAAAGCATTGTGATAGACTCGAAAATCCGAAGTAGACATTATTGATGCATTTAACTCATTAAAAAAATTTTTTTTTCATAATTAACTACCAACGATATACCAACATCGCTGAAAAATCCCTCTAAATCAGACCTCGCTCTACCCCCAATAACTTCCACTTCATTTAAAGCACTACTGCATTCCATTCATGCCGTTACAGCACAAATTCCAAACGGTTGACATCCAATCGGCGTCATTCGCGTCCATGACGTCACTTAAACGACGTCGTGCCCCTGAACGATTTATGGGATCATCTTTTAACTATACTATAATCGTTAGAGGTAGGCCGCTAACGACTATCGTTATGATAGCGTCGCCACAGTGGGGACCACGCCGGTATTAATTAAACGCTTTTAGGGCTCATTACGGGGATCTTATGGGGGGTTGAAAGGAGGTTTCGGTTATTTTTGGTGAACCTGTTATTGTCTGGAATAGTTTTTCTCTCTAAATAATGGAACTGGTGTCTGTAAAAGAATGTCCGAGTTTTAATGGTATATTACTGAAGTTTGTTTTATACTAATTATAACAAATCATATATGAAATTGAAGGAAAAACTTTCCTAGTTTTTCCCATAAGTGCTCAATGTGTGCGACGTTTAGTGAAACGGCAAGCATCCAAACGAAAATGCAATTATTTCCATACTTTCTGCAGCAAGTCCGGAGTAATGGAAGCAACAGTCACAACTGTGAAAACGATGTAGCGGTACATGCTCATGCGCTTATCTGAAACTGTTGGAGTTATTCTTTATTCGTCACCTTCAACCACAACTGTCGAACGATTACAGCTGATACTATTACAATTTGAAACTCGGACATTCTTTTATGGAAATCCTGTATTATACATTTAAACATAAATTTTGTTATTATTATTTTGTAATAGCTATAATTTTTTAATATTATACGAAAACATACAAAGGAAAAAAGGGAAAATCATATGCATTCCAACGAATATATAAAAATTATTACTTGAATTAATAATCGTAAATTTTTCTAAGTTTCAATTTAAAGACAACTCACCCTTTAACCTTCAGATGGATAAGCAATTTGACTGATGTGTAAAAAAAATCAGTGCATGATGTTAAAATAAAATTTTAAACTAAGGAATTTAATTTTTTAAAATTATTTTAAATGCATTTACCTAGCAGATTATTATAAATAACAACTAAATACTTCAAATTTTAAAATACAGTAAAATTTATAATTTTTCCAAATTTATTTGTGTTTCTGAAAAACTGATAGTCAGGTTATAGGTTTTTACACCTGTATAACTCATAGGGCTGCCAAAATTGGCCAATGGTCGAATGGTTCAATCAAAAACCATACACAATGAATCTGTATATTATTTTTTGTTTTGTATTTGTCGGGAATATTGAAATTGCAGCTTATGAAAGAAAAAAGAACGTTCTATGTCTCTTTCTTATTGAAAAAAATCTTTGATGCGCCATAATTTATGATTTTCATGATTCGCAAATTCATTTCAGACTGTTAACGCGTAAAATATTATGAGATTTTATGCAATCGCGAAAGTATTAAATTTTTTTTATATTTTCTCAAACGAAAAAACTCCTTGCTTTAGTTACCTTTTCCCTTAACAGATGATAAGTAACCGATGAATATTTCCTTAACATCCATTAAGGACAAGGAAAATGCTGGGAGGGGGGATGTTCATTTTAAAAAGGGTTGAGCCCTACTACTTTTGTTAAGGGAAGATAATTAAATCGTCAAGAGAGACTTTTCTGCCTTACCTTGCAATGAGAAAAGATGATTTTTCATGTAGCAGCGGGCGCTATTTACACGGTGACCTCTCTATTGAACTACATGCTAGCAATGGATGAATGTAGCATCAAGAATAGAAAGCGTGCATGTTACAATGGAATAACATGTAGGCATAAATTCGCTCGCAATGACCATTAGGAGGGCCATTAGAGAAGAATGACAATATTCGAAAAGTTGATGCTGTATGCTGTCTTATTCAAGTCATTTTCGTCGAAATGGGACTATTTATGTTTCAGCTATAAATGTCACTATACCGAGAACAAAGAATTCAAATTATAAATGTTGGATATTTTTAATAAGTGAATTTTAACCACATTATCTATAAAATATATGTATGCCATAAAATTGTTAAAATCCATTTTAAACAACAGTGAAATAAAAACATAGGGCAAACTGTAAAAGAATATAAAAAATAATCTTCAGAGATAAATCATAAATATATTCACTACTTTGGATACTTACCTAAAGCCCTTTTGACAACAAAAAATGTTTTACCTTAAAAAAAAAAGCACAGCTGATCCGTATTTTAGCCCTAAGTGAAAATAAAAGAAAATTAACTTTTCAATGAATACGTAAAACCATCTGAAGAAGAGCTTCTCTATATATCATTTATAAGATGGAATGGATAATCTTGGATACTAAAGCATCAACCAAACTATTAGTCACTTTTATGACATGGGTGTGCATTTGATATTTTTTAAAAAATCATTTTAAAATTCAACTATTTCTTTATCGATTTTTAACCTTTGAAAAATGTCAGAAAATAGTAAAACATTTCCAACATATTTCAGACAATATTATATAAAAAAATCTTAAATGAAAACTGAGCAAAACAATGAATCTCAATCTAAAAATTTTGGCTCTCAATCTAAACCTATTCTTTAATTCCATAAAAAAAAAATTTCATGCCCATGGGTGGGAAAAACACGAGCAAAAAATAAATCACTATTTAAATTTTTTTAATCAATCTAGACCCTTTCTTTTAGCCAATGATAAAAAACATAAATCATATTAAAAAAAAACCTTAGAAATGTTCGCCATTTATAGTAATAGATCTTAAATACCCAAGAAAATATTGTATGAAAACATCAAAACCTCCACCACCCATGGTTGAGAATAAACAAAAGCAAAATATATATCCCAATTTAAAACCTTTGACTATCAATCTAGACTTATTCTTCTGATTCTTGTGGCCAATATTAAAAAACAATGCAACGAAACACAAAAATCCTATTTTTAAAAAATATAAAAAAAATTTAACAATCTATCTTAACCACATACCAGAAAATATTCTATAAAACCCCCAAAACACAAATCATATTTTAATAAACCATAGAAATGTTCTCTATCGCTAGTGATCCATCTTAACTACTCAAGAAAATATTCTATAAAAACATCAAAACCCCAACCACCCATGGTTGAGAATAAACAAAAGCAAAATATATGTATCTCAATTTAAAAACTTTGACCATCAATCAAGTCCTATTCCTCAAGACAGCCGCCCCGGTGGATTAATCGTTAGGACTCTAGCCTTTGGAGCTGCTGGGTCAGGTTCGAATCCCGGTCAGGTATGGATGTGTGTGACCGTCAATAAATGTTGTTATTTGTCTATGTGTTATTCATTTCTTTGTGACTGTAAAAATTCTTTCCGTGTCTGTCCCACTTGACGAAAGCTTATAAGCGGTTCTCTGAAGAAGCACACAAGCTGGAATATATATGTACCATATCATATCCTCAAGACAATAGTAAAAAATGCAAGGTAGTCAAAGGAACACAAAAATCCTATTTAAAAAAAGGGGGCTGGGGAGCCCAGTCGGTTAAGCACTCGCTTAGCATGCGGAAGGTCCCAGGTTCGGGTCCGGGCATCGCCAAAATAGCTGCCGACCTATAAACGGCCCGTGCAGCCAAAAATTCCGACGAATAATACCCCGTGTAAGGGAGTGCACGTTAAATATCCCTCAAAGTCCTAACGCTGCGTACGATGTCGCCCTTAGCGGTTGCGTTGGGTGCCTATTCAGGTGTTGGCTCGTCACCTGACTGTGGTTCTAAAATACGACGCCCGTCGCCAATAGCCCTCGTGTAGCTCTAGTGCGACGATAATACAAACCAAACCAAACCTATTTAAAAAAAAACATAAAAAATTGTCTATCAATTGTCTAAAAACAATCTATCTTAACCACATACAAGAAAATATTATTTAAAAACTGTAAAACTCCAACCATACCATAACCATTGGTGGCAAAAAAAAAACACACACGAATAAATCCAACATATCCAACCTGAAGGGGATCTTTTTTTTATTCGAAAAGCACCTCTACTAAATAAATAAAACCCATATTTCAGCTATTTATCTATCCATTATAATTTTAAAAAATGTTATGTAATAAGAAAAATATCTAGTATATTTCCAGACAATATTGTACACATACATGAAAATATTCTTTAAAAACCCTAAATCTCCAACCATATTATAACCATAGGTGGCAAGAAAACAACAACATAGAAATCCAACATATCCCACCAAAAAGGATCTTTCGTGTTATTCGAAAGACACTTCTACTAAACAAATAATACCCAAATTTCAGCTATTTCTCCTATCCATTATAATCTTTAAAAAATATCATGTAATAAGAAAAATATCCAGTATATATATATTTCAGACAATATTGTAAAAAATGCCGCAATAATCTCAAACGAAATATTTACAAAATCTGATCCTTATTTTAAAATTTTGACTATTAATCTACCTGAAACAAACACAAATCACATGTCAAAAATTATGAAAATTCACTCCAACAAACCATCTTAACCATATAAGAAAATATTCCATAAAAACAACAAATATTACCCATGGGTGGCAAAAAGAAAAAAAAAAAGTACGAACAAATCCAAAAGGGATCTTTTTTATTCGAAAGACACCTCTACTAAATAAATAAAACCCCCACCGGATCGCATTTCAAAGATTCCCCTCAACCTTGCGTCCCCAGGGTCTCATCTTGGGCCAAAAAAGCCAGAATGAAGAGCTACAGTTGTGCCCGGTGGCCAAACAATAGGGACCCTAGGGCGGGACCCCTTGACCCTAGGTTTGACCCGCAAGGGACCCATTGATGTCTGCAGCACTCCGGAACCCTAATGTTTCTTCATTTTTTTTATTTCAACCTTCAAGAGTTATAGGGTGGGTTAGTTTGATAAGGTTGTATAGATGATGTGAGAGTAGTGGGGTTGGTCAATACTTTAATTAAGCAAATAAAATTTTGGGAAGTAATACATCAGGTATCTATTGCAGAAATCCTCATAGAATTTCTTTATATAAGGACACAGGAACCAAACATGATGATACTATTCAAAATATCCAAATATTAAATACGATTATGATTAGGCTATTGACTTTGGAGAATAACAGTATCCATTCCGAAAGGCTTTTAGAATAAGAAAACTCTGGACAGAGAAATATTAAATTTAAGGAGCCATTATGAAGCAAGCAAGTTGATTTTTTGGGGAAAGGTAAATGGGAAAAAAAGTTAACTGGCTGCGTAGATGGTGCGACAAAAAGGTCCTCAGTTTCGGGGTACTTGCCAAGTTAGTGAAAGGTCTCCACAAAAATGCAACCCTGTTAGAAGTTGTAGATAAATAGACAATGACAGTAAGGGAATAATATATATTAAAATTTTTGTCCCGGATACTAACGAACCTTAGTCCTGGTACTTAGTTTATTTATCCTAGTACTAACTTTCTTCTTGAATATTTTTTCTTATCTAGGACTGTGACCTACTGACCTACACCTGTAAAAATGACTTAAGATTGTTTCCGTACCTGACCAGGTGAGGAAACTCCATCATCCGAACGGAACCTTTTCCTATGACCACCTGAACGGGCAAATTTTATTCCACTATTCCACTGTTCAAAATTTCATTGGCTAACTTCAAATTGGGTACCTTCCTCAAAAGCATTAATTCTTAAGCTTGGACCAAAGTTTCCCTTAAGTGCTATAGTTACCCTATTCGACGGTACATATAACGAATTACCGTACATTTGGGAAACTTAAGTACTAATTGGTAACTTTGGATGAATCATAAAGCCTTCAAATAGCTTTCTTTTAGACTAGTTTTTTTTTAAAGAAAGAAAAAGAACTTAACAAGTCATAGGGAGAGATTAAAACCGTTGCTGCCAACAGGGTGAGGTGGCGGACCATGACGGAGGCCCTATGCTCCATGTCGGAGTGAAAGAGGTATCAGTGAGTAAGTAGACTATTTTTTTACTTGAAAGTTAAGGCCGTGTTGCCATTCATTGGAAAAATTTAAATAAAAAAAATAAACTCCTAAAGTTAGAATATATTGCGGGAAAAAGCTTTTCGTCGACATTGGTTCCTAAATTTCATGACGGTACTAAAGTTGGTATTTAATAGTCAAAGCAGTGTCTACGCACGCATATAAATATCATATTCAACAAAAAAATGTATTTGAGAATCTTTGCAAACCAGCCCAGCGGGTCCACAAACACACCTACATGAAAGCTCGGGTTTCTTCGCTCTTTAATTGAAGCTTTTTGTGAAGCATTCTTTGGGTGCCCAGGTAAAAGAAAAAAAAACACAACAAAAAATATTTTCTTTTATGGAACCACGTGCCACGATCAATCGTTTTAAAGTAATTTACGGGGTGTTTTCGTGATTCTTCCAGCTCTGAGCAGGTTGTAATTCCCCTTAATTTAAAAACGCATTACTTGGGTTTGTAGGCCATTAGAGCGCTGGAGGCTTTTGTAGGGGAGATTCCTAGTGTCTGAGATTGACTTTGAATTCTTCTTTATTTTAGCGTTTTTTGCCAGTGTGGGTGGATGTTTTGTTGAATATAAAGGCCAAAAAATATATTTTGCGGGATAAATATTCGTTTCGCAGCATGAAGAATTTGCTTCAGACTCGCCTATATATGAAAAGGGTTCTTTATTGTTGTTTATTTCGAGAAATATTTTGATGTTTTATAATATCCTGGTTTGTGCCATTTTATTTTTTGTAATTTAAAAATGGAATATGAATTTTTACATCAATTTTAGATTAGATGCTTTGTATTTTTATTTATTTTTGGGTTCAGAATTCTCCCCATTCATTATTAAAAGTACTTCATTATAGTTTATTTCGACAAATATTTTTCAGTGTCCTAAAGTTTTAAATGTATTTCTTCTAATTTGACAATTATGTAACAGTTTTTGTTTTCATATTAATTTCAAAGCATCCTGCCTTCAAGTTCCATATTTTAACCTGTTTATAAACAGAAATTTTTAATACTTTAAATAAAAATACTTTTAATTTATCGCTACTACTCATCGACCAAAACTGAAATAAACAACATCGAAATTATTCCTTCACATTTACAATGGAAAAATTCATGTCCAAATGAATTCCCAAATATTTCACTGGCCTCAGGAAACAAAGGCACAGGAAAACAGGAGAACACATTAAAACTCCCATCTAAAGTATCTTACTGACCGAACAAATCAGAACTTTAAGTTCATCATCCACGCTATTTCTCTCTTTATACACCCTTTCCCCCCTGAAGATTAATTGAAATAATTGGCATCGCCTCGTATCTCCTTATTTCGGGTCCGGCGATTCCGCGCCAACCGCCTTCGGGTTTTAACCCATTAGCCGCCAATCTGTTCAACTTTTAGCGCCGCCTTTTGGCGCCCTTTGTCCTAATTAATCAATTTCCGATACACTCGAGCGAAAAGTATTCGGTAGTTACGAATGCAAAAGGAGTTTGTGATTAGCCACACAAGTTATATATTTCCAAAGGCTGGACGCCTCTTGTTGGGAAAGGAAGGCCCGGGAATTGTGATGCTGAATAAAAGGAACAAATAGATCTTTTTGAAGCGTTTTAAGGGAATAGCCATGGTTAAATTATCTTAGATTCTCAAAAATGCTATTTTAAAACAGATTATATTATTTATGTTATTTCTAATTTCTCTCATAGTCAAATCAGCTTGAATTTACCATAATGTTACTTAAAAACAGAAGACGTTATTTCAGATCTTCTTCTCGGAAAAGACTCTAAGTAACTGAAGCCCAAGATACTCTCGACTGTTGGGAAAGCTGAATACATTCGACAGACGTGTTTACTAAATTTATAGACGGTCCAAAGTCCAACAACTGGTTGTACAAAGTTCAACAACTGGTTCTACAAAGTTCAACAACTGGTTCTACAAAGCTCAACAACTGGTTGTACCAAGTCCAACAACAATCCATCCTGACAGTCCAAAGCAACGTGTGCGATTCGCTCTAAGTTCCTTTCCCTTTGGCTACCCGCTCAGGTATCGAAGTCGTCATTGACCAGGGTTCTTAAATTATGAGAAAAAAAATTACGCTAAGCTGGACTTTCATCCAATGTGGCTCATTTACGTAGAACCTCTTCCATGTCCTTTTCAACAGGTTGGTCATAGTTTTTCCGCGTTACCATAACTAACAATAATAGTTTTAGACAATGTAGTAAATGACATATACGAAGCCAACCAACCACACGAAACTTCAAATAATATTCTCTACCGATAGCGATATCCTACCAATGTATTCAAAATTTTCTATATTGTTTAAATGTTCCTGATCATAGGACTCGTAGTAATCGGTCATCAATGCGTTCAGCGTTGCACGTAACCGCAATGCAGTGAAATAGCCTGTACGAGGTTCAAACGTCTAGAAAAGGAGTGGTGTAGCGGTCCGCGGTACACGCAGCCACAAATAAAATCCATAACGAATAGTGTAATATATAAGTTAACTTAGGTAAAGTAATTTGACAAGGGTTGTTATAATATCTTCAGCAACACTTCACATACCATGACAAATGGTAATTTGGACCTTAGAGGGTAAGTTTAGGCCAATTATTTTAAGTTAATAACTTCTCCTTAAATACGCTCTTAAAAATGTGCTTGGCTTTTTCAATTTGTGACAATTATGGCTTGTCAATGAGTAAAAATTCATTCAAGAAGAAAGTTTGTACCAGGGTTTTATGCTGAGGCCAAAGTTACGACCAGTGATAGATATTACAGCAACACGTGTCCAACTTCAAATGGTACCCCAAGGCCAAAGTTACTCCACTTGACCGTGAATTATTTATTCATTCCTCATTACAAATATAACTTCTGCACCATTCCCGTTCTTCAAATAGTATTTAAACAATAACAGTATCTGAAAACAACTCCTTCTGAAACTTAAACACTCCTCCCTCCTTCGCACCCGAGATCAGTCATGTGCAGCGCTGATATTGTGGGGACTAAATTAGATTCGTTTTCTAAAATGTGCGGTCGGGGTGATAGGAACTGAAAGTCGGCCGACTGCTGAATTAGGAATTTTGGATGGGTTAATTGGTGTTAAGTTTAAATTAACCGGAAGTGGATAGTAATTTTGTTCAAGTTTCGGTCGTAAATTTTAATCCAGAATCTTTTGGATGTATTGCTGAGAAAATAGACGAAATATGGTGCAGTGAGATGAAATATCAATTTTTGTCTTTTAAGGAAGTTAAACAAATATTTGAAACAGAAAAACTGGTTCAAAAACTTATATACTTCTATATTAACGCAGTTGAAAATAATTTTTAATGTAGAATATGTGTATGATTTTGATCTTCTATAGTTTTTAGTTTGTGCTTCAAAACGGAAAAATCAACTAAAATTGTTCATTCAAATATTTTGAAAATAAATATTTCTTTTAAAATAAAATTAATGTCAAAGGAATATAGTATCCGAAAGTAAATCGTACTATTAAAACGTTTAATTTCCATTTAAAGTTGTTTCTTTAGCGTACTGTGCTTGCACAAGGAAAAACAACTTTTACAGAGTTTCACTTAATCCCTACGTTGTATGTAATGTAATTGTTTCCGGCTGCCTATTTCTAGCCTCATTTTTGAGCTTTAACACAGCCAATAGGGCCTCGTAATTTTGAACCCTGGTCAAGTTACGAGGTCAACACATGAGTGGACACCCAACGGAAATTTGAGCGACATCGTACGCTAACGCAGCCAGGACTTAGCCTTTGGAGCTTCTGGGTTCGAATTCCGGTAGGGCATGGATGTTTGTGTTTGTCAAAAAAGGTTGTTATTTGTCTATGTGTTTGTGTCTACCTTTCTATGTGTGTCTATTGTATCTGTGCCACTTCTGACGAGTGGTGTAACGGGCTATAGAGCCTATGCTCCTCCCTTCTAGAGAGCGCATTCCAAGTTATGTTATGTTGCATATCATACGAAAACTATATTTTTTAAAAACGTTTAGAGAATTACTTTATTTACAAATACCGTAAAATATTTTGTATTATTCTTTGTCGAATTTAACAAAGAAAAAAATTTTTGTTGTTTCTTAACTATCATCTCATATTAAAAAATAATTTCATACATTTTTTTAGTAGTTCCTGTCAAGTCCAACTTAACATGGAAAAGTCTATCCTTGCCTCAAACCCCTATTTCTCTCCAAATCTAACCTTTCTTATACACATCCTATATCTTTCTACCTCCATTACTCCCCCGAAACAGATCAGATTGCTTTTCTGTGTGTGTTATAGGTGACCATCGACTGTCCACATAAAAAAAGCAAGCCTGTGGTCGCGGCACATCTTCTAAGGGTCTGTTTATGAAGTGGCCTTTGGCTCCCTTGGCGGCCGTTAGGGGGAGATGTCGACCGGACATCTGGCCCTGGGGAAATCACCCGATGGACCGGAGATCTCACGCGAGCCGGACCTTTCTTCGGGGTTGCCGGACTGTCGCCAAGATGCGGGGTTTTTAGGGGTTTGGTGTTGGGTAAGTGGTGGATGACCGTGGGGCTCCAAACCAAAGTGCCTCTGTGTTCTGCCTCGGGCAGGTAAAAAGCAGTAACTATCATGATGACTTGGACCATTGTTACAAGCGTTCAATTACTCTAACAATTAAGAAAACATACTGGAAAAAAATTTATTTCAGATTAAAAATGGTACAACTCATTGTTGCGATTACTGCAGTTTACCTGACCACGCCAGTGTTGATACCAATGGTGAAAAAAAAATATATTCTAAACCCTAAACCATATTTCACCGGCTGTACTAAATTTTTTATTAACTGTTTTTTTTCAATGCTAAATGCATGTGATTTATAAGTCTCTAAACGCACTATTTAAAGTCAGTTCGAATTTACATATTTAATGTTTAATAAATAATTGAACAACAAAATATTTGTTCCAATTTCAAATTATAGTGATTTGTAAGTCATCTACATTTATCATATAAAAAAATTGATGAAAATATTCCAAGCTTGAGAACTGCAGTTTCGGAAATCCCCCCCCCCCCCCCCTTTATGGGACACAAAGGCACTTAAGTTTGGAGACCCGCGGTCGATCGGGCCCCTTCGCCCTTAAGTATGCTGCAATGGATAGTTAAGAGTTTTAAGGTGCGGTGTAAAATTTTATTTTTTGGAGGAAAGATTTGAAGAGAGTTTAATGATAACGATAAACTGCTTGTTCATTAGAAAATGGTCCAACTCAAATTATAATTAGTATAATTATATTGGTTAAACCTTGACTAGAGACTTATCAATCAAACTTTTTAAAATTGATTCGAATACTTTTGGTGAAATTATTTATTCAAAATTGAAAGAAAATAGAACTTATTTAAAAACATGGGATTGTCGGGACCTGTAAGTCAGCTACATGTATCACATAAAAAATCCGTTGGTAAAAACATTCAATACAGTCAAAGAAATGTGGCAGAGAAAATATTTTTTTCTACATCGGATTAACACTGATGTAATTTACTTTGGAGACCCCGGGTCCAGCGCACCCATCCCCCCTTAATCAGTTTATGCAAGAAAAATTAAATAACAAGAAAAACCAATTAACATTTTTAAAAATTAATGTTTTTATTTGGAGATAAGGTCGTTAATGGTATTCACAAGGTTGTCGTCAATGATATGCACAAAGTCGTCGTTAATGGATTAATCATAGCAGATCACAATTTATTTTTTCAGACACGGCTCAAATTTTAATTAGAACAAAACACGACTTTTAAATGAAGATCATACATTCAAAATAAAAATATACTAAAAAATGTTAGGACAAAAATTCCTTAGCACAAAGAACGTCGAATTAGTAATGAAATTTTTTAATTAAAAAACTTAGCTAGATTAGAATTTCATAGTTTTATTTTGCATTATTAGAAGTAAATGCTATAAATGCATTAAATTTTACAGTTTTTAACGTTTTCACTCATATTGTACTTTTGAAAAAAAAAGCTTTACTTCTAGAAAAGTCTAAATAGAACAATTTGTAAAATATACAGCATAAAAAACGGATAGTTATACAATTTATGAAACGAAGCTATCTTTCGTATTTATTTAATTTAAAAAATATGCATAAGGAAAATTAGAATTGAAAAAATTGCTTTTAACTAAAGAAGAAAAAAAATTTCAAAAGGAAACAGTTTTTTAATGCATATCATATTCCTTTTTATGCATTAAAAAATTCGTTTTTTTTTAAAAAAACTTTTTAATCTTTTATTAACGAAACACTCTAGGCATGTACGATGCTACAAACAATTCAAATTCGTTTTAATATATTTTCATGATTGTTTTAGAGCAGTTTTGCGAAGAATGGTTCCATTTAAATAGTATTAGGATTCCTTTTATGAATACTGGTAACGGTATTGTTTCTATTTCGTTTGTAAATACTAATTAAACTTTACGAATATAGCTGGGAAAAGGATACGAAAAAAATATTTAATTATTTAAATTCTTCAATTAAATTCAAAATTAAAGTCCATTAAGCTTTCAAAGCGAGTATGCGTTTGTGTTTTGTATTCTTCTCTTGCTTATAATTTCCTAATTACAGCATTTTGAATAGAAAAAAAATGCAGAACTATTAAATGAGTTTTAGTCCTTAAAAAATGTTTTATAAAATAACGTTTGTATAATTATTTCTGTTTAAAGATGGTTTAGAAAATTGAAATAGTAGATATTTTTGCGTAATTTTTATTTTTAATGTGACCAGTATAATTTTATTTCTCAAATTCATTGTAGAAAACTTAACATAATATAAACAATAAACTGTATGTCTTATGAATAGCTATATTTAAGCATATTTACCACATATCTATTACCATTGTAACCATGTCATACACAATAGATGCCTCCTATTTTTGGACAATAAGTTTCGATAAACTGTAAAAAAAATTCATCGAGAATACAGCACCCTTTCTGGTACACTTAAAGCCTACACGTGCACTCTCAAAAAAGAATGCTCAAAAACGACGAAATTTTGATGATTCCGTTACTGGCAAATGCTCCGAGTTTTCGTTTCCTCAAAGTGAGGAAATTTGAATCGTCATTTTTATGAGGATTTGACTGTCGTCCAATCTAACGAAATATTTCGTCATTTTTGAGCATGTGAGTACAACAATGATATTCAGTTTAATCAAAATCAAGATACAGAATCGTCAAATCCCGATCGTAAAAATGAGGATTCGCGTTTACTTAAAAGTCACGCGATAGTTTGACGAACAATCCTCAAAATTAACGAAATGAGGTTTGAGGATTCACGAATCGTCAAAAATGAAAGCGTTATTTCTGAGAGTGTGTGATGCAATTTTCAAGTGCATGTGACTAAGCCACAACTCAGTTTGAATTCCCCCTGCTTGTAAGAAAAAGATGAACACTGATCAAGTTCATGAATGTGCAAGCCAAGAAAAGCAAAGTTCTATAAAATTGTGTTTACAGCACCAGTTGCAATAAAATACAGCAGAATATTCTGCGAGTATGCAACAAATGTGGTGTATTTTTACAGAAATTTTAAAAGCGTACAATGGTAAATGTCATAGGTGTCACAGTACAGTTTGGTGAAGATGGATTAATGTAGATATTCTTTCAGTAAATATAAGACAATTTTTGTTAATATGTACACGCTTTTTAAGTATGTTTATATTTTTTTTAACTAAAATAAAATGCGCCAAATTTAAAAATGTTGAAGAATTACGATTATTAAGTCAGAGCATTTCTTTATAAATATTTGCTCAATATATATGCATATTATCAGAAAATGTTCAAAATGTGGGAAAATCACTTGACAGTGAAAGGTTTAGTACGGTCAATATGGGATTAAAAAGACAAAAAAGGAAAGAATTGGTAAAAGAGTGTGTGTGTGGGAGATTGGAGAGTCTAACGGTCAAATTAAAATTACAGTTTTATAATTGTGTACATAAAAGCTTCTCTCTCTTGATATATTGTTTTCTTTAAAAATAAAATAGAGAGAGAGAGAAGAAAATATGGTAAAACTAGCCTAATTCTCATCCACTAGCTAAAGCTCACTAAGCCCGTCAAGCTACTAGTTCACTAAGCTAAACTCATATGAAGGGTCATCCATAGCCAAATATTGCACACCCCTTTTAGGAAACACGGAAAAAACAGGAGTAAGGGAAGGCTTCACTACACTTCCCCCCCCCCCCCTTGGGGTTTATCGAAGACAAAAGACACGCTGGGCTGGGGATGTCAGGGGTGCCATTACATCTCACCCCTGGAAAATCAATGAAGCGAACGGGGGACTTTCATAATGTAACACTTCATCCGGTATCATATGCCTGTTGCTTTTGTTCAGTTTCTGTAGTCTTTTGTTCAAATATAAAAAGGGATAGTAATTTAGTATATAATAAGTGAGACAGTTAATGAAGAAAGGGTTCATTTACAAGGGAAGACTTAAAAACATGATTATTTTTTTCAAATATTGAAAGCACTATTAAAAAAAACCCACTGTAAAATTACAGATTATTTCGCGGTTACTTATTGTATGACACTTTTTTTTTAAATAGAAAATCAAGGAAGCGAAAGGTGGACTTTCATAATAATGTAACACTTCATTCAGTATCATAGGCCTGCAACGTGTTGCTTTTATTCAGTTTCTGTAGGTTTGTGTTCAAGTGTGGGGGGGGTAAGTAATTTTGTACATAATAAGTGAAACCCTACACTCTTAAAACAAAAGAGTGAAATCCACTCCTGTAGGAGAAGTGCATTTTCGACACTGGAAAGGAGTGAATATTAACTCAAACTGAGTTAAAACCACTCGTTTGGAGTGATCCTGTCGGAAAGTTTAACAAACAAAAGATACACTCATGTCGGAGAAGCGCATTTTCGACACTGGAAAGGAGTGAAAATTAACTCAGACTGAGTTAAAATCGCTCGTTTGTTTTAAGAGTGTAAGTGTAGAAAAGTGGTCATTTACAAAGGTAAGACTTACGAAGAGGCTTTTTCTTTGAAGTATTGAGAGCACCGAAAAAAATATTATAAAATTACTGCACATTTGCTATTATTTGTTGACATAACAGTGTCGTAATGTTTGTTTTACATCAAATTTTGTTTTCTTGATTAACAAATTACCACAGTTGTAAAAAGAAAACGATAACAGCGAGGCAAAAGTATTCGACGGTACCACACAATAAATTTTACTTCATATGTAAATTGATAGCCCCTATTGATGGTGGCACTTTTACCTTTACACTGCAATGGTAAATTAGCTGGATGTTTTTTTACAGTGAGAAAACCGTATGATATTGATTTGGGCGATTTCATGCACCTACATTAGATGTTCCAAATGTTTATGCCGATGTCAGATTTTTGAGGGCATAAAGTAGACGAACAATAGATTTTTTTTTTTTTTGGAACGATGCACAGTGGGGCCAAATCGAAATCTAGCGCGCCAAAACTCGAAAAACCGACTTTCAAAAAAAATTTTTTTACTTATATTTCTATAATGCTAAGATGTTGTGGAACATGTTTATAAAATATTAGAATAGACAGATGGCTCATATAGAATTGGCAGGCTGCCAAATTGGAAGTTTTTTTTGTTTAACGCTAATTTGCAGTTTGTTTATTCAGCTGTCTACTCCTAAAGTGAGAGGTCATGTATCAGTTTTATATGCTTAATTGTGGGATTTTTGTGATGGAATATTTTAATTTAAGTACATAGATTATATTTACGCTACTTTTAAAAGTTATTATGAAGTTAACCTTTATATTTTTAGCTCGATAAATGTAGTACATGAAAACTACGAAAATAAAAACATATATACGTCGTTCAAAAGGGTGCCACTTTTTTGCAACTCCTTGCAACGCCGTAATATTTGTGTAGCAATGTAATATCAAGTCTACTGAACATATTCCATTAAGATTTACCTGCAATAACTTGCAATTTTATAAGATTTCTCTTTTTTAATGTATAGACTAAACCTGGCTAGCCATTTCACGAAACGTACGAGAACATCAAAGTAAAACCTTCAATCGTGAAATTAACTAATAATTACACTCATATTAAACTTAAAGAGACAGTTTTGACACCAAAAATTATTGACAATATAGTAGAAGAGAAAAAAACGCATAACTAATGAAGCTCCTTCAAAAGGGTTTATGCACTTCGAATGCAAAAACTTGATGCACACGGGACGTTTGAATCAAGATTTAAAAAAAAGCAAGATTTAAGAGAAAATAAATAATATTAATCAGTAATGATGTTAAGATCACTTTATTGTAAAATTTTTATGCAATTTATGTCTCCCACACAACTCTTAATGGCAATCTGACGGATAGGGGAACCTGAATTAATTTTGGCGCGGTAGATTTGAATTTGGCCCCACTGTGCGATGTTTAAATCATTAACAACGATTTGCCCTGCATAAGCTAGCATTTTGCTTAGGTGTGATTAAATTAACAAAATATAAGGCAATTGATGACCATAGTCCGGAACAATTTATGTACGACAAGTAAGTTACTCGAAGAGTGAATTTAAAAAGGTTCAATTTTTACTTCGGAAATGAAGTTATAATGGTATTCACCAAGTCGTTAATGGGTCAATAGACGTTTAATAGATATCTACACTCTTGAAACAAACGAGCGATTGTAACTCAGTCTGAGTTCATTTTCACTCATTTCCAGTGTCGAAAATGCACTTCCCCTATAGGAGTGGATTTCACTCTTTTGTTTTGTTAAACCTCCAACAAGCTTAACAATGAACTGGCGATTGGAAGCGATTTAGGTCGATTACGCGCAATTTAGGAAATAATTTTTTTACTCATTTCCAGTGTCGAAAATGCACTTCCCCTATAGGAGTGGATTTCACTCTTTTGTTTTAAGAGTGTAGGGTGTTTAATATATGTAGTGTGGGTTCTTAATAAAACCGTTCATATTAATTTGTGTTCAAACAATCATTGAACTCAATCACTCGTTGAAAAAATCCACCTAATTTTTGTATGGAAAATTTATAAAATACATGTAAAATGTATAAATAATGCATAAATATTTTAATATGGAAATGCATAACACAGAAAGTAGTAGGCAAAAAGTAATGAAATACATATAAATTATTATAACGACTTTACAAAGAAAGAATAAATTAAGTTTGTAAATCATTTTTTCCTGTTAGCAAGAACATAAAAAAACATCTTTCAGTTCTTGAAATCTAAACAAATGCATAGACAATTCATAATCAGAAATTTGCAAAACTTCTCTTGAAATAAAAAATACTAAATAAATATTTCAAAAAAATGTGTATCTTTAGCGCAAAAAATAACGGATAAGCAATTTACATACCCCAAACAAATGCACAACGGGAACATTAATGAAATCCAAATATGGTAAATAAATTCTTTGCCTTGTGCAAATTCAAATATCTTCGCAAGAAACAACTCAGTAAACATCTCCGCACTAATATATACGAACGAATCCCACTTTATCGAAGAAGTACTTAGAAAAGTGTCGCGATGAGTTTGAAAAAACGGCAACAGCTTTATTGTCACTGAATAAAAAACTTAATAATTTTGCGATACTGTAATATCTTTAATTTCTAATAAAACAATAGATTAAACTTTTATAGATGTGAAAATTCAAGAGAAATAAATCGATTTTTAAATATCTATAGATCTCTTTTTCTGTCTCTTTCTATCAAAATTATTATTTTCAAAGTAAATTAAACTAGTTCATAAATAACTCGTGTAGCTTTAGGGTTTAATTCATAGCAAACAACAATAAAATTATGGCTACAAAATATGGCTGCTCTTAACTTCATTGAGACCTTTTGGTTATAAGTTAAGACGAAATTCGCCAATAGCACTCAAGTACCTCTAGTGCTACCATAATTCAACCTAACCCTAACTCATTGAGACCTCGAGAAACCTTAACAGAAACTGAATACCCTTATTAAGAAAAATACCAGAACTCTTTAGAAAAGCTATGAATCTTTGCTGTTAAGGGAACTGTCAGTTAAATAACTATTTTTAGAAGATACATTTTACTTCACAATCTAATAGCCCTCGTGTTGCTCAAGTGCGACGATAATTCAAACCTTTCCTAACCTAACTTCACAATTTGTTTGAGTCCAAATGACAGCTTCTATAGGAAATAAAATGAGCGCCATAATAAATGGAAATCCAAAAACACTTATTTAATATAAATTTAGATATGACTATACACACAAGTTTATGTTTAAGGCAAGCTGGCATTAGCACACATCAAATCACATTTTTACGAGCAAATGGCATTTTGTTAACATTTGCACACTACTAACATAGTATTCCGTTTTATTAAGAAAATATCTTACGAAATCAAAATCTAGAAATAGCATAAATTTTTAACTCAGCTTAAAGCCCTCTTCAAAGTGAGGTTGTTATATTTACTTGGTAGACCATTCAAGTACACTTTTAGGTCAAAATTAGTCGCGTCAGATACAACTTTTTCCATCCAGCACACCAAAACAAGTTCGGCGATGGATTTTTTCCCCTTAGCCCAGCGATTTTTGCATATCTCACTCCAAATAAAGCCACTCCACATTAGAATAAATCACCATTTTTTTCACACCGGGGTTGGGGGGAACACAATGTGTTTATAATCGGTATTTGTTTTCGACATCGGTATACACATCGCGTTGGGACAAATTGCCGATGTGTTTCTTTATCAATGCAGATATGCTTTTTTTTATCCGACCACACCGACTCAGGTGTTTCTGTAACTGAAATTTTCTCAGAGCTGTCTCCCATTACCTGGATTGTTTGTGTCTCGTATTTTTTCGGTCTTTTTTTTTAAATTACAACCCTTGACGACAAACTGTCCTCAATCATTAACTTCGTAAATAAATCGTATGTACTGTTCGCCGGTTTCGTATTTGTGCGGCAATTTTCTGCTTTTTCATTCCTTTAAGATTTTTTTTTTTTTACTGAAATGTAACGTGATCGTGTTCTTTCGAAAAGCTGGAAAGTACAGATGTGGAAAATAGTAATGAATAGTTATTTTTAAGTATTATTTTAACCCCTTTAGCTCCTAAGTCTATTGACAATTTAGAATGTATACTTCTTGTGTAATAATGATTTTTAATTAGTTAATAGGGATTTAATTATTAAACTGCAATGGGTTCCTAGCCACGTCGGTATTGATGGTAATAAGAAAGCGGATGAATTGGCCAAGAATGGGGCGGAAGCGGTACAGCCAGTAATTCCCCAAACGCTGCTGTCGGCGCGACCCATTATCAATTCCAAAATTTCCAGACATGTAATCGCCAATTTCAAGAGCCTCAGCTCCGTTAAGTGATGGCGGGATCTGATGGTATCCGGCTTCATCCCCCACAATCGGGAAAGGAGTGCTGCAGTCGCCCGCTTTCGCATGGCCACCGGGCACGATTATCTGCAGGCCCATCTCCACCGCATTGGTGTGACCGACACGGACTTTTACCTGCTCTGCACGTCTGAAAGGATGGTTGCGGGCCACCTGTTGTCGTGTATTGGACTTCAACACCTCTCTCCTAACTTGATTTCTCACTACTGGAAGGCTCGCCGTCTAATGGCTCAACCACCACCGACGGGCATTGGCTAAACTAAAACTAACTATTATTATTAATATTTTGTTGGAGAAAAGTACTTAGATTGTCTTTAATTGTTTCGGCTATATTGATAGAATTAAATGATGAAATTTGAATTTATGATGATTGCTTTTTCAAAAGTTTATTGATAAAAAGTTTTAGACCCTATTAACAACAGTTGTAAAAATTGAAATATTTCTTTATAATAGTTATATTGTTACAAAAAAAAAAAAAAAAACTACTCTCGAATTTTGGTTCTGCATTAAAAAAAGAAATAGTGTAATTTTTGAAAAATTATAAATAAGCTTACTGTTTTATATTTTTTTATTTGCTAACAGAAATGACGACTAATATTTTTTACATATTAAATGCACAAATGTTAAGTTTTTGAAAAAAAATTGGTACCCTTTCTATACATTAACAAATATTAAGTATCAGAATAAAGAACAGTGTTAAAAAAAACTAAACACGAAGAACATTCTATTTCCGAAAATAACTGAAATATTACATCATCAACGAACGAAGAAGGGCGGGAAAATCTAGCCATTAGCTGTTGCCAATAGACAGAGGGGAAAATGCGGATAAATATTATAAAAAATAGCGAAAGTGGAGATAACCTTGTGTCTTTGGGGACTCGATGACATAGATAAAAAAAAATAGACAATAAAAAAAAATAACTGAAAGGGGTGTTGTGCTTCGAAAGGCGTCATTTCAGACAATCTTCTTAGATCGGAATTCCGAATGTTTCTGTAACTGAATTGGTTTCACAGGATTGTAAGTGAAACGGGCAGATTTCTAGCAATTTAGATTTGACAAAGAAATGTATTGGAAAAGTTTGGAATTCTAGATATGATAATTCTTTTCAAATCAGGTTTTTCTATACACAGCTAGAAAAATAAGTTTATTTCAAATAGCATAATTACAGTTAAGCGGCACTATCAGAAAAACTTGTGGTCACTTTTTTTTAAACAAAAAATTGTGTTTTTAACAATTGTTATAAGTTGTGTTGAAACAATAAAAGCATTGTCTTGTGACCAAATAGTAATGCATTGTTAGCACAAAAATTGTGTTGAAGGAAATGTTTCCCAAAAGTAGTAAAGCTTTTGCTTTTTAATGTTTCGGATAAATATAGCTATACTACAGATGGAAATACTTATATTACAATACTGAATGTAAAATGAATATTATAACTTTGTAATACTTATTTAAGGAAACAATATTCTTTACAGTTTTTTGTCAATTACACATGGATGTAAAAATTGTCTGGTCTTGCGAACGTCAATTGGGTTGGAATAACACAAATACGTGTTCTTAAGTCGTTAACACAATTATTGCATTAAAAGAACAAAATATTGTAGAGTTATCTTTTTTTTTACACAATACTTGCATTGAAAGAACAAAATATGGTAAAGTTGTCTTTTTTTACACAATACTTGCATTAAAAGAACAAAATATTGTAAAGTTGTCTTTTTTTTACATAATACTTTCATTGAAAGAACAAAATATGGTAAAGTTGTCTTTTTTTTTACACAATACTTGCATTGAAAGAGCAAATATAGTAAAGTTGTCTTTTTTTTAACAAAATACTTGCATTGAAATAACAAAATCTAGCGAAATTGCATTTTTAACACAATACTTGCATTCCCCTTGTACTATTTGAACATATGTTTTTCTGAGTTCATTAATTTACCTCTTAAATGGTTTAGAAAACAGATCGTTTGCATTAAGGTAATTCTCTATAATTTTAAATGTCATTTATGTAGTTTTGCTTAAGTTATAACTGATAACCTACTCGTGGCCATTCATTTCAATAATTTTTTAAAGAAAGAATATTTTAGTTACAATCTTTTCAAATTCACTGAAAGTTATGTCTTCTTCGCCCGAAGATTGCAACATCAACACATAATGACGCAAAGAATGTTTGATGTCGCGTTGTATGATACACCATTACGATCGAAATTGCCTTTGTTTCTATTCTTCGAATCCCCTCTGAATAATAATCATAGGGTTGAACATATTTTTTTTTTCGAAAAAAAAAAGTTCCCCCTAAGTTGATTTTATTCGAATTACTTGTGTCAAACAAAAAAAAAAAAGGGTTAAGTGTCGTTTAATAATTGTCTGGGGCATTTGCGACAATGATGTTTTGGTAGATCACTCTAAAATTGAGACAACTGTGCTGCTTTTAAATATGAAAATTACTGATTGGAGATCACAGTGCTACGTGCTTTGCTTTTGCAGTTTTATTGAAATTAAAGATTAGACCTTAAAATAAGGACGACGAATTTCGATTTTCGTTGTTATAAGTTGTATCACTATGAAGAAGAAAAAAAGACATTCTATAGCATTGAGAAAAGAATGAAATTAGAATTTTTGCAATTTGGATTGTAATTTGTTCGAAAATTTACAATTGTAGAACACAGTTTCTTAGTTACGACCTTTGTAAGCAATAAAATGTTTTTATACAGTAATCTATTGCATTACAATCATCACTTACCGCCTAAACAGATGATTTTTAAACAGTACGGTATAGCCCCGATCCAAGGTTCTACTTCGTACAAGGTAACTTTTTTTATTACCAATGTAAAAGGTGGAATAGTTCCAAAATTTTTATGCATGACCAGTAGCCTAATAATCAAAATATATATTGCTTTTGTTTATGTAACCTTAGATTGTAATTTGCTAAGTATCGACGAATCTACCTTATGTGTACGGAATAGCCCCGCTCTCCCCTACATACATGTTTTAGAGGTTACTGTATATCAGAGTGAACCCTCTTAAAAAAATATTGTTTCATAATTTCATAATTAATAAGATACCACTTTAAAGAAACAAAAATAAAAAATAACTTTTCAAAGCACACATAAAATAATTTTCAATTCCAGCCATATAATTTAAAAAATTGTTTGTCTATCTTCCGATTCCTAATGCGTGACATTTGACCAGAGAAAAAAATATCCATCAGATATATTAGCCTATACACAGTCATACCAAACAGACAGTCTCAATTAAGAATTCCAGATTCATTTTACTATTTGTGTTGACGCCCTCGCAACCCAACGCCAAAACAGCAACAATCGCCAACATTCGAAATCGCAATCCTAGATTTGTTCGTGGGAAACATGGCACTTGGCGCAAGGCATCCATTCCTAATAAATTCTATCAACTTTTAATCAAGTTCTCTCAAACCACCTTTTAAAAAAAGCAAGGACATAGCTATAAAATATCAGGAAGATACCTATAAAAAATATTAATGGAATATCCACAGGCCACGCGATGCTATAGCAATGCACGAAAGTTAAATAGATGATTTTATTTAGGTCTGCCGAATTTTCGAAGATCATTTGGAATCGCCAAATTTATATAAATATCGCCAAATCTATTTAATATGTTTCTGTGGGCAAGGTGCGAAATTACGAAAATGGTATCAATGGATTGTTGTTAAAAACTAACATGATGCAAATTTCTCTTTTAATTGTTGTTTAGTAGTTTGGGATAAGATGAAAATAATATTTTATCAATAACACAAGTTTCATTAGCATGTTCACTAAACAGAAGAGACATGGAGGATTTGTTTAAATTAAAAAAAAAATCCATTATTAGCTGTAATGCACGTCACGTTGATTCGAATGATTATTAATTAAATAAACTAACATTGAATGAGAAAAAGTATTTTCCTTATTTCAAGCAAAAAGGATTTGTGCATGTCTAACATTTGTCAATAAAAGATTATGAAGTTTGAGATAAAGGTTTGAATTGAGATTAAAAAGTAATTTATAAATGTAAAGTGAGTGGCGAAAATCTTTAATTAAAAGAAGTAGGGCGAATTCATTATTTTTAATCGAAATTTTGATAGGGTCCCTTAACAAGTTTAATGAGCTCATTATGACACAAACATAGGCTTCACTGTTAAAAAAAATATCCCAATAATTTACCATAACAGTGAGATGGTAAAAGTGCACAATCTTTTTACATATGACAAAAAATGTAACATGTGGAACAGGCGAAAACCTTTGCTTCACAAGGCTGTGACTGGATGCACCTATCTTCACTGTTTAAAGTTGTTAATGTAACTCTGTACGTTGGGAAAACACTTATTTGCTGCAATGTTAAAAATTGTGTGCTTGCTTTCACCATAATAACGGTTCCTAGTAGCTGCAACGGCAGTGTGGTGAAATGTTTCACCATATTTCCGGTATTCAGTCGAACCAATTTTCAAGTTTTGGAAATAGAAACCTGAGAAACGGTTCAACCCAATACCGAAAATATGGGGAAACACTTCACCACACAGCCGTTGCAGCTACTAGGAACCATTATTATGGTGAAAGAAAGCACAAAATTTTTAACAGTGTGTAAAGGAAACATCAAAACACTGTTTTGTAAAATATAATTGCAAAACGAGCTGCAATTTTAACGAATTTTTTATGCATTGTTATGCCAAAAGGTTTATGCCGATTATGCAAAAGGCTTGACCGCCAATATTGTAGCCCCATTCAAGAAAACAAATACTAAGAAGTTTACAATAAAAATTCCCACTGTACACTCTAAAAAATGAATGCTCAAAAAACGACAAAATTTTCCTTAATTTTGCCGATTCCTTTACTGGCAAATGATCCGAGTTTTCGTTTCCTCAAAGTGAGGAAATTTGATTCGTCATTTTTATGAAGATTTGAATGTCGTCTAATCTAAAGAAATATTTCGTCATTTTTGAGCATGTGAGTACAACAATGAGAATCAGTTTCCTCAAAATCAAGATACAGAATCGCCAAATCACGATCGTAAAAGTGAGGATTCGCGTTTACTCAAAAGTCACGTGACAGTTTGACGAAAAATTAACGAAATGTGGCTTGAGGATTCATGAATCGTCAAAAACGAAAGTGTTATTTCTGAGAGTGTAATGAAAATAAATTCGCCAAATCGGCAAACTTCTGCCAATCCCCGGAACACCACTTATCACCTGAATTATAGAAAAGCGCACGCGTTTCATTGTCCCCAATCATGATCATTATTATTGTCTTTACTTATTTTCCAAGTTAATTATCGGGACAGGTGGCGCTGAGAGCAGAGGTTTCCATCCTTCATAATGGATGTTTTATCTTCAGCCAACAAACTTAAACTCACGTACGAATCGAATTGGCATCTTAGAGAGAGAGGGAGAAAACTTTTGGGACTGGTCACGCCAATATAAAGTTTGTGATTGGCTTGGAAATGAAGTGTTGTGCTCAGGAAAAGGGCATTAATATAGATTTGAAGCACGCGTAATGGACGTGAGAGACAATAAAGAGTAATTTACAGTGGAGGTGGAAGATTTTTAGAGTTTCTGGCGAGTTGAATGCGGATCCCACCGTGGTATTAAATCTGTATAATGTAACAAAAACAACAATTATCAAATAGGTACACTGTAACAAGAAGTCTGTTGTTTTTACAAAAGAAAACTAGCAGCTGGTAGTAAAGTACCTTAAAATTTACAGAGATTATCTGTTTATTTTATACAAATAATTTGTATTTTGAACTTAAAATCGTTTTTTAACATACAAATTAAAAATAAAAAGCAAAACTTTTTATGGGGAAACGTTCAGCATGAAAATCTGTTTTAGTTTCTTTAAAAATTTTCATAATTTATGCAAAAATCCTGGAGTAAAAATTCTATTTTGATATTGATTTGGAGTATAGCAACTTATTTCCGAGAGTTTTGTCAAGCCAAGCAACCTGCAATTTTTATCTGGAGGAATTAATGAAGAACGAAACAATTGAAAGCTCCTAAAGGAGGCTAAAAATAGGCAACCGGAAATGATTACATTACATTACTAAAGCAATTGAAATCGTCTTATATAATCCTTGAAAAACGCAGTTAAAAAATTTAGCGCACCGGAATCTCGGAATTTTCGTCATTACTATTTATAGTGTTGACCTACCCCTTTTGCTGTGCATCAATGTTAATTGGATAGCTAACGACCACACAATTGATAAATTTACACACTCTAGGTAGTGGTTGCAGTTTGAAAGATCCAAGATTCTCAGGTGAAATAGCGCAACAACATTTTTAACTGTGTAGTGTCATTTGAAATGTCATATTTAGTTAGTGATGAGATAAGGGATAAATAGCTAAATTATTCATTTAATGAATTTTGTTTATCTTAACATATGCATCTTAATCCTCGACAAAAAACATTTAGCGCTACAAGTTTAGTTCAATTTTGTAAGTTTATCCCCAATATTTCTTATGGTGTGATCAGATGTAAAACTTTCGGGACGAAAGGTTTGGATGCTTTTCGGATGTACACAGTTGTAGAAACTGACAGAGTAGATAAAAATGGATGAATCCCGAGGTACACTCAAACTAGACACTTATTTATGTCGTTTTGCGGAATCTCCTAAAGAATTACAAACCTACACTGTTAAAAAAAACCTGAATTTTACGTACATATTTCTGTGATTATTTTCGGGAATTTACGGAAAGATTGCGTTTCTTTCACAAACAGACGGTTTGTCTGAAATACACAGCTTGTTTCCGTTTTCCTTAAACGCTTGACAAGTGAAAACGGAAAAACACCGTATTTCTGATTGCAGAATTTCACTTAAGACCCGTATGAACGTAAATTCTCCATATAACCTCGCACCCAACTGCTTTTAGCCTCGACACATCGGCTGACCGACTCAGCCACCTTGTTTATTGTTTGTTGTTTTGTTTTGACCACATCTGAAGCAAGCAAGAAAGATAAATATACAGGTATGTTCTTTCGTTTAATAAAATAAGATTTTTTTAATGTTTATATTTTCTATCTTCCTTTTCTATCTATAGAATCCAGTTAATGTCTCTTTCTTATTTGTTTCTGTAATATCTATAGTCCTATAATTGACCGTGAGGTGACTCCAGAAATTAATAATTCCGTTTGTTTACCAACACGCGCAACTAAGTCAATTTGATTTAAATGTTTAAAAAAGCTGTCAAATATATGAAATAAACAAAGTTCACAAAACAAACAAGTGCACATTATTAAAAAAAAATAATGAAATGACTTGAAATTATTACGTTTAAATTCGATTGAAAAGCTATAGCCCTCGTGAAGCTTTAGTGCGACGATAATTCAAAACCTAACCTCGATTGAAAAGCACGGTTACGCTATCGCTATAAGCATGGTTTATTTTAAGAACTATGCAAGAGAGTATACATAACGCAAACTTTTTCTTTATAAAATAATAAACTTTTGTTGATTTTAATGAATCAATTAGTGATTACGGATGTATGCAAATCACATATTTTGATTCGATTCAGAAGTTACATACACTATTGCCAATGCTCTTTGTTTTGAAAAGTCTGCACACACAATTTCCGATTAAATGCAAACTTTCCAACACATTCAAAATTTAGGAATAGCAAGTGTCCGCAAAACGCTATTTTAGTGTTTATTTAGATATAGCTGCTAAGTGATATCTCATTTTCGGCTCACCGTCTATAACTTCATGTCGGTGATATTCAAAAGCAATAGTTATTAGCTTTTACTAGAATACTAATTATAAAATTGTATTTTATTACTAAAATACTATTAAATTGCATTAAAGTTATTATTTTATACTAAATACTATTATAAAATTGTATTTTTAGTAATGATATACATTATTCAAGAACACTTCTGTTTTGTTTCTACTATTAAAAAAATATTTTCAGTGTATTCTCAAAACTGTATTGAGATATATGGATAAATCAATTAATTAAAGGTACTGTAAGAATCATGCTTTGTCTGCCCCCTCCACCTCTTTACAAAAAGAGAAAAGGCGTTTTTAACTCTGATATTAAATTATTGCGGTCATACCATGGAAAACTTGCTCGAAAAAAAAAGCCTAAAATTGTCAAATTGTTTAATTTTAGAAGGACTTAAGAAGAATTTGCCTGGTTTACGCCTGATTAACAGTTGCTTCGATACATTAGATCTATTCATTTAAAATTGGATTTATATATATTAATATATTATTTTTTTTAGGTGCTTGTTTATCATAAATCTCCAAAGAGGGTCAAAAGTTCGGAAAAAGAAGAAAACTAAATCTGTAGTTCCTGCATAAATTTTTAAATTAGTTGAGAATTTGATAACCATATCAGTCTTTTTCAATTGTGAAAGAAAAATAAAACCTGATTATATTCTGTAATTCTTTTGTTATTCATATCTTGTTAAATTGTATCAGTGGTGTATCCAGGGGGGGAGGGATAATTCTCGTCCATAGTACTAAAACATGTTGTTGTTTTACTATCAGAGACTATACAAATTTATGTATGTATAGTACAAATGCAGACACTTAATGATTTATTGTTTGTGACTAAAAATTTTACTATCTTAAAGAGTCTCTCTATTAAGGGGTGTTCAACCCCTAAGACACCTGACTCATTATCCCCTACCCATGATTTTGCCCTGGATATGCTACTGAAAAGTACAATACCATTTGTGTAGCCACAGAACAACACCAAATATATACATTATAAAAAATATGTCAGAAAAATTATCAAAATTGGAAAAATTATTAACATTTTTCTGCCATATTAAAATTGTTTTAAATATATGAAAAGTGGTAATTTTTTAATTTCAAAAATGTGAACAATTTCATTTTTATTCAGATTATATACCAAATATGGTTTTAAAAATATTAAAGGATTAGATTGTATTAGTTTTGAATAGATTTAAGGTTTAAGTATGAAGACATTTGCTTACGTTTTATATAACAAACAGGATGCATGTTTAATTTCCCTGTTTCTCCTGTTAAATTTCCCTATGGTAATATTTATAACAATATATATAAATGGATATATTTAGAAGGATTGATATTTAAATAGTATATAGAAACAAAATTGACAAGAAAAAAGCAAAAATGTCTTGGAATTAACTAGAAAATATTTTCTGAATTTAGAGAGAAATGCAAATTAGAAATTCATGAAATTAACAAAGAAACAGCTAAATAAAAATTCCTGAAATTAACAGAATATTTCTAAAACGGTAAATCCTGAAATTAACGGAGAAATTCCAAAATGGAAGATCCTGAAATTAACGGAGAAATTCCGAAATTTAAGATCCTGAAATTAACGGAGAAATTCCAAAATGGAAGACCCTGAAATTAACGGAAGAATTCCGAAATGGAAGTTTCTGAAAATAACGGAAAAGTTCCAAAACGGAAGATCCTGATATTAACGGAAAAATCCCGGCAACTTGCTGCCAGTAGTTTTTCCGTTAATTCAAGGAATTTTTTTTAACAGTGTACACTCTTAAAACAAACGAGCGATTTTAACTCAGACTGAGTTAATTTTCACTCTTTCCGGTGTCGAAAGTGCACTTCCTTTATAGGACTGGATTTCACTATTTTGTTTTGTTACGCCTCCAACAATCGTAATAACAAAAGGGCGATTTTAAGGCGATTAGGAGTGATTTAGGGCGATTACGAGTGATTTGGGAGTTAATTTTTACTCCTTTCCAGTATCGAAAATGCACTTCTCCTATAGGAGTGGATTTTACTCTTTTGTTTTAAGAGTATAACAAATGATATTTCCCCTTTTGATAATTGCATTGAAGGTTGAAGCTAGACATGAATGGAACCATGCCTATCTAGTTAATACTAAAATCTTTGGCAGATTTAAGGGGACGCATTACCCAAAACTTAGGGCTGCCTTGAAAATAGTTAAACATGCTCGAATGCTGTGAGCTAAGTAATCCTTTATAATGGTAGTGGTTTATCGAAAATTATGTAGTGGTTTGGTAAAATGGGGTTTGGGAAATTTTATGTTGAGATTTTTTTAAAAAAAATTTCAGCTTATGAATGGTTAAAACCCTCATTTAGGTAAATTAATGTAGAGCTCCAAAAATTTTTTTATGTTTCGAAACATATGCGTTTAACACAAGTTGGCATGGTATAAGGTCTAGTGCGAATAGATTAAAAAAATGATAAAATTGAAATAAAAAAAAAATCTTATTTTTTGGCAACTTTTATACATAAAACTACATAACAGATTTTGTTTCACTAATAGCTGTCCCCTTAAGAAATAAGAGAATTGAAGACAATTTTAACTACAAATAATCAACCGCTTTTAATGAACCAATCTACAGCGATTGTTTTCATGGCTTCTTGATGTTTGTAAAAAAAATTACTAAAGCATTTTTTAAGAACAGTTATGCATTAATAAACCCTTAGCTAGTAAATAAATGAAGGACTGTTCAGGAGTTCAATTTATAGTTTGACCGAGTTTACATTGTTTCTTGAAAAGCCATTGTAGAAGTTTTGGCTTATTTGTCGTTTGGAAAATGACCCGTACTTACACTGTAAAAAATTTGTGGAAAGTTACTTTGATTAAAACAAAAATGACAGAATATATTGCTGCCGTATTTGAGGAGTGACATTCTACCAATTCCTTACAATGATAATTTTTCCAACCCCCGAGTGTGCAGATCCAATATAAGCTTATAGTATACTATATCACAAATAAAATGATCATTAAAAAATGTTTTGACTACTGACACGTCGAAAATTGGTGGAACGTTACTCTGTATAGAACAAAAATGACAGAATATATTGCTACCGTATTTACGGAGTGACATTCCACCAATTCCTTACAATGCATAGTGATAATTTTTCTCAACCACCAGAGTTTACAGATCCAATATAAGCTTATAGTATACTATATCACGAATAAAATGATCATAAAAAATGTTTTGGCTACCGACCCGACACGTCGATTGTCCAGGCTATATCGACGCTAATCTGATAAGAAATGAAAATCATAAAGTCACCAAACTACTGAAATATGATTCCTCGTTTGACGCTTGCAAAGACGTGACGGGCGTACGTATCTTGATTTTACAGCAATGTGTGGCTTTTGAAATTATCTAGAATGCGTTAACGTTAGAAGTTGCTGCATAAAATATGATTTACTTTGTTATTCTAATTTCAATGGGCATGTTTCACGTGGCAATAGCTCCAGCTGTATTGTTTTCATTTTTGGTCCTTCTGGAATTACATTTGTTTTGAACAATTCAATATATTTTTTTTAACTTACTGAAATTATCTAGAATGCGTTAACGTTAGAAGTTGCTGCATAAAATATTATTTATTTTGTTATTCTAATTTCATTGGGCATGTTTCACGTGGCAATAGCTCCAGTTGTATTGTTTTCATTTTTGGTCCTTCTGGAATTATTTGTTTTGAACAATTCAATCTTTTCTTAACTTACTGAAATTATCTAGAATGTGTTAACGTTAGAAGTTGCTGCATAAAATATGAATTATATTGTTATTTTAACTTCAATGGATATGCTTTACGTCGTGAGTGGCAATACTTTCAGTTGTATTCTTTTCATTTTTGGTACTTCTTGGTCCTTTTTTTCCCACTGTTTTGAACAATTCGATCTTTTCTTAACTTACTGAAATTATCTAGAATGCGTTAACGTTAGAAGTTGCTGCATAAAATTTTATTTATTTTGTTATTCTAATTTCAATGGGCATGTTTCACGTGGTGAGTGGCAATAGTTCCAGCCGTATTATTTTCATTTTTTGGACCTCCTGGAATTAAATTTGTTTTAAACAATTCAAATTTTCTTAACTTACACTAAAACGAACATTGTGTACACAGTTTTCTGTTAGTTATACTAAAGTTTTTCTCTGTTCGCAAATCACGTTTAATTGCTGTCCCACATTTCCGCTAAATTTCTTCACATATGAAAAACGAAAGTTTCCCAGCAACATTTACGTTTTTGTAATGCTTTGCATACTTCATTTGAATTAAAACCAATAAAGTTTAATAATTAGCAGGAAAAAAATTTAACGTAAATAACTGTATAATAGAAGACAGTAAAGGAGAATTGTAGAATAGAAATAGAATACATAAAATAGCCGAGTGAAAAAAACACGTTCATTTTGAGAGAGAAACCATAAGTACCAATGCAATCAGAGCAAAAATGACAACATGAAAGTTACATCATCTGAACCAAATATATTTAATGTATGAAAACATATGAGTATGCATGGCTGTTAATAATAATTGCAAATTCTTTTTATTCAAAAAATAATTTACAGCCACGCCGTTTAAATTATAGCTAAAAGTTGATTGCTGGAAATTGGATTTATAGTAATTTTTTTCATACCTGGACAAGTTTAAAAGTGTATTTACATGCATGAGTATTTTATGGGATGCTATTATGTTTCGAATTTTATGGCGTACTTAAAAACATAAAACTACCAGCAGGAAAATATTACTGATTTAACTTTTTATGATCGAGTTTCATGCAAAAGTATTGATTTTTATAAGCATTTTGGGATAAAAACAAGAAGTTCTAAAATAACAAAAAAAGCCTGAATTTCTGTTACTTAAATACTTACTGGACTTCTTATGGAAAAACAAGTAGGTTTCAAACTAACTAGCAACTAGTACCACTTCTTTTTAAGATTAATATCCCCCGGGTGGCCTAGTAGGTTTGATCGCAGCCGCTAACTGTCTGTGCACTGTACCGGGTGCCATTCCCGCCTTCTCTGTGGTTCTACTTTCTTAAACTTAAGAATATCTATAGTTAAATTATAACTTTGCTTGGGTAGGCCAACCCTCGTATCCATATGAAAATGACCCAAACTTATTTTTATACAATCAATTTAAATTAAAGGGAAGTTACTGGCCTTATGTGGACTTACTTCTGTATTTTTGGAGCGGTTACTGGAAGATTATAGGAACACTTGCTAAAATGCATTTGCTTTTTTTGCTTTCGTCATGAATGGAATTAAGTGAAAATACTTTACAACTCGAATAAAATTCAGAATTTAGACTATAAACTTTTCATTAATACACATTTGTTGTAAATAGATGACAAATATCTTTATTGCTACATACTGAGCATTGCTATACATAAGTATCACCTACTTAATAACTCATTGCTTTAAAAATTATTCTATACTTATTTAATAAGATTTGTTTTCAATGTACAGCCGAGTGATATGTTGCATTGAAATGACAATTATCTGATAGATTCTTACATAAACTTTATAGCTTACGCACGTTTTCATCGACTCAAATAAATTCATATGCATATCAGCAATAAAATCAGTATTCCTTAGTATTCGATAGCCATATTTTCTATCCGATGTCTTTCTAGAATCTTTCGTCGAGATTCCTTCCATTGATAAACCGAAGTTCTTTATTACAGCAATGATAGTTTACGATGTCGCGATAAAAAAAAATGTCCGCTTATAACATTCCAATAAGAAGAAGCGATCGTCGCCAGCATGTTGCCATGCCAATAAATATATTCTATTCTAAAAAGAGCAAACGATTCTGATAAAACGATAAAATAAAGACGGAGACGCGTTGAAATGAAGTGAGTTCAGAATCTCTATTTAAAGGAAGGAAATGTCACTTTAAAGATGACATAACTATGGCCGGTCTTGGTGAAAGAAAAAAAAGCAATGAAAAAAGTTGTGTTCTTATAGCTTCTCGTAAAATGTCGCTGCTGTCCTATAAATTAGTGAACACTTGTAGAATGTCTTATTTTCTTTTTGTTTAAATACAATGTCTTAGACTTCGCATTCGTAGTTTATGTTTTTTGGCTGAATTTCTTTTAAATAAAATAAATGTTTGTGCTTTAAAAAATGGTGTGCTTTCGCTACACAATAGTAGGTTTTAGAATTTTAAATTCCTGCAAAACAACGTTGCAAATAAAAGTTATCGTATTTTATGCATTCACACGTTACCGACAAAAATCAGACACATACATATTTAATGAGAGTATTGTTGCGTTTAGAATGAACTAAACTTTAACTCATTTTGTAAGATTTTAGAATAAACTAAATTTTTAATCTAAAAGTTAAAAATCTTTTTGTATTCCTAAAAGGTTTTAGTTTTAGAATTTCAATTTTTAAGTTTAAATTTAATAGTTTTTGGGAGAGTTTGAATACGTAGGTGGTGTAATAATTTTTCTTATTTAAGGTAGCTAGCAATATAGAAAAGATCCGTTATGAAAAATATTTTCTTATAACTTAACAACCGAAAAAAAAATCTGTCAACGTATTTTTTTCCATGGCAAGTAGCATACTAATATTTTCTGGTAAATTTAGTGCCAAAAATTTTCCGTTAAAAGAAATGTACTTTAACTTCAAGTTCACTATTAAATTGAATTAGAGAAGGAATTGAATTAGGAAACATTTGTTAATAATGGTAGATGTAGATGAATAGTGGTAGAAAGGATGTCCGTTGAAAGAATCAGCTATTTTGATTAAGTGTTTGAAGAGTTTCTTCTAATCAGTCAATTGCGTTGCTGTCGTTTAGCACGTAAATTACACTTTGTCAAAAGTGTAAGGCATAGAAAAGGCGTAGTTAAAAAGAAGCTTTATTATCAAGCATCCATAAGATAGATAGATAATAAATTTATTGCAATGGGCCTAAACCCGTTTACACAATGGTTGGAAGAAACTATACATAATACTATTACAATAATACTTTTAAATAATAATAACATAAATCTATTAAAATGATACTTATAAAAAATGAAATACAAACAAACGCTTAAATACATAAAAAGACATAATCCTGATCGAATTGTTAATGTTCAGATAATTGATAACCGTCGCTTTTGGATTGTATTTTCTGCAAGTTACAATTCCCTTAAAAATTTCTGTTTGCTTGCTGTAATGTCCCTGATTCAAAATAAGATAATGCTTTTCAAAGTTTTCTTTCAATTTATATATTCTTTAAATTTCTGCAATATTATAATTCTCGGGGATTTTAACGCACGCACTCTCAGAAATAACACTTTCATTTTTCCTTTCACACTTTCATGAATCCTCAAGCCTCATTTTGTTAATTTTGAGGACTGTTTCGTCAAACTATCACGAAACTTTTGAGTAAACGCGAATCCTCACTTTTACGAAAGTGATTTGACGTTTCTGAATCTTGATTTTGAGGAAACTGAATCTCATTGTTGTACTCACATGCTCAAAAATGAAGAAATATTTCTTTAGATTCGACGACATACAAATCCTCACAAAAGTGACGATTCAAACTTCCTCATTTTGAGGAAACGAAAACTCGGAGCATTTGCCAGTAACGGAATCGTCAAAATTAAGGAAAATTTCGTCGTTTTTGAGCAATCATTTTTAGAGTGCGTTTTTTTTCAAACAATCCTTCAAGCATCCATAGTACAGTGGCGAAATAAAGTGATAGTATTACTGTCTGCCGTCAGCAAATAAATAAAAATGTAACGAATTTATGTATGTTAATGAAATGTATGGTAAATTAAAACACAAACACTTGGACATTCGTTAATAAATAAAGCGGAATTATAAGCCAGTCTTTTAAAATATATCTTTTCTAACGCATACACAATAACATATTTAATTTATACCCGTAAAACACTTTTCAATTATCCCTTTTGAATAGAAATCCTTAAAAGACTAAAATAAGAGGTTGACAAACTCTCTCAAATGTATTCAACTTTCTAAGAAAACTCTTATAGTGTGAAGGGGGGCATACAAAACTCACATAAACATGCCGCATTATGTACACTTATACCTCGAATGAAATAGCCTACAGAGTGACTTACACCGCTTTACATACCTTTTATAGTATAATATTAATGACAACTTGGAAGTAAAGTGGCATAACCCCCAAGTGTAGTTACTACATTATTGCTTTAAAAGTATTTTATATGGCCGAAGCCCACCTGGGTCCAACGCATCCTTTAACCCCACAAGCCGATCCGGGTATTTAAAACCCACAAGAAAAGAGCCCAGACTATAGAGTTTAAGAGAAGAGGTAGATGCTGCCGGGCATAAAATAATATTAAACTGGTTTACCAAGTGAGGCCGTTTATCGCTTTGTATTATGCCCAAACAAATGCATTATTTGGCGCGTTTCTAAAGCTTGTACAGGATTATTGCATCGGACTTGGCGACATTTGACTATCTAATAAAACTATAAATATAATGTAGTTTAGTTATCATGTGAAGGGAATTACTACCATATTGTGTAAATTCAGATAGCGTTCCTATAACAACACTAACAGTCATTTATTTTAATTTAAGTTTTTTTAAGAACAAAATGATGCGTTTTATATTGAACTTACGTTTGGTAATTTTGAAATTTAAATGTTTCCAACTGCCGATTTCTATCCTCCCTTAGGAGCTTAAACACAGTCAATTAAGCTGCGTAATTTAGAACCGTGGCCAAAGTGACGAATTCGACACTTGAGCTGGCACCCAGCTGTACTTCGAGCGGCATCGTACGCTAACAATGGCCGTCGGAAATTTAGACTAAACAGATTTAACGAATTTCGATCCCTAGTGTACTCGGGGAACCCGTAATTATGTCGATTATTATTATTTTTACCAACAAATATCCATCTCTAAGATGTGGGCTGGTTTTGAATGTGGGACTCTCGGTTTGAGAGGCCTATGTTCTGATGACTGACCCTATTGAACCAATACCACCTAGATTAGAAGGCCGAAGAACATAGTAGCACAACGTCACACTAGCAGACCAATTTCGATTTGTTGACCAATAACGTCGTATCTTAAGATGACGTCGCATCTTGATTCATCTTAGCTTAAAAATTTATTCAAATACAAGATATAGTCAAGAATGATCATTGGTCAAAACCACAGAATCGGTCCACTACTATGACGTCAAGATTTAGTTCGCCGGCCTTCTAATCTAGGTGGTATTGATTGAACTAATGTTAAGTGAGCGGTTTAATAAGGTTACTTGGCGACTTTCTGGCGGCTTCACTTTATCTTTCGCCAACCATCTTAATCTTCCTCTTATCTCTAAGGCCCAGACGCATAAAAAGAAGGATTCCCATACACTTCCTCGTAACACCATATAGAACCCTTTACGATGGCTTGAACAAAGGAGGATCGCCTCAAAATTCTCGCCTAGGTTGGCGAAATCTATTTACCGAAGGTCCGTTTTGTCTAAAGAAACCGCCTGCGCAAAGGCCGGCTCGCTATGGGGGTCCAAACTGGGGTAAAATAGTTTCGCAAAGCCTTTTATTTTGTTTTAAGGGTGGACCGTATGTAAGGGTGAGGTTAGGTTCTTTATGAACAACAGATCTGTTTCCATGTTATTTTTTAAAAGAACTATTGTAATCAGTTTAAAATATAGTCTACTATCCAACTTATATTGTGATGATAATTGTATCAGTAGTAAACAATAATACTAGTAATGTATCAAAATGATGAGAAATGTATAGAAACTATTTATATAATATTGTACAAATTAAAAATAGTATATAAATAGTTTTTTTTTATATGATTTTAAAATCTTGTTCAATTTTGTTTTATGGTATATTTTAATTTGTTGTTTGTTTATAATAGGAATCTATAAGCCTTTTTAATAAGACACAATAGAATTCGATTAGTTAAAATCTGAATGTCAAAATTGGTAGCGACTAGCGAGATCCGTCTAAATGGTGTGACAAAATTATAATTTCTCTTAATATCGTTAAGAATCTCAGTTAAAGAAAAATTGAATTTAGATATTTTGCCGCTTCTCCCACCTCAAGTTAGCCTCGAATAAAGTTATTTGTTGAACGAAAAAAAAAATTACATTAATAATCCAATGTAAAACCAAAATTACATTTACTTAATAAATCCTCCAAATAAACGAACCATCAAATTCAACCCAGAAACTTGAATTTACAAAATTCAAAACTCATTAAAAAACACAGATAAAAACACACAACTCGTTACTTTTTTAACATCCCAACTTTAAACGTGTGTTATGGCCAGTGTTTTCACGCGTACTCCTTCAATAGGAAAAAATAAAAGAGTTTTTTAAGATATGTTTCAACGCATTTAAGGCGGCTTTTTAGTGCTGTTGTTCAAACACGATAACTTCCTTTTGTTTGTGGCCACTCGCAGCACTAAAATCCAGATTTAAGGAATACGACTGTTTGCCGACTGTTTTGTGCTAAAAGAGCAAGGATTTTTTATTTTTAGTATTTGCAATAAATAGTTACGGAGTATTGTCTGTTCAGGATGTAAAGGTGGGTTGTATGGAGTGGATAAACTTTGGCTTTTTGTGAAATCTTTGTTGAAAGTCAAGTACAAAGGTAAATAATTGTAAATGTTGTTTCTTGTCTGCACAGTAAAAGGAAATTGGTAAATTCGTTTAGTTTCTTAGTGAATTGGGTAAATTCAAAGGCATTAACTTTTATTTACGAAATATTCATTTATTTAGGGAGGAAACCCTTTTTCAAAACCAGTTAAAGCGTACAAGGTGTAAATGTGATTTTAAAGAAAAAATGTATAATCGTCTTTTTATCTAGTGCGATTTAAAACAGGTCATTTGTAATAAAATTCATGACATTTTAATGAAATTTATTTCAAATTGTGGAACGTTAAAATCGAAATGAAAATATCAGTAAAAACAGTTTGATGAATGATAAAAAGTTTAACTATCTTTCTTTATACTTAAAACGGATAACTGAAACATATTTTAGTATATATTACATAAGTATAAGAAATTTACATGCTTAAAAGATGAAGAGTCACTTAATTACTATCTACATACTTGATGAAAAGTGAGAAACACTGCTGATCAAGCAAACAAGCCTGAATATATATGTACCTTTTCTATCCTAACCTAGAAATACTAATGTATGACAAACATGCATGAAAACTTCTTTAAAAAACATGTTAAAACTTTTATTCAGTTAGTAAAAAAAAATAGATCCGTACAAATTTCGTTACATAAAATGTTAAACATAAACATGGTTAATTAAAATTTTCATTAATTAAAATTACTATGTAGCTATCCGAAGATTTAAAAAATACTGCGGTATTCTGAATTCTTACATTCAATTTAATTGCTATCATATCAGTTTGTCAAGACGTTCCTTTTATGATCAAGGAGTTAAGCCTACACCGTCTCAATTTCCCCGTAAGCAGTTGAACTTCTTCGCGGAGAAGAGTCGATACTTTTTCGGCGTTTAACTAACTTCAGAAAGGGTAGAATTTTTATTCATGGTAGCGGTATAAAAATTACACAAATATATTATTTCATAATTTTGATTGAATAAAAAACAATAGAATTCAAAGTACTGATGAAGGTAACTTAAAAAAAAATCATCACAAAATTACAATCAAGAAACTCTTTGGAAAGTACACGAAATTCACTTAGCTTAGTAAATTTTACAAAAGCAATTTTCCAAAAAATGAATTTTGTTTTGTTTACATAAAAATTGTATAAATTTATTGATTTCCGTGCTAATATATTCGTAATTAAATTTTGGATTAATTTACGACATGCAAGACCTGTGACAAAACTTTTTTATTCTATCCGCAAATTATTTTAATCTTTCTTGACTCCTTCTTTTTAAATGAAGGTTTGTATTCAGAAATTAAGATTATATTGTGTTTGAAATATATTGGACTGTTATATTTTCTTTTGTAGACAAAATAAATAATGTACAATCAGTACGTCATCCGAAAAACCCAATTGATACAATTTTTGAAGCAATTGGCACAATCAGTGGGCTAAAATGGGGAGTTCTTTTGCTTTCCACAGATAAAAAGCAAAGATAATAACTGTTTTTGACTTCTGAGAAATTATGATTTATGTAAAGTACCACTTTCCCTCGCTCAGTGCGACGAAATAAACACAGAAAACCAATTGCATCGAGACGGGAAAAGTATGGAAACACGCATCCCATGTTCTCAATTTTTCACCTCCAAATCACGCCAACAATAAGTAGACACTCTGTGTCTCCAACCGTGGTCCAACAAAAGAGCAAGGCGTACATCAGCTTAATGATCATACGTGTGTGTGTTCGACCCCTGCTAGAATTAAAACCCTGTGCAATAGTTTAGTTCTCTACACTCTGCATTATAATAGTTTTATCAAAATACTAAAAAATGCTGACTGAATTAAATATATTCGGTTTTTACTGCTCATTGAGAATTAAACCGAAACAACCAATGAAATCGCTGAAACGCGAGAATGAAAGCTGGTAATCTACGTCATCTGGAAAACCCAATTGATATAATTTTTGAAGCAATCGATACTGCCATTGGCCTAAAATGGGGAGATTTTAGCTTTCCACAGATAAAAAGCAAAGTAAGCTCATAACACTTATGTAAATATAATGATTTTGGTAATGTCCCACTCTCCCTCGCTCATTGCGACAAAATAAACACACAGAAAACCAATTGTATCGAGACGGGAAAAGTATGGAAACACGCATCCAATGTCCTCCTCCATCATAATTTTTCACCTCCCAAATCACGCCAACAATAAGTAGACACTCTGCAAACCGTGGTCCAACAAAAGCAGGCATACGTGTGTGTGTGTTCGACCCCTGCAAGAATTAAAACACCCTGCAATAATATAGTTCTCTACATTCTGAATTACAATAGTTTTATATTGTTACTAAAAAATGCAACCGATAAAATATTATAAATATTAAATATCTGAGAATGAGAATGCAAATTGAGAAGGAAACCGAAGCAAACAATGCAATCCCGGAAATGCAACAATGAAAACAGGAAACTTACGTCATCCGAAAAACCCAATTGATGCAATTTTTGAAGCAATCGGTAGAGCCGTTTGGGGCTAAAATGGAGAGATCTTTTGATTTCCACAGATAAAAAGCAAAGTAAGCTCATAACTATTGACTTCTGAGAAATTTTGATTAATTTGGTAATGTCCCACTTTCTCTCTCTCTCTGTGCGACAAAATAAACACACAGAAAACCAATTTCATTGAGACGGGAAAAGTATGGAAACACGCATCCCAGCATGTCCTCCTCCATCATAATTTTTTCACCTCCAAATCACGCCAACAATAAGTAGACACTCTGCAAACCGTGGTCCAACAAAAGCAAGGCGTACATCAGCTTAATGATCATACGTGTGTGTGTTCGACCCCTGCGAGAAAAAAAACACTCTGAAATAGTATAGTTCTCTACACTCTGAAATATAATAGTTTTATCTTGATACTAAAAAAATGCTACAGATAAAACATCATTAATATTAATTATCTTCGGTTTTTACTGCGCATTTAGAATGAAACCGAAACAACCAATGAAATCCCGATAATGCAACAATGAAAACAGGAAACTTCATCCGAAAAACCCAATTGATGCAATTTTTGAAGCAATCGGTAGAGCCGTTGGGGCTAAAATGGAGAGATCTTTTGCTTTCCACAGATAAAAAGCAAAGTAAGCTCATAACTATTGACTTATGAGAAATTAGGATTATGTTAATGTGCCACTCTCCCTCGCTCATTGCGACAAAATAAACTCACAAAACCAATTTCATCGAGACGGAAAAGTATGGAAACACGCATCCTCCATCATAATTTTTCACCTCCAAATCACGCCAACAATAAGTAGACACTCTGCACCGTGGTCCAACAAAAGCAAGGCGTACATCAGCTTAATGATCATACGTGTGTGTGTTCGACCCCTGATGGAATAAAAACACTCTGCAATAGTATAGTCCTCTACACTCTGAATTACAATAGTTTTGTCTTGATACTAAAAACTGCAACAGATAAATATAATCAATATTAAATATATCTTCGGTTTTTACTGAGCATTTAGAATGAAACCGAAACAACGAGTGAAATAGATGAAATGCAAGAATGAAAACTGGAAACTTACGTCATATGAAAAACCCAATTGATACAATTTTTGAAGCAATCGGTACAGCCATTGGGCTTAAAGGATGATGTCTTTTACTTTCCACAGATATCAAGCAAAGTAAGCTCATATCTATTGACTTCTTTTGGTAATGTCCCATTTTCCCTCGCTCAGTGCGACAAAATAAATGCAGAAAACCAATTGCATCGAGACGGGAAAAGTATGGAAACACGCGTCTCATGTCCTCCTCCATCATAATTTTTCACCTTCAAATCACGCCAACAATAAGTAGACACTCTGCAAACCGTGATCTAACAAAAGCAAGGCGTACATCAGCTTAATGATCATACGTGTGTGTGTTCGACCCCTGCGAGAATAAAAACACTCGGCAATAGTATGGTTCTCTACACTCTGAAATATAATAGTTTTATCTTGATTAATTTTATCTTGATAATAAGAAAATGCTACAGATAAAACATCTTTAATATTAAATATCTTCGGTTTTTACTGCGCATTTAGAATGAAACCGAAACATCCAATGAAATCCCGGAAATTCAACAATGAAAACAGGAAACTTACGTCATCCGAAAAACCCAATTGATTCAATTTTTGAAGCAATCGGTAGAGCCGTTGGGGCTAAAACGGAGAGATCTTTTGCTTTCCACAGATAAAAAGCAAAGTAAGCTCATAAGTATTGACTTCTGAGAAATTAGGATTATGTTAATGTGCCACTCTCCCTCGCTCAGTGCGACAAAATAAACTCACAAAACCAATTGCATCGAGACGGGAAAAGTATGGAAACACGCATCCTCCATCATAATTTTTCACCTCCAAATCACGCCAACAATAAGTAGACACTCTGCAAACCGTGGTCCAACAAAAGCAGGGCGTACATCAGCTTAATGATCATACGTGTGTGTGTGTGTTCGACCCCTGCGAGAATTAAAACCCTTTTCAGCCCCCTGGTTTTGATTTAAAGGGTTGGCGCCAGAGGCAATACGGTCCTCGGTTCGCCAAGCATTTGATTTGTTGGCTCTTGTGTCTTGTACGAGGGGGTAATTAGCCGTGCTTGTGACTTCTGGAATTGGCGAGGATTAGGGGCAGGAATGGGGTTGGCGTGATATGTTTCTTCAGATTGTGAGTTATGTAATTGTGTTTGGCTTGTTTTATTGTGGTTTTTCAATATTCGGTTCAGTCAAGTGAATAAAAAAGCATTTCCAATAACTATCGACAAAAAACTAAGGCTTTAGATAAGGGAGACTGGTACAGTTTCCCATGTTTCCTCTTATCATTGGGTATTTTTACTTTTATTTGGGGCCCTGATTGCCGAGTGGTTTGATCATTACGATAGTAGTCTGCGCGCTCTAACGGGTGCGGCTTCGATTTCCGCCTTCGCCCTAGGTGTATATTCTTTTCCCTGTGATAGTAAAAATTCTTTCTGTGTCTGTCTTACTTGACGAAGGCTTCATAAGCATGTCTCTGGTTAAGCACACGAGCCTGAATATATATGTACCTACCCCTACTTCGCTTTTACCACCCCTACTTTTATTTATTATGAGTAAAATGGGATATTATTGTCTTCTTTAAACTTTTTTTGCAAACTTTACTACATTACATTACTACAAGCATGTATGGCATTACTACCAGCAAAAGCGAAAGAACAGTTTTTGGTGCAGAAGTTAAAAGCAAGCTTGTTGATCTTTAAAACGTGACTCGTAAACGGAGTACATACTTGCCTGTCAAACATACACGGGGCCATTCACATATACAACCCAAAACACACTGTCTCCAACTATTCTTAAGAAAAAAAACACCTAAAATCTTATTTGTCAATTGTATTACTTATATTTCTTCGTATATTATTGTATACTTATATTCGGGTATCAAAATACAAATTATTTACTCCATTTATTTTGGTTGTTTTTGTTTTGAAGATACGGTATGGAAAATTGAACCATTGAGAGATAGAGAGATTGAAGAAAATGGATTGCTTGCATGTCGTTTGTTGTATTGTCGTTTTCAAAAATTGTAAATCATTGTTAGATAATTTGAATTATTCATTAATATGTTGTTATGAGATAAGTTTTTCTTTCAATTTTTGAAGTAGTTTTTCGCAATGATTCTTGGAACTGCAAACAAATTTAGCAAATGATATATAATATCAATCGAATTTGCAAGATATTATTAAACACAAATAGCTAATTTTGGCTTTTTAAAGTTTAAATAACAACTGTGCTAGACATGTGTTGCTGTTAAATATAGAAAGCGCCAGTTAAAAAAATAATTTTGGTACAATCTATGAAAGGAAAAGTATTTGTTATGAGAAAATGAGTGAAAATATACTTTATTACTGGAATAAATTAAACTTAAACTGTATTTTTTATTAGATAAATATTGAATTTATTAATACAAGTTTATTTTATTAAATTTTAAAAGTTACGAATTGCACTTACCCACGCAAAAGACATACAAAACTTCCAAAACATCCAATCCCAGCCAAAACACTATCCGATGACAGCTTTATATTCAAACGAAACCCATGAAACCACTGCTGCCAAAACCAGAATTATAAACTCGAATAAAAAAATATAGCCCATATTGCGTAGATATAGATAACGGGTCCCAGGTAGGCGGTGAAGTACTAATATAAAGGAGGTTCCCGTAAAATATCAAGATAGCAGTGACGGCCCACCGTAGGAATGATACAATTTGTGATCGCTATCGCATCGTGACTTGTTCTGCATACGGAATGGAAAAAGTCATGTTGCTGATATTGTGAGCTTCGTTATTTTGGAATTTAATGATGTTTTTTGGTTAGATATGTATGTTTATGTTGGATGTAGGAATATTATTTTGAAGGTACTATATGAGGTTTTGGTTAGTTAGTGGAATTATTATTTTGGTAAATGGAATGTTGGGTTTTTAAGTGGGGTTTCTTGATGTCAAAAGAGCGAGTATGTTTGTTCCGGTTCAATGAATGTTTGGTAACTTTATTTGTTTACGTCTCGGATTTCAAAGAATTTTTTTTTACATCAAATATAAAATTGAAATACAGCTTTAAAAATATACCTCTCGCGAACTATAAAAATGAATGCAAAATACATAAAGGTTTTAATGAGTAAATATCTTGTAATTACTATAAAACAAATACTTTTACGCGAAATATAGTTTAAATAAGTGAAATTCATTTCTGCTGTTAATTAGAAACGTAGTGTATATGTAAAAAAAATAGTATGGTTTTATCAGAAAACTATATAGCTAACGCACTGTATAGTTTGTAAACTAAATTTGCCTATAATTTCCTTACTTACTTAGGTTAGTTTTTTTTTTATCTTATTTATTCTATAATAAATAAGGACTTGAAAGTTATAAATTAGACAATATTATCAACTGTAATTTATATATTACGTTTTATTTTTACTTCAAAAAAATAATCCAAAGTTAATAAATGATTAATGGACACTTCCCTATTCATATTATAACTTTAAAAAAATATATTATCAAAGATAAAAGAAAAAAAATATGGAACATAAGGACTTAACGGAAAAACTGTAAAAGGTTTTTTATAGATAAAATTTCTACATTTACACTGAATTAAAAAAAAATGCAACTTTTAATTTCTCCCTCCTTTTTTGCCGTCAAGTCAAAGGAACACATAGATAAAATTATGAAAATGCACGTTACAATTAAAGAAATTGCAATCTAAACAAACAATATGCGTAATCATTGCAATACCAGAATATGTTTCACGAAAATTCAGATATTAGTGTGCTGACTATGCACTAATTTTTATGATAAACATCAAATTAAAAAAACACTTGTTAACTATACACATTAATAAACTTAAGTAAAAAAGCAAAACACAAATTGAGACGCTAGCATGGCATCGCATGCTAAAACTCTACTTTAGAATCCAACAACTCGCATTCATATTCCACAAGGCAAGCATGTGAAGCCTCAATATTCTTTTCATATGCAGATAAAATCGTCTCCTTGCTTCCGAATTATTCGGAAAATGAGATACCATTAGCTTTATAGGTATTCCTGCACTTCCATAAAATGATGCTACGTGTGAAAATGGAATTACTAGGTGTGTAGAACGTTGGTTTTTCGGAGTTATCACGAAATGCATGTTCGAAAACAATTTTCTTTAATCGAAAAGAACACGGCGAAGAATCGTTTGATACATTTTCACGGTTTTTATTTTATTTTTTAGAATGTTTTGTTTTTAAATATTCAAAACAATGAAATGGAGAAGATATTTTCGTGTGTATTGGCCTTTCACAATGAAATATATGGTTTAAATTCTTTTTGTTTTTGTAAATACTTTTTGTGAGCCTTTGGTTTTGTCAATTACGACTGAGAATATTTAAATCATAAAATATATTTTTAAAAATCAACCTGGAATTTTAGGAGTATCAACTCAATACATTGAGATAATCTTAAAAGGTTCTAGACAAAATTATGTTCTTAAAATGTTCTAAACAAAGTTAATATTCTTAAAATGTTCCAAACAAAGTTGATGTTTTTAAAATGTTCAACCTATCAATATGTAATTAAAAGGTTCTAAACATATTTAGTAGTTATGAAATTTTCTGGTGTTCTACAATTAGAATCTTCTGTTAGCAGCAAAATTTATGAAAACGTAATATGGGTAATTTTAAAGTTAATCAGTGAAAACGTGTTTCAAAAACTACTAGTAACATTTTCAAAACAATCAATTTCTGAACATTTACTAAAATTATCTTTACCTTTGTATTTATTTTAACTTACGAACTAGCAAATCAGCTATAATATGCTGTTTAAAGCATTGCACATTTTATGTAGAATCGAAAATTATTTACAAGCATTCCATCTGAATGGATATTTAAATTAGTACGAAAATAAATAGTAAGTTAAATTGACTTTAGAATTTTTAGAATTACTTCTAAATTCGCAAAACGTTTATAAATATTCAACTATAAAGATTGCTTTGCTTAAAAAAGTTTACATGTTAGAGCAGTTTACTCTCTATAATAGAGAAATTACATTTTAAACATGTATTTTGGATTACGAAACAAATTGAAGATTTCGAAAAACCAAGACAAAATATAGATGAATTAAGTTTTAAATAAATAATTGTAATATGGACGTAACGACATGTTTGCAAATTGTAAATCAGTAAATTCGGAAACATTACAACAATAACTTTTAAGACAATTCATAAATATATCAAGTTGATCTAAAAATTAATAATTAAATATATAGTTTTTAAAACTAAAAGCATTGTTAAAAAAGTAAGTGGTTAGTATATTATAGTTAAATATAAATTCTAATAGGCTATTAAACATGCAAGCAAATTAAATTCAATGAACGATAATTGGGAAATAAATTTAAATGACGATAAAAAATACATTATGAAATTAAACAGAGAGTACTTAATACTATGTTTAAAACGTTCGGCAAACTTAAATAATATAATGTATACAAAATACAGACGTTGTTAAATTTAAAGTAAGGTGTTATGATTTGCAAGTTTAACACTTTATTAATCATAATTGTCAATTTAATATTAAATTACAATAAGTTACAAATTACCAAAAAACTAAACTCAATTGCGAGTTAGTTCTGCTAGTATTAATTAAAAAGTGACTTATTCAGCATTGATTTAAATAGATAGTTGAAAATAATTCATTTAAAGATTAAAAACAAAGAACGCTAAACTTAGGAATTCCAATAAACAATAAAGAACAAACAATGATATGAAATGCATATTGTGTAAATATTGTATATGTATAGTGTATAAATATCAGTTTTGTATGTTTTATGAAAGGTATTTCTTTCACCCATAAACAATCGATGTGTAAAGTAAGAATACTTTTCTATTAAAATGTGAATAAAAGGAAGAAAAAAATAAACTATGTTCATATAAAGTTAAATTCGTACAGACTATTTGCCATACATTTAAAAAAAAGATGTGTTATTGTTTAAAACAAGAAAAAGTTTTCGAAATTTAAATTCCAAAGGCATTTTTCATCACCATATAAGAATCAATGAAAATTTTAATTATACGAATACCATATACGAATCAATGAGAAATGTAATTATCCGAATACCATATACGTATCAATAAAAAATGTATGCGTAAAAATTGTTAATTGATATTCGTCTCTTCCAGTATACAAAGGGAAAAAAATCGACATTATTTTTTAAAATTCGAACAGGTAATTCGAAATATATATTTTGTTAAGATAGAACTAGAAAGAAAATTCTTAAGTAAAATTCCCCGAAAAATTTTCACCAGCATATACAAATCAATGATGAAATAAAAAAAAATGAAATATCAAAAAAACAATAGTTCTATAAAAATAATTCACTAATTCCAAACGCAACGCGGAATTCTTTCGCTCAATTTACGCGCCGCCGCGCAACCAAAACAAAAACCTATCGAAAACGGCGCTTCGATCACCAATGACCCACGTGATCATCGGCGCGCGCCAGCGTTCGATTCGAACACTTTTCCGATTGGTTCGAACGATATCGGGGACAGGTGTGCGGGGGAGGAGGAGCAAGAAAACTTTCTCACCTGTTGTTCTTGGGAGAAACTGAGAGCCGGCCGAAGAAGTTTTTCTCTCTCTCGTATCGTCTGTTTGTGCTTCTCGTCCGGTGCTTTCTGCTCCCTCTCTCTAATTATGTCTTCTCTGCCTCGCGCTTTTCGCTCTCCCCCCCTCCCGACAGGGCTCATCAAGGGAGATGGGAGGGAGGGGTGGCTACATTTGGCGACTTTTCGCAACTTTGGAAAGTTCTTGTTGGAAAGGCATTAAAAAAATTTTGATTTCCGTAAACTTTTATTGGAGTTTTATAATTTTGAGTTCGGGGTATGTATCCAAATATCCCATACTGAGTAAAATCAGCTTAGAGAATTAGAGTTAAAAGATTGTGGAACATACTATATAAAAATTAAAACTTAAGGGCTTTTATTGTGCAAAATTTTTATCAAATTCTTTTGAAACTTAAGGGAAACATGCCATAAGGTTTCAAGAGCATTTTAAAATTGTAAAAATGTCTTTAAAAGAGAGCAACTAACCCAATGATGCTCATACAGGATAATAAAAAATGAACCCTTAACGATCGGATAATTTTCAAAGAAACGACCATAACGGGCCTATTTGTTTTATCCTTGAAAGTAATACCAAAAATATGTGTATGAACAGTGTATGTAATCATTTTTAATTTTCCATTTGTATTTAGCATGATTTTTTTTTAAAAGTAAGTTAATCTTATTGGATTTTTAATCGGATGATTTAAGTTAGTTTTAATCTTAATAGCACTTTACTACTGGACAAGAAACGACCCTGACTCCGGCCATTGGCTTTTTAATTGGTGAATTTATGTTACTTTTAATCTTATTGGTGCTTTACTGGTGAATATTCTATTCCGGAAATATCACATGTGCGGAAATAGGAGCGTACACTCTTAGAAATAACACTTTTAATTATGACGATTCATGAATCCTCAAGCTCATTTCGTTAATTTTGAGGATTGTATCGTCAAACTATCACGCGACTTTTGAGTAAACGCGAATCCTCACTTTTACGATCGTGATTTGACGATTCTGATTCTTGATTTTGAGTAAACCGAATCTCATTGTTGTACTCACATGCTCAAAATTGACGAAATATTTCTTTAGATTAGACGACATTCAAATCCTCATAAAAAGGACGATTCAAATTTCCTCACTTTGAGGAAACGAAAACTCGGAGCAGCAGCCAGTAAACGGATCGTCAGAATAAGGGAAAATTTCGTCGTTTTTGATCATTCATTTAGTGTAAACTTGCCCCTTCATTTTAACGGGAGCGAGCAAGAAGGGGTTAAAAGACTGAAAGAGCGTGATTGCACGTAAAGCATAAATTTCCTCTAATATGAAAATATTTAATATGCACTTTCAATTACGTAATATGAAGTATAGGGGAATGAAAGTATTGCAATGTGGTTAACAATCCCGAAATGGCAAATTTTGTAGTTTTTTTTACATGCTTTGGAGTATGCTATACTGATGGTTAAGTTTTTAAATATTGGTACGTCTGTCATTCTGCCTGTATGAGACAACTCTACAGCTCGAACTAAAAGAGCTATAGACTTCACATTTGTTATAGGAGTTTCAAATACCAGTCGGACATCATAATAAATCTTTCATGAAAATCGCACATGCGCAAAAGGTTAGCTACCACATGTATTTGGTTATTTTTAAAGGCATAAAGTTAAAAAGCTAAACAAAGCAACGGACCTTTGGTAGCTCATAATTCCCGGAAGTCTTGAAGGCACGCTGGTCAGAGGGTCTCCAAAGCAAAGTGCTTCAGTGTTAATCCAATGGAGAAAAAATAATTTTTCTGCCACATTTCTCCGGCTGTATTGAATATTTTTACAGATTTTTTTATGTGATATTAAATGTATCTGACTTACAGGTCCCGACAATCCCACTTTTTGAAATTGGTACGAATATTTTTTTTTATAATATTCAATAAATATATTTATACAAAATATTCGAAGCAATTTAAAAAAGTGGGAATACAGATACCTGTAAGTTATATACATTTACGATTTTAATAAAACTGTTTGTAAAAATATTCAATACAGCCGGAGAAATGTGGCAGAGAAAATAGTTTTTTTCCCCATTGGATAAACATTGAGGTACTTGAGTTTGGAGACCCCCGGTCCAGGGGCGCCCATTCTCCCTCAATAAGTTTTGCAAGAAAATCGTGCATCCACAAATGGCATATGCCAAATAACTTCTTAAGATTTCAAATAAACGAAAAGAGCAACATATTTCAAACTAAGAATAGGAGTTTCTATTTCACGTTGGACGTGACGATAATTTTTTTTAAATTGCACTTTCAAATCGGACTGCTGAAATTATTTTTATCGAAAATTTATTATTTAGTATAGTAATTGAAAATTGTGTGCGGAGTTTAGCACTCCTTAGTTTCTGTTTATTAAAAACCGAATCCATGAAGTTCGTGAAAAATAGAATATTTTTAATAACGTATTATTGTTTTTTTTAACGCACTTAAATGATCTGAAGATTTTAAAATAATGACGTGACAAGGTGTTAAACATAAATTTCATGTAAAACGTTGTTGGCTCTTTTAGCTTTCTGTAAAAAAAATATATAAAAACCTGTTTTAGCTTTCTAAATGTGTTTTCATCTACCAATTCCTTGAGTTAATACTAGTTGAACATGAGGTAAAGTATGATTTTCCTGTAGAAATCTTGCAGAAAATATATAAAAGAGGGGAGGGGCTTGGCAGAAATATTACTGAGACAAGGCCATTGGGGCTTCTAGCGATGTTTAATTAAATGATTTTAATTTCATCTAAAATTTTCCGACCGAGCTATCACGATTGTGCTTGCATAAAAGATAATGTTCAAGCTCTTCAAAAATATCTATACCGAAGCAGCTGACTTGTACTATTCGTTATTTATATAAAAAATGACTTTGTTTTTTATGGAGATGTTGTTTGTTGATGCTGCTTAACGCATTTTTATCGATAAAATTCCAAAATTAGTCTCATAATTTTAAATCAGCGCCACCTGACCACCGGTCTTAAACGGCTAACTTAGTGTATACAGTGGTGGAAATTGATTTATGAACTGACAGTTTTTTAACATTATTTCTTTATTAAATGCATTTTTATCGATTTAAATTTTATGTACTATACAGGCTTTGCATTATAAACTATACACGTAAATAAAATTTTATATAAATTCGTAAACAATTTATTTCCTTGACATTTTAGTTTTAGCATAGGGAAATTGATTTATGAACTTTTGCATTCAATCTCAATTAAAAATTGCTAAAACTATTTTTTGTCGCGAATGCTTCCTTGATTTTATTTTTCATAGACAACACAAAACTTTGGGTCAAGTTTTGGTCAAGAAATTTGCAGTTTTTAATGATTAAGTCCTTCTATTCCATAACCGATGCACACTTCATTAAAACCATACTCTATTTGAGTAAATTATTCAAACCAATTGATCTCAGACATTATTCTTGGGGTTTAAGTCATGGCTATTGGCAGGATGATCTAAATGAACAACACTTAGCTCATTAAACAGTCTTTAATTTCGTTTGAAATGTGGATACTTGCATTATCATGCATAAAAATCTAATCAAAAGCATAGTTTTGCAACGCAAAAAGGAATTAAAGAATTTTCTAGAACTGATCTGCAATAAAGTGATGTTTGTCAACAATTCAGAAACATAACCTTGTTTCTTCGATCATAAGATATCGGGGCCCAAACCATCAAACTTCCACCACTAACATTTCTGCTGAAGACAGATTTTGGTTATTTCCGAAGATCCTTTCAATAACATTTTAAACCATCACGTCCATCCAAATTGAACTTTTTTCATCAGCAAATGTCACTTTTTCCCCATTTCTCTCCCTCCACCTCCACCCAATCAATTTTCATGTAGTTACGACTATATTTTAATAGCCTGTTCTTATGGTGAAGAGTAAGCTTTGGACCAGCCTTCATTTTGGAACATTTCAAGTTCGACGACGATATCAATATTTGTCCTACTCTTCTGTGAGTTACAGGAAGTGATTGTTCATAACAAATTCGTCCTGTAATGCACAAATGCTGACACAAATGGTAACTTTTTGGGATACCAATCCAATAATCCTGCTTTTGTCCCTCGTCCCACGAGGGTAACACCTTTTTTAATGATGGTTTTTGCCGAAGTCAGAATGATTCTTTAAATATTTATGAATTATATTTGTTGATCTTTTAATTAATATACTAATTTCTCTTAAAGATTTGTTGCAATATTATATAAGGGTCATTTTTTACCTGTTTGGTTTCAGGCTGTCCCGCAAGCTTTCCTATTTAGTAAAATGGGAATAAAACAGATAAATTTCTACAAATTTGGCTTTAATCTTATTTATAAACACTGATAGTAAGCTCCCCTCAAGTTCAAATATAGAACTAGTTAAAATATTTGGTACCTGGGTTCAAAATAAAGTTGAGTTCATAATTCAATTTCCATCATTTGACATGCTTAAAAACTAAAATTAGATATATTTTTATTTAATATCATGTTTTGAAAAAAATTATGTGTGTAATTCCTTTATTGTGCTTTGAATATCCAACACACAAAATTTGAATTGTTAGCACTTAATACAAAGCTATATCTGGTGAAAAGAATGATAGTTCATAAATCAATTTCCACCACTGTATTATTTAATTTCTCTTTTTCTCTCATGGAAGTATTTACAAACCAAATACATTTTGTGTATAATCTGCTGCAATATTTGTACTGAAATAAAATTAACTTTTAAAAAAGACAAGTACTTTTGTACCAATGTAACTCATCTGGCAAGGTCCCCCCTTCTCCATCACGATAGGTCCAACCTATAGGTCCAACCTCCGACTATAGGTCCAACATATAAGTCCAGCCTCCGACTATAGGTCCAACCTATTTTGGGGGCCCCTTTACCTAAAATGTTGAGTATGATTTCCAGTAATGATGGTGCTATATATGACCTATGTATCAAATTTTTGCTACAATTTTATAGGCTTTCTTTTAAACATCGATCAAACAATCACGTTAGGTCAATTTCCCAGTTAAAATTAATTAAAACACAAATTGAAGTATGTATCAGAATTTTTTTTAGTTGAATGATATTTTGGAGATTGCCAGCATTTAGTATAATAGAAACTGAAATTTAGGGCCCCTTAAATTTGGGGACCCTAGGCCCGGGCCTAACGGGCCTTATGGAAGAACAGGCCCTCGTGATATCTCTAATTTCCAAAGTCAAACTAACGAAGGGGGTTCAAACTAACACCGACAACCGGCGTTATTCTATGCCACATCCGTCCTTAAACAAGCCAGACATTCCACTCCTAACTATCTCTGGTAAACAACTTAAAACAGAGCACCCGACAGAGAGCCCTGAATAAGCATCGCTATGGCACCCTTTAAATTTATTGCCCAATAACAGTTGCTCTCCCGTTACATTCCCGGAACGAGGGAGCAGGACAGTCGGACAGATGGTAATGAGAGGATGATTAGGGATGGGGGATATTGGTTGTTTTGAAAGAGCATTTGTTTTTGTATTTTGCTCTCCGTAATGATTTTATTTTTAATTACGTAATATGGGGGTTGGAGGTAATGTAAGTATTGCGATGGGTGTTAGAAATTAGAAAAGTAGGTTTTGTGTTTTTTATGCGTTTTGGGGGTAGGGGTAAGCACATATTTATTCCGTCTTGTGTGTTTGATCAGAGACCCACTTATAAAGACTTCTTCAACTTAGACAGACACAGAAAGAAATTTTACTGTCACAGAAAAAGGAATATACACCCAGTGCGAAGACGGGTATCGAACTCGCACCCGTTACAGCGCACAGACCTGCTAGCATAACAATTCCAAACCACTCTGCAATCCGGGCCCCTGGGTGTTGATGGGGGGAATGAAAAAGGGATTTTAACATTGGTCGATATATATCAGATTGAAGAGTAAAACCCCTGACGATTCTCCTAAATACATTTGTGTTTGACGATAATTCCCTTTTTCACAAACTTTGCAAAAACCACCCAAATTCAATTCACTTTTGAGGCCACAGAAGCTCTTCGCGCTTATCGTCCTGTTCGGATTGTTTTCCGAAGTAACTTTTCGCCCCTTCGCCAAACCGTCGACTTTGTGTGCCTACTGAGGTGTCAGCTCGTCTCCTTACTGTAGTTTCAAAATTCCGTCCCCAATAGCCGGCGTGTAACTCTAGTGCAATGATAATGCAAACTTAAGCTTACCAAATAAGTTTCGTTCCTTTCTTTCCGAACAACCCACACCGACAATACTAACCGGACGGCTAGTGTGACGTCACGGCGCGTCACAGAGAGCTTCCCTTACCTTATAAGTCGAGTCGGCCGTGAGACAGCCCTATTTGAATATTTACCAAACAGAATTACAAACAACATTTTAAGCATACAAAAACTGTCGATTAACCTCTTAAGACCCGAGCAAAATCCTACACGTATATCCATAATCTGAACATACTTGTCATGCAAATATATGCTAAAAAGTATGTTTTTCAATGAATTTTTTAAAAATTGTGTTTAATAGTTAGTTACACGCCTTAAACTCTAAAGATACAAATATTTTGTGCTATAAATACAACAAAAAAGGCCGTATCACTTATTTGTAGTTAACATATTATTTTAAGATTGCTTTTAATGCAAAATGCCTTTAAACTCAACTACTTAAAGAACTTTTTGTAAAGTTTGAAAAAAATAATCAAAATAATTTTTTTTAAAACTCTAATATCGTATTGACCCTCGTTTAACTTCAGTTTTTTTTTTTTAGAAATAAATAACTGATACCTGTAATCAAAGGCTGAAAACTGATATTTGGAACTTCTAGGACCAAGTCAATTTCGGAACTAATTAATGTGTTAATTGTTTGAAAAATGTCCCCAAGTTTTTTTTAAAAATTTCCCCAAATGAGGACGCCTGGTCGCAAGAGGTTAAGGAACAAGTAAAAAAGATTACATCGCATCTCTAAAGACGATGGCTTCAGCAGTCTGTAATTCGAGCCTTTCCCCAAACCCTTGGCGAAATAGAGAAGTCTAGTGGGAAGATCGGGAAAAAGTAAGGGGACATCGTTAAAACGATCACGGGGGTGTTATCGACGGGAAGTAATAAATTTCATCGTCTGCCTTATCTGGGATTCGAACTGACTTGTTTTCGTCTTTTTTTTAGATCAGTGATTGGAACAGGTGGTTTGGGATATAGTGCTTCAGTTTTTTACAGAATAATCGGGAAATCGACTCTTTCGGATTATCAGATTTCCTGGTTAATGGAAAGTCGCCAAAAAGGGTTATTGAAAACTGCAAAAAATATATAAAATAAATTCCAAAAAAACATGATTAAATATAAACTTTTCTTAAATAGTAATTTAACTTTCAATGAACAGAAACGTAACTCTTCGTTAGCGTCGGGTATTCTAATATCTAATGCAATAAAAATGAGCAGTATTGCATAAATAAATATCGCAATATAGATACTATTATACTTAATGATAAAAAAAAATTACAAGTCTTGTGATCAGTATTTTCATGACATCATTATCAGTCTTTATTTAGGGATTTTTAAAACTAATTTTAGAATAAATTTTATTCTTTGTTGAACGTATTTTAATAATTTGAATTTGAATAATGATAATTATGAATATTTGATACTTTAGCCAATATATTAACGGATTAAGAAAAATTTAATAAACTAAAGTACAAATATTCTTACAAAAACATATTTTGAGTACTATATGCTTAGTTATATTTGCATTATCAACCCGAAACTTAATCTTCATTAATTTTTTTTAATTGAAAAATATATTCAGTTTATTCCAGCGTATCCCCCTTTTTAGAATTGGATAATTATGAAGCATTACAAAAAAACGAGATAAACAAGCATAAAACGTTTAAAATATTATATAAAAAGGAAGCTGTTTAAGATTCTTTATTCGTTCTTTTAAAGGGTGCAATTGCTGTCTTTAGTGTTTAGATACACCTTGGAATAACCGAAAAAACCCTCTTTTTCATTTTAATAATTACCAAAATGCTCAAGAATCTCTGTACTTTATTTGAATAACAATTTAAACATTGCAGAAATTTATTTAATCATGCTATGCAACGAATTCTTAGCGAGTGTTTTCAAAGCTACTATAAATTTTCAGTCATAATGTGTTTAATTACAATTTATGTAATGCAAGACGATCCTAGGTTTGATAATTAAGAAAAGGTCCTATTATTTTAAAAAAATCTTAAAGGAGATTAGCTAAATAGACAATAGACAAAATATTTTCACTCTAATCAAGGGTTTGTATATGCAGCAAATCGTATGGTCTTAAACGTATTTTCAGTTACATTAACTATCTTAAATACCGAATCTTTTCATTATTAGATAAGTTTGGCCTAACATACAAAATCTGCGTATGAATCCAGTGTTATCCATTTAAAGCACAATTTTTTGTTTGAAATTAGGATGCTTCCTATTGCTGTGAACAGCTGATTGCATATCTGGATGGTTGGTAGATATATGTTTTTAGGCTTTTGTACTAGGTCAGAGAACCACTTATAAACCCTCGTCAATTCAGACAGACACAACACTCATACGTGATAGATGCTGCCATCTATCATGCGCAACCTGAAAATTTTAGACATGTCCCTGAAGGGGAGGGAAATAGTCTCCAGGGACCTGTTCCCGTGGGAAACTGCGCAATGACCGCCCACACTACTTTCGGACCCAACATATTTAACGAGCACGTACTCCGCAAAAACTCGACAAACTCAAACATACATGCCTTATCGGGATTCGAACCCGAACCCAGAGGCTCCAAAGGCTAGCTCCCTAATCGTTGCTCCTCCGGAGTAAAAAGGGGGTGGGGGGTGGAAGGGGAGTAAGTGACACCTTTAGTTTTAACAATGTAACAGTGTATATAAATAAAGATTCGTTTACTTTTGAGTTTTATGACTTGGCAAAAATAATGTGTCAATTTATTTGAAATATCACAAACACAACACAACTTTTTTAACTAATATGCTACGTATAATATTACAAGTAAAGAACCAACATAAAACTCCAAAACAAAATTCGACATAAAACCCCTTCTATTTCACAGAAAAAATTTCTAACCCCCTCGAGTACTTTTCAACTTATCATTCAATCTGAAGATCCGTATTTAAGGTCATTTTCAAATTAAACTCTTCTTCTTATTAAAGAAGATTACATATAACTCGCCAACACTCTCAAAATAATATGAAGGAAAACTACAGCATAGAGATATCACCTTCCGATAATAAATACCCTTCCAAGCAACAACACTCATGTCCGTAATAAGCGTTTTGGGATAGAACCAGAAGAAAATGCTGAAAATCTCGTCAGATTATCTTTTTTTACTTCTCTGCTTAATAAGGGAATGGAGTAATTTTGTACTAAAAAGACCGAAGTCATCTCATATTGCATTGAACGCTAGCCTTTTTTCTAATGGGGTGCAAAATTCAAACTGCTTCAAACCACAATGTAAATTTTTTTCTTTCTGTTAAAAGGAGGAATTCTTTGCATTAAAAAAAGGCCAAAGTCTCACTTTATTACATTGGATTTATGCCCTTTTTTAATAATGCACTTGTGTATATAAGACTATTGCATTTTTTGAAAACAGGCTCTTGTCCGGTTGAGTTAACCTGTAAGATACGCCACTTTTCTTTGTGCCAAATTTTACAAAAAGAGGTGGGATCGCAATCGGTATGGAATCGGGGATTTTCGGTCTTTTTCTTCTCAAATAGACTTGTTTGGGTTGTATTTTCATACTGTTGACTGGGTGAGGCAAATAAAAGTGGCCCCAACGTGGAGATAAGAATACGACATAAATGTTGCTAAGTCAAAAACATTTTTGCTAACTGAAGCTATTGATCGCTTCAGTATTAAGCCCAAACAAACGCTTGGCTACTTATTTGTCGGCAACTATACGCGGTGGTTTGAGAAGCTGATTAGCTTAACATTAGGAAGCTTATTTAGAACAGGTATTTGACATAGTCGCGCGCGCGCGCGCGTGCTTAGTTTTGCTGGTTGGCTAAAATAAAGTGGTAACTAAAACTATAAGCACGACTATGTCAAATATAAACAAGGTTTGTAGAGCTGATCAAGAAAAGTTCCCTCTAGTGATTATTTCTGTCGTTATTTATCCTAGAGAATCAGTCTATTTTGTTTTTGTCAATACAAAACATTTTTAATTGATGGCAAGGCACAAAATTTGTAATATGGGACGTCTTCATGCAATACGAACTAAGATCTGAACTCGATACTAGTCTATGGGTAGCTCTAATGTTAAGCTAATCCGTTCAAACCAATGCAAAAACAGGTTTCAGGCAGCTTCAAGAGTTTTTCTCGCCAAGCATTTCAACGTATTTCTATCTCTAGACCGGTGCCACTTTTATTTGCCTCACCCTGTATAAACCACAGAAAAATTACAATTATTATTATTTTTCTCTTTTTAACCATATTTTACGCCTCTATAACAAGCAGGTAATCATGAAGTGTTGATATATCTATATGGATAAGTTTTTTTTCTATAGGTACTGGTTATGCAAGATTTCAAGGTTGATAATTTTTATTGTGCTCCACCCTTCAACAATTCCTCGAACCATAACCAAATAATGTTTAAATTAAAATATTATATGAGACTTGAGTTTAAAAATTGAAAAATAGTATGGTAAACGAAAATTGTAATTTACCAAAATGTTTTGAGCAAATCATAATTTCATGCGTGATTATAGATTGGTATTACTAAATTACTATTTATTAAAGTACTAATTGGATTGCTCAGTTTTAGGATATTTGCCTTTTCTTGCAGGCGCTGTGTATATAAAATAATAAGGTTGATGTTTTGCAGGGTATTTAGGGTCTCTTTTTTTCAACATCACATCGTATCAAAATGAAATACAGATTTAAATTGAAATATTCTATAACTAATATATTTTATTCTAATTTAAGTCATATTATAAAAGCTATAGTAGTACATATAATTGTTACTTACTTAAAATAAGTAGTTTTTTTTTACCGAATCTGCCACTTAAACCGCTTCCACACTATTTTTATGCTCACACGAAACACACTATTTATACACCTCAGAAAAAAAATTCGCCTAACAGGGACTTAATAATTAAAATTTTAAACGCCAAAATTAACTCTTTTCATCAATATTCCTTCGCAAACTTAAAATTACTCGTTTTCGTTTGCTAAATTTGTTTGAAATTCGTAGAATAATGATGCAACTATTTTAATAAATATCTTTTAGTCGCCACAATTTAATTTACGGTTCGAAAAACATATAATTAGTAAAATTGATGTTTTAAAAATAAAAGCGAAGCTTTTCACATTTTAATTCAAAATTAGAATTCTATATAAATCTTTCTTCATTATTTATAAATGAACCATCAAACGAGCTCTAGTTTGATATTACAACAGTCCAAACCAAATTATACACATAAATAAATATTCTTTAAAAGGTTTTCCATTTATTTTAAATAAATTTTTTGAGCTTTAGTTATAAGGAAGTTATTAATAATCATCTGCTACAGAAAGATTTCTGCTACAGAATTTTAAAATATATAAAGAAATTAAATTTTCGATAAAAAAAATTAAGTATAAATTTTTTAAAAGTGAAAACAAGTTTATACTTCAGCTTATTTGCTTATTCTTCAGAGGATTAAAAACAAAAAACTTGACTTATCCCACTCTTCCCTTCACGCAATCCTAAAAGAATAAAAATTCAATTTCTTTTGTTTATTCTTGCAGACGATCTCGAAGAAGTGGGTGTGGGAGCGATACCCCTAATGATATAATTGCGGGCAGAGGGGCAATTGGAGGGGCGGGGCGGACCCTTATCGTCTGCCGATCACCCTTCAAATCGTCTGCGTTTTTATTGTGTTGTTTGTTTCTTTTGGCATATTGGCAGTCAGGTGGGTTTTTTATTGTTCTTTATCGTCTGGGGGTGTGTGGGGGTTTATGGAATGTGTTTTAGGTATAATAATGGAATATAAAGAGCGATCATCTGTTATTGTAAACGACCATAGGGATCTGCACTTTGAATATAAAGTATAAGTATAAAATAAAGTATTTACGCATTTCGTATTTATTTAAAATATTCTTTTTTTACTTCACTTATTTATTTTTTTGTATTGTAAGGTATTGTTAATTTATATATACATTTTAATTAATGTCATTGTCTTGCATTAATCAAACTTTAATTTTCATAAAACCCAAAATAACAGATTTTAAAAAATATTTACTGAAAATCTACAGAATCAAAAACATCAGCGTTCTCTAAAAATAATGGAAACATCTTTTTGTTTGCATGAGACCTTTTCACTCTTGCTGATTTAGGGAGAAATTATGTATAGAATATTTTTCTAAATGATTATTTTATATGATCGATGTACCTGGTTTAATAGTCTCGATAATTCTATACATTTTTTTTTAATTCATTCGCATATTTTATTGAAAATCAAAAAAAAAAAAGAAAAAAAATCCAACCAAATTGCAAATTATAGAATTATCGAGACATTTGAACCAGCTACATCAAAGAAAAAATCGAATGCAAAAGTATTAAAGAGTGAAATGTTATTTAGTAGAACGATGTGATTATTAATTTATTATTATTTTATTATTATTATTATTTTTTTATTTTTTTTTATTATTTTTTTTATTATTTTTTTATTATTATTATTTTATTGCTCGTACAGAGAATTCATGAGTTTAGATGATGATGTACATAGCTACTGGTTATGTTATGAAGTATTGTTTTAGTTTTTCAAAAAAAAAAAAAAAAAAGTTTGAGCCCTACTTCTTGTATTAAGTCTTTGAAATCGAATTAAAATTAGTTAAGGTTTCCACCATTACAAAAAAAAAAAATTCGTTTCATTTTTTTTTTGTGTGTGAACCAAATTACCATTAACTGAGATTACGCATAGGAATTTTCAAATGAGTAGTTCTAATTTTTAAAAATATTTTAAAACAATTAAACTTTAATTGTAAACGTATCCTTTAACTAAATGCATCAAATTGTAAGGTATAAGCAATAGTTTTAACATTAATTCAGAAATTTCGTATGTTAAAACGAAAAAATTAGTTTCTTGTCTTGCCTGAGCATTTTTAGTAATTAAGTTTTCTTAGAACTCAGATATTTCTAAAGTGTAACTCTAAGATAATAATGAGCCTATTTAATTTGTTAATGCCATACAAATAAACTTTTAAGACCAAGTAATTCTTTATAACTCCAGCTACAAACTTAAATGCGTAAAAATAATTTAGTTACAGGCAGCCATTTGATTCTATGGCTTCATCAATATCAAAGAAAGTTCTCGCCATCTTAAAGTTTGCAACATTTTCTGCAAGTCTCCTATTAATCCCCATGAAAGTGTTCTTCTCCCCCATTTCACTTCAGTTCGGGATTCATTTTTGAAAAAAAGAAAAAACCGCTGGCAACAGTCTCTTAAACGCGACCCGCAGAAAGCTGTTGCCACTAAATGAGAACGCAATCAAAGATTAATTTATTCCTATTACGTAAATATTTTAGTGTAATGTACCGTAAGCATTCGGCAGAACAATTAAGGCCTTTTAAAAAGCCCGCCGCCGAAATGACGATTAATTAATTTTTCGTTTGCTTGGAAACCGGGGAGTTTACGTTTCCGGTTAATTGTCGAATTAATTAATTAAGCCTCAATCTTAAGAGCCTCCTCCACCCCACCCCTCTTTTACCAAACACGATAATAAAACCCTTTCGGTGAGGGGGAGGATTGAGGGTTGAGAAGAAAATGGCGAAGCTTGGCGAGAAACAAAATGAGGCCGTCAGAAAGTCGCCAAGCCCTAACTAAACCAATCATTCAACGTTAGTTCATGCTGAAACGCATCATTTTGTGCCTTAGAAAGCGTTAATTAAAAATTAGAATATAACTTTTTGGGCAGTTTTAGACTTTAGATTGAGGCTTGAATTTTCACACGATGGTAATCTGCCGTGTGCAGGTAAACTGCAGTAATGCCAACAATGAGTTGTACCAATTTCAATTTGAAATAAAAAAATTCAGTATGTTTTTTTAATTGCTAGAGTAATAGTGCTTGCAAGAGTTCCAAGTCATTATGGAAATTACTGCAGTTTACCTGCCCACGACAGTAATTCCCTTCATAGGTATGAAAAATGCCTTTTAACTATAGTTTCTATTAGATAGTCAGAAACAGCCAAATCGAAGTAGTAAGCCTTACAAACTCTACTTTAGAATAGCGCAAAATTCTTCGTAAAAACTCAAAAGAGCGTTTATTTGGGCTTACTAAAATGCGAATTTTTACAAGATGGTAGTAATCTATTTCACATGCATAAAAAATGCTTTGCAAGTCGATATGGAGATAGCTTGCAAAAACTCCACTGTAGAATAGAACCAAATAGCTCGCCAAGAGCTTATGTTTGGGCTTACTACGAAGCGATAAATGGCTTCATTTGGCCAACTGGCTTTTGCATTCGTTTTTGAAAAGGCAACCTCTCGATATTCTTCTTAACTCTACAGGGAGGAAAGGGGGAGGGGGGGGGGTGCAGAATCGTCGAATAAACGAATTAAGCGAAAGCGAGGAAAGCTTCCGTAATCTGGCAACACAAATGAAACGAACGCTTTTAACGATTCCACTCCGTTTTAATCGTAACCGCAAATTTTTGTTCTCTCTTATTCAGAACGATAGTAAATGGGGCAAATCGGAGTGATGCCATATTTTGGTATATTTTCGTGAACAGCAGATCAATTTTCTCAATATTTATTGAAGGGTTATCTTTTAAGTAATTTGTAGACAAAATATTTCTAATACGAAAATAAATTGATGAAATGGTGTACCGTCGCTGTGGGTATCTTTGGCCATGGAGGGAAACTTTGGTCCACACGTCGGAAAAAGATCGGTATCTTAATTTCACTTCATAAAATGATCCCATCGTAAATTGCTTTACATTTTTGGAAAGGTGAAAACATTGCTTTTAATTTCATGCTAAAAATATCATTTTTTGGGCAATACTACAAATAACGTTCGTACTCCTACGAGCATTTAATATGACGAAAATCTATTTCTTCCAACTTTTGTCTGGAACACCTACAATAATATTGAAATTAGCTAAGTAAAACACTCTATTTTATTCTTTTAATTATGGGGATGAATATTACACCAAAATGCAAAAAAAATGCATTGATGATAACAAAATAAAATGAACAAGATGCATTGCAACAAAAATAGTATATCCATTTCCTATTTTTCACAAACTGCATAGATCAAATTACTCTACCAAACTGCATATATTAATTTACTGCAGACTTATTTTCGAATTAAATGCAAATGTTCATATGATAAGACTTTTCCAATTTTAATTTGTTTAAGAGGGACTGTCTGTCCCATAGAGCTAATGCATTTTTTTTTTTTAAATCACAACTTTTGCAAAAGATTTGCTTTGCCATGTTATTTCACTTTCACCATGTATAGGAATCATCATAACATCAATTCAAAACAATATTAAAAAGAAACTAACATCTGGTAATATAATTATTTATTCATGAAATTTCAAAATAGAGTGGCCATCTGCTGTATATTTTTAGCATTTTTAAACTTCAAAAATATTTAATTACATTACTAAATAACATTTTCGTTTTAAATTGGCTGCATTTTCATGTTATGTTTATTTCCATACCTTGGTAAAAAGGGCTAACATGGTAAAGCAAATACTTATGTGGAAGTTGTGATTCCAAAACTGATGAATTAGCTCTATGAGACTGACAATTCCTCTTAAAAAGCAATAAAAAAACAGGCAATATTAATACCTAAATCGATCAAATTTATCATTACCATACTAAAAGAAACGAGTGTAAAAGAACAAATCGAACTTTATATTAACATCCACATCAAATCGTTTGGCGGTTTCCTGCGATCGGCAGTCCGTAGAGAAGTGAAGGGAAGAAATTAAAACACAGAAAGGGTTTCTTTAATGTTTTACCTCTTAATTGTGGCAGCACGTTCACCGCAGACGATTATTTTGAAGAAATGCATTTAAAGAATCGGAGAAAATTTCTTCCATTCCAAAACGAGAGGATAATTAAAAATACCCATTTCTCGTTATCGTTAAATTAATCGTGCAAAACTCGGTGTGCACGTAAAGAAAGAGAACGCTCACAATATAAATAATTGAATTTTTAAAGACATTATTTGCAACAAATCGGCCACATTTTCTTATTCTCACAGTTTAATTGCATGAATATCATGCGTTGTGGGTTGAAAGCTTCCGGAAATGATCATCCTGGAAGACGGGACTAATGTCCTTATTAAGACGGATTTCAATATCAAAGCTCGATTAAGACCTCGATTTCTTTTATGGAGTAATCAGAATATTTCGGGGCTTTCCGTGTCTTCATTTTAATTGAAGACAGATGAAAACGTTTATTTTGAGGAAAATTGCTAAATAGGTGTTTCTGTTCGCTCATAATTGCTCCGATATAATTTGATAAAATGAGTTAAACTTTCTATTAGCTATAGGATTTGTGAAATTGACTTTTTACTTTCGTACACTCTTCTTATTTTAAATGAAATGATTGATTATTATGTAATTGATGATTATATTTATAATAATTCAGAATTTAAAAAATGTTAATCACTAATTATTATTGTTTGACTTCTTTTATAGAGTAATTAGAATATTTCGGGGCTTTTCGTGTCTTCATTTTAATTGAAGACAGCTGTAAACGTTTATTTTGAGGAAAATTACTAAATAGTTGTTTCTGTTCGCTCGTAATTGCTCCGATATAAAGTGATAAAATGGGTAAAAGTTTTCATTAGCTATATTAATTGGCTTTTGATTTTTACAACTTATTATTTTAAATTAGTTGATTGATTATTATTATTTTTAATATTATTTTTTTTAGGATTTTGATATCAAAGCTCGATCTCAATTAAGACCCCGATTTCTTTTATGGAGTAATCAGAATATTTCGGGGTTTTCGTGTCTTCATTTTAATTGAAGACAGCTGAAAACGTTTATTTTGAGGAAAATTACTAAATAGGTGTTTCTGTTCTCTCGTAATTGCTCCGATATAAATTGATATAAAATGGGTTAAAGTTTTCATTAGCTATATTAATTGGGAAATTAGCTTTTGATTTTCACAACTACTTATTTAAAATTGATTGATTATTATTTATAATAATTAATAACTTGATATTTTCAAATTATTGATTATTACAATTCTAGTTCGTTTACGGTGCAATCAGAATATTCCAGGTTTTCGAGTCTTCATTTTATTGAAGACAGTATTTTTTTTTAAAGGAAACGTTTATTTGAGGAAAATTACTACATAGGCGTTACTGTTATTTCGTAATTGGTCCAATATAAAGTAATAAAATGGGTTAAAAATTTCATTAGCTATAGGAAAAGTACTGAATTGTAAAATTGTCTTTTAACTTTCACAAACTTTTTATTTAAAATTGATTATTATTCATAATATTTAAAAGTTTTAAGTTTTTTTAATATCCAAAGCTCGATTAAGACCCCGATTTCTTTTATGGAGTAATCAGAATATTTCGAGGGTTTTCGCGTCTTCATTTATATGAAGACAGCTGAAAACGTTCATTTTGAGGAAAATTGCTAAATAGGTGTTTCTGTTCGCTAGTAATTGCTCCGATATAAAGTTTTCATGACCTATCAAAATTGTGAAATGGGCTTCTAGTTTTCACACCTTCTTATTTTAAATTAATGGATTGATTAATATTAAAAATAATTCGAAAAAGTTTTGAATTATTACTTATTCTAATTCAATTTCTTTTATGGAGTAATCAGAATATTTCGAGGGTTTTCGCGTCTTCATTTTAATTGAAGACAGCTGAAAACGTTTATTTTGAGGAAAATTACTAAGTTGCTAATTACTAAGTTGCTGTTTCTGTTCGTTCGTAATTGCTCCGATATAAATTAACAAAATGGGTTAAATTTTACATTAGATATAGGAGAATCGAATTGTAAAATTGCCTTTTGATCTTCACACACTTCTTATTTTAAATTAATTGATTATTCTTATTTTAATTAATAATTTTTAAAAAGTTTCAAATTACCAATTAATATAATTCGATTTCTTTTATTGTGTAATCAGAATATTTGGAGGCTACCGTGTCTTCATTTTAATTGAAGACAGCTGAAAACGTTCATTTTGAGGAAAATTACTAAATAGGTGTTTCTGTTAGCTCGTAATTGCTCCGATATAAATTGATAAAATGGGTTAAATTTTACATAAGATATAGGAGTATTGGATTCTAAGATTGTTTTTTTTTATTTTCACACACTTCTTAATTTAAATTAATTGATTATTATTTATTTTAATAAATAATTTTTTAAAAGTTTCAAATTAACTAATTGATATAATTCGAGTTTTATAATATTATTCAGTAATCAGGATATTTGGGGATTTCATGTCTTCTTTTTAATTGAAGACAATTCATCATTTTCAATAATAATAGAATAATTTCAAATTATTAATTATATTCTAGTTCGATATCTTTTATGAATCAATCAGAATATTTCGGGGTTTCCGCATCTTCATTTTAATTGAAGACATCTGAAAGGTTCATTTTGAGGAAAATTACTAAATCGGTGTTTCTCTTCTTTCGTAATTGCAGCTATATAAATTGATTAAATGGATATTAAGTTTTCATTAGCTATAGGATTTGGGAAATTGGCTTTTAGTTTTCACAACTTCTTATTTTAAATTAACGGAACTTATTATTTATAATAATTAATAATTCGAAATGGTTTTGAGTTATTAATTATTATAATTCGACTTCTTTTATGAGTAAATACAATATTCTTGGTTTTTGTGCCTTCATTTTAATTGAAGACGACTGAAAACGTTTATCTGAGGAAAATTATTAAACAAGTGTTTCCGTTAGTTCGTAATTTCTCTGATATAAATTGATAAACTGAATTAAAATGTCCATTAGCTATAGGAAAAGTATCGAATTGTAAAATTGGATTTAAACTTTCACGCTCTTCTTATTTACAACTAATTGATTGAATTTTATTTCTAATAATTAATAATTCGAAAACTTTTTGAATTATCAATTATTATAATTTGATTTCTTTTATGGAGCAATCAGAATATTTGGGGTTTTCGTGTCTTCAAGGAAAAATTACTAAATAGGTGTTGCTGTTCGTTCGCAAATGCTCCGATATAATTTGCTAAAAAGGGGTTAAACTTTCTTTTATCTAATTGAAAATTGTATCCAATTGTAAAATCGGCTTTTACTTTTCAAACGCTTTTTTAAATTGATTTATTATTATTTATTATTGTTATTTAATAATTTGAAAAAGTTTTCTACGCGTTGACTTTTAATTAACTAAAATATTCATTTAGTTAAATAGCTGGTTTGTATTAAGTAGTTAAAAAAGTCTCTGTATCCCAGCATATAAAAAATGTAAATACATTTTAAGTATTAAAGCTTACGAAAAATTATAACTTGCATGTTTCCTTTGATCATTAATTTATTTTTACTTGAATTTTTTGTATTAAAGAAAAGCCTTGGAGAAGCAGGCTAAAGAAAATATCCTGCCCCATAACGATCTTGCCTTGTTTGCAAAAATTTTTTGAGCAAAATAATTATGCTTAGGATTTATTATTCTGATTTTATAATATGGATTGATATGCGTTTCGGTGAATGCAGTTTTAGATCAATTTTCCACCTGCATCGCATTTATGTTAAAACTATCATGAAAATCGCTCGACCATTAAAAGAAGTTTTCGGTAAACAAAAAACTTTTTAGCACTCATCCAAACAACTGCAAACTCAAATAATAATGAAAATTTTAATTAAACTCAGAAAAATTCAAAATTAAGATATATGAGTTGAATTTTAAGCTTATACTCAAAAACCTTCTAGCAAAATTACCTCATGTATGTACAACCCAAAATTAACTTTTTTTCAATCAACCTATATTTTGCATACTCAGCAAATAAGCATAATTTTTCCGCTTGAAACAAACCAAAAGAATCCGAATTCATCAAGCATTTGTTTGATTTTCTTCCTAGCACAATCTTCAAAATTACTAATTAATTCCTAAAGTAGTTTCTAACTTTCTGTAATGATATGTAACCCACCCCCCGCAGCATAAATATATATCTTAAAAACCAATTTTCCACCGCACTTAATGAGTTGCATACGAAATTTCTTTCGAACGTAAGAAAAGCTTTTTTCGTTCCAAATATTTATAGAACTCTGTTTATATATATTCCCTTGAATGCTACAACTCCGAGAAGAAGAAGAAAAATAACCAAGAAATAGACTTCGGTGAGATTACGGGAAATTCTTAATTTCTTAAGCTTTTGAGTGGCTCGAAAATATGCAAATGCTTTAGATTCGAACAAATGAGAATATATTTTTTTCCCTTAATTTCGGAGCCTTTTGTTTCAGTTTTTGCTCCGCTCCGTTTCGTTCCATATACTTAGCGCGGGAACACCGCTGCGAATCGTTTGGCACCACGTGTCAGTGGTTGAGAATAAATAATACAAAAAAAAGGGAAGAATCAGAACAGCGGAGAGTGGAAAGCGGTTAAAGTTATGAAGAGAAGAAGAAGAAGAACAAAAGGGGACTAAATAGAATGCATCATAAGAAACAACGGTGGAAAGCAGAACAAAAACAATCTGTGTTTAGTTAATTTAAAGTTTGGCGGCGGTCTTCTTTCGAGAAGATTTCGTTTTAGGAACGAGAATTCTCGAGACAAACGATGCGGAGCCCCGCAAAATTACCAATCTTTTCTTCTGCCGAGATGGAAAAATGCCGGACAAGAATACAGAAAGAAAAAGGAACGGTTTAAAAGTTTCCATGGATAAAGCGGTTTTAATATCTCCTTATTTTGTTCGCCTTCGTAGCGTTTTTGCCTACCTTTCGTTTTCTGCATTCCGGGACTGTATCGTCCGCTCGCATGAATATTCAGCAAATCGTCTGCACCTTTTATTTAGCCACGCGTGACTGGCAACGGACGAAAACATTTAAAACACGAACCATTGCATGATAGACCCCCGCAGAAGCAGCAAAACGGTAGTTTTTCGCTTGTCCACGGAATTTGCGCTAATTATTCCATAAAATGCTTTATTTTTCCACCTCAAACTATGGGGATTTTTCACTCCCCGGCCCGGTAACTAACAATTAACGTCGTTCCTCATACGGCAGAGGGTCTTATTTTTGTTTTCCGAAACGTGACGCTTTACTTTGGAATTATAAGTTTTTGCAGATGAAAATATTTACCCAAAGAATCCCTTCCCAAGCAGGTAAGAGATAAGTTGAGTTGCACACGCAGCCGAGATTCAAAAAGAGAATGGGGGACGTGATTTCTAATATACAGTAGACTATTTGCATACTTTTATCTCTTCTTCCCTTCACTTCTTTAGCCTATTTTCGTGGATGATCCAAAGTGCGCCAAAGTTTTGATTCCATACCCTCAGAACGTGTGAAGTTTTTAAAGCGGAGAGGCGCTGAGTCCACTCCGTGGGTTTGACCAAGCCTTAACTGGCATTTGACAGATTTTGTGTAAAAGTGTTTAGAAACAAATATAAAGAGCACACGGGAAAAACCGATTGATTTTGTAGAGAAGTTTCCTTAGCAGGCCACTTTGGCGATGATAGCGAGTGATCGTCTAAACCTGTGTAAGGAAACCAGTTCCTACCACAGATATCATAGTTAAAGTAATAGAGTGGCAGATCACGTGACCTCCAATGCTAACGACGGAACTCGCAAGCAGCTCCCAGAAGAACCCCAATGAAGCCAGTGTTGTTGGTCACGTGATCTTCCACTCTAATACTGTAACTACTATCTCTGTGGTTCCTAGCTTCCAAGATTCAGGGGAATGACGATCCCGACGCTTGGAACAAGCTAGGAAGAAAGAGAGAAACCGGTTTTCCGCCGCCAATGTTCGCCAAGCAGACAATTGGGGGCATCCGCCTAATAAATCAATCGATTCTTCCCCTGTACTCTTCATATGTCAAGGTAGATAAAAAAATGCTTCATTCGTTGACAGCTGTTCATAATTTCCCTTCATATCTATGTTATATGCATTTTTTCTAAAGGCCGGTTTTATTAAAGGCAATTCAATTATATTTTTCAAAATCAATTACTGTTTTTATATTGCACATAAAAGTACTAGTTACAATTGTGTCAAGCCAGAAGTGATCTTTGATGAAAGGCCAAAACTGATTTGCTTCACAAAGAAGAAAATACTCGCACATTTATTTGGGAACTATAAAATGCACCCTGAAGCTATGGTAGAATATGAATATATTGTTAACTTAACATAACCTAGCGGATGTTCGACTTAAAAATCTGCCACTGTATGTCTCAAGGTGCCCAAGGAAATAAGCAAAAGTGTGCACTATGATGTAAATATAAGCAGAAAATGTGCTATAATTTGTAGAAATTGTTTATAGTGTAGTTATTAATGGAAGAACAATGACACACTTGTTATTAGTAATGGAGTGTTGGGATGTAAACAATTGCTGGATAGATGTTAAGTAGGTTGGAAAACTTTCACTCCCAATTTTTTTCCATAAAAATATAGTTCTTTTTTGGGAAATAATGGTAGGTTACAGTATACGAATTTAATTTATTTTATATCTTTCTCGAAATAGATAAATTAAAAAAAATATCTTTGCAAAATGAAAAAGAAAAGGAATACCAGCTTCGTTACCTCCTATTTAATGTGGGACTATCATTTTTTTTTGTAATTGATAAAATGTTCCATTAACCCTAAAATTTGTTTAAACAATAACTAAAGCAATTAACTTTTACAAAGATACTTTAAAGATTTTAACTTTATACACTAACTTTCTATATGCACTCTCAAATTCCTCTAAAACAATCAGTATAGGTCTCCAAATAAACCCCTCTGATAAATTTCTCGAAAGATTCCATAGCTATTTTCATTCCATTACGTCCACCATATCATTTGCGACTAACCATTAAGCACTATCAACAATGCTTCTATTGCTCCGTCATTTGACACCGAGTTACGCGAGTCCTTAAAAGATCATTTGGGCGGAAGAAGAAGACATTCCATTCTCTTCAACTACCCTCCTGTAATTGGGCCTTTCGAACAAACCATAGAATCGGTAGGTAACGAGAATGCAATACAAAACCTATCCTTCGCGACTGGTATTTCTAGAAGACCACCACCGGGCCTTTTTTCTAATTTGATAGCCTATAAGTTTGTGCTTTAGAACAAAAGTGGCGTATAGCTATAAAAAATATTTTGAGTCGATACACTGTTATAATTTTGCTCTTGATTTAACCAAAATATGGTTTCTATATCTTCAAAGGCTGGGTGGTGGTGAAATGTTTAGCGATATTTTTGTAATTTTTGTTGAAATATTTTTTAGGTTTCGTTTCAGAATGGGAAAAGGATTTAACCTAATACAGAAAATATGGTGAAACACTAACGCAGCAATTGCAGTAACTATTAACCGTTAATGTTTGGTGAAACTTATCATGAAGTTTCCAACAGTTTACCCTTGCAGAATAGTAGAATAAGTATTCAAGTAGAATATGATATCAAGTAGAAATGTTAGTAGAATATAATTTTATAAACTTATTTCGTTAATTATACTCTCCAATGTGATTATTTTATCGAAATCATACATATTATAAAGAGCTGGGCAGAGAAGCAATCTAATTTTACAGCAATGAAATAGTAGTGTAAAAAACATTTACTATTAGATTGTCCGCTGACTTGACTGCAGAATAGCTAAGTACCCTATGGAAACACCGGGATGTTTCTCTCAACTGCCCAGCTTAATACTATCTACTATCTTAATTTCAGACTTCAAAATATTTTTCTCACCTATCTATTGCTTCTGTTTAGTAGCACACAATTCTACAAGATACCCTTCCGACGTTAGGCAGATATTATTCTGAATTTTGATATTTAGACGACCGCGACGTTGAGAGTCGATTGTACAATGTCTTTTGCTATACTGGGACCTAATCTCTGGCCGACAATTACTCACTACTTCACTGATGCTCTAGTCAAATGTTAAGTCCTTTCTGTTCAGTAGTTTCCGTTTTACATCTTTTTTAAAGCACGACTTTAATTTACAAAAGGGTTTCAAAGACAATGAAAAAGAGATATCCTAAAATTTATGCTCTCCTGAGAAGGTAATTTAAATAATTTTACCGATACAAATTACTAGAGTCCTTTGGATTTTGGATTTAACGCCCAAACGTGAAATTGCCAAAAATAGATTTAAATGACAACCAAATAATTCCTTTGTAGTTTTTTTTTTTAAGTTTCCTGTAAAGTTGACAGAAAGAAGAGTTATACCTCTCTCGTTCTCAGTTAACAATCGAAATAAAACGCCAGGTAGTTACACATTAAAAAAAGAAGCTCAAGTTTAACGACGATCCCCACCGATCAGGCATCCGAACAAGCTATATTAGCAACTGCCTCTTGCAATCTGTCTCAGAGTAGAACAAGGACAGACACCCCATGTTAAGAGGCTGAACGTCGGGGACTTTTTCTAGTAAGGTGCAAGAAACAATAACGACCATAATCACAAACAATAAAAAAAACAGCGGACGAGCTCCCTGTATTGTTTTTAAGGTTGGACTCGTTCCGCTCGGTTTAGTCAATGGTTTTTTGAGTTGGCGCCGTTGCTAACGACCGTAGAGTGATAGAGAAGTTGAAGATGCTTTTGTGCAAAAACCAGTTCAAAAAACGGTTTGCCAAATGAAGCTATATATCGCTCTATAGTATGCCTAAACAAGAACTGTTGGCATTATTTGCAAAGTATTTGGCGATCACACAGTGGAGTTTGTATGGGCTTACTATACATCGGCGACTTGGCGATTTCTGACTTTCTAATAAAAACTATAATTACAATAGATTTTTTCTGCCTATGTAGGATTTACTATCATCTCTTGTAAATTTATATCTTGTGCTATAGCCTACAACTGCTCAAACAGCCATTTTTTTCATTCTTACGGGGGAAAGAGCCCGATCGAACGCGTATCTCCAAACCAAATGCCTCTGTCTGCCTCTAATTATATTAGTTTTTCTTTTATTATTATTATTTATTATTATTTATTATTATTATTTATTATTATTATTTATTATTATTTATTATTATTTATTATTACTATTATTAATATGCTTGACAACAACAACACAAATGCCTTTTGCGTTATCCAATAGGGAAAAAAATTCTAAGCCTCATATCTCGGGCTGTAATTAAATATTTTTACAAACGGTTTTTTTATATGATATATGTAAAAGACTTACAAGTCTCTATGATCTTACTTTTTGAAATTGGTACAAATATTTTTTTTAAATTTTCAATAAATTTTATACAAAGTATTCGAATTAAATTCAAAAAGGGTTACAGAAACCTGTGAGTCAGCTACATTTATCAAAGAAAAAAAACATGAAAAAGTATTTAATAGAAGAAGAAATTTTACTTATGTTAGTTACTCTACTACACTCCTTGCCAACCTAACTTGAGTAAAAAGGCAGAGGAAAAAGCAGAGTTGGAAACTCTTGTTAGGTAATATTTACATACAAAAGGACTTGAATACAATTTAACAAAAATACATTTTTTATTCTGATAAAAAATTGCCAAATTTTCTCAAATTGTATTGAAATCTGATAGACCTTAAACAAAATTAATGTTTTAAACATGCTTTCTGAATGGATTCACAAATAATTTATGGAAGTCTTTACATGCGAGGAAGGATCTTCTCCATAGAATATTTCTATCCCAACTCACAGTTGTGGCCAATAGTGTGGACATTTTTTTCATATAACTTCGCCTGCTTGTAAAATATATTAATTTTCACTTAAAGCCAAACGTTTATACATTAAATTGAAGGTAATTTAATGTAAAATTTAGTGATACAAATCGCCAAAAGTTAAAATTATCATATTCTACCAGCACACAATGTGAACATCACGAAACTCTCCCAAAATTCCACACTTTTGGCCACCACTGTAGATTGGCGAGGAGTGGATTTTTTGACACCTTCACTTTAAATCTCGCCAAAACATCCTTCTCAACTCCATGCTAACGAGACGATGGGCTGCTTCTTCCATTGGACCTAAGGTGGGGGTGTCAAGGCTAGTTAATGAGGTTTAGAGATTCTTGCTGCCCATTGAGGGATTGAAAGAAAACATTGTTTTTTCCGAACCCGCCTTCTTCCTCTTGAGAATTCGCCACATTTCACGCTTGGCGAGGTCTTTTGCACGCCTTTTTTTCTACTACTGGGGGGAGTTTTTAATTTGCATGACCTGGTGATCTAGTGGTGTTTTTTTATTTAAGAAATCATTAGCTAATTTTTTTGTGTGTGGTAAACTGTCCTGAAATTAATGTGGTAAGTTTGGAGTTGTTTTGTTGTAAATAGGTTATGAACATCAAGTGAGAATCACAATAAAAGGGAACCCTTTTAGTCCCAGTGATGCCATTTGGAATCATCATGTTTCTGATCATAATTTAAAAAAATAGTAGGGATGACATCTATTGAAATTAATAAAAAATATGTTCCTATAGAAAAAAGTGAAAAATCGAATTATGTGCTCTTTAATATCATAAATGTCTATAGACGATCAGAATTTTTGTTTCTAAAAGGATGATGCTAAATTGTCATTGAGACTGAAAGGGTAAATGTAATGGCCATGTTTTAGGTCTTCAGTGTCAAAAGCAGGGTTCGAAATTCACGGTCGCTAGTCACCAAATTTGACTTTTCTTTTCGATTTTCCGACAACAAAATAAATTTAGTCTCACTTTTACCGCGACTATAGTTTTTCAAAAAATCACCAACAACTTTTTGCTATATTATGATTTCCAAGAATCTGAAATCAGAGTTCTTCACCTATTTTAAATTTTTCCGACCATTTCTGTGACAATAGCGAAAATTTGGTAGACTTAAAATCTCAATACCTTGCTCTACGAATTGCGATACTTCGACGAACTTTGTAATATCCCCAAATTGTGGTGATTGTCAAATGTAGAAACTCTGAAAATTTATTTAAAAAATTCCTTCAAACTTCGACTGTAGTAAGTTGTTTTTTCTTTAAATAACTCCAGCTATCCTAAAATGTCGAAATTCTTGTGACTCTATAAAATCACGAAACTCCTGTGATTTTATAAAAACTACTCCGGCAATCTCAAAATCGTCCAGTTTTACACTATTTACAAAATCGCAACACTTTATTAGTGGATGACCCTCTGTTGTTGCTTTAAATCCTTTAATTAACCGAGATATCGATAATTAGAAATTATTACCAAAACCAAAGCCTCAGAATGCTAAAGGTTAATAAGCAAATTTATCAATATCAATGAACCTTTTGTAAAAAGTCGAGTTCTCTTTCTCATCATACCGATCCTCAAACTATACTCGATTTAATATACTCGATTAAGGTCCAAAACCTCATAAGTGCGACGATAGTTCAAACTAAACTAAACGGTCAAAATATACTTGATTTAATTTAAATCAAAAACCCCACAAGTGCCTCGATAATGCGAACCAAACCAAACGGTCAACATATACACTGCTCAAAACAATTAGGGGAGCACTTTGCGTACTTTCGTTTACCCTTCCAGTTCCAACTTCTTAATTTTTATTATAAATATCTAAAATTTGTGAAATAGATTCCTTATGCATCCAGATTGAAATGGTAAAAAACAGGGAAGCAAATCTTAATTTTTTAACCAAAACTTAAGGGGCAGAAAATTGAAATCATAACTTTTAAATAAATTATAAAAATATTTTTTTTCCAAAATTTTAATTGTAAACAAAAGTGTAAAATCAAATTTTAGACTTCTTAGAATGCCAGCGTGAAGAATTTAGGGTCAATTTATGTCATAAAAGTTTTTAGGAGTGAATTTTATTTTTCAATGTTTTTCATATTTTCATTCAATTAAAACAAACATTATTTAATTCTTAAAAAGACATGATTCTTCCATCTAACGATAAATAAGTAAGAGTTCAACTTAGTGAGAGAAAAAATCGGTAGCTGTAGATACCAAATGGAATCATTGGGGACAAATGGTTTAAACCATGCATTCCCCTAATTGTTTTGAGCAGTGTACTTGACTTAATTTAAATCCAAAACCTCTCAAGTGCGACGATAATTCAAACTAAACTCAAAACCTCATAATACATAATCGTTCAAAAAAAAAAAAAAAAAAAAAAAACCGCCATGTTCTCATGTCAAACTTTGATTCTATGAATAAATTTCAGCAGGTACAACAATTCCTTTCAAGATGAATCGCATGAACTCTATCTCTTCAAAATTCCAAAAAGTTTACCTCGAGAAGTCAATTACGTTTTGGTGTGAAAGATGAGTTGCACCTTATAATTCGCGGCCATTTGTGATAAAACTATTATCTCCAAATCAACTCGACATGACTTAGCAGTGCACGTTACAGGAAAGAAGGTATTATCCTAAACAAGTGCTCGTCCCACGTTCTCTATTTGATGGATATCTATAACAACAGAAAACCACAAACACCTTAGAAGACAGCTATAAAGTTTTTTTCAAATAATTATTTTAAAATTTTATGTTTTGTTATGTTGGCGCTGTAATTCAACGCGAGCATTGACATTTGGTGAATTACTTAACTCTGACCTGGAACCACGCACGCTTGAATGTATTTCGAATAGAGCTGCAGTAATTGGAAACAAATCACCGCATTGGCGATTTTGAATAAGATAACATGACATTTGAATAAGATAACCAAATATCAGTTTCAACCTTTGATTTCAGGTATCAGTCGTTTATTTCTATAAAAAATTAAGTTGAACGAGGGTCAATACGAAATTAGAGTTCTTGAAAAAGTTATTTCAAATTTTTTTCAAACTTTTCAAAAAGTTCTTTTGGTAGTTAATTTTAAAAGCATTTTGCATTAAAAATAATGTTAAAAGAATCTGTTAACTACAAGTAAGTTTTGTTGCATTTATCGCACACAAAAAAAATTGTATTTTTAGAGTTTTAGGCTTGTCCCTAAGTAACTATAAACATAATTTTTTTAAACATTTCTTTGAAAAACACATTTTTAGCATATATTATGAAAAGTATGTTTAGATTAAGAATTACGTGTAGGATTTTGCTCGGGTCTAAAGAGGTTAAAGCATATTGTGTAAAAAATATATAGCTGTTTATTTTCGAACGGAATTTTTGTTGGATAAGTTTTAAATAGAAAAATCTCTTAAAAGTGGCTAGAGCTCAAGAATGAGATTTAGAGTTCAGAGATTAAAAAATTAAAGTGTTACTGGAGAAGAAAAATCTCCCTAAAAGAGCAGTATACGCATGTATTCTTCCGAATATAACTCTTCCCTCAATCCAACGCAACTTATTTTTAACCCTTTCGGTCCCAATAACAGTTTGGCATCATTATTTTAGAAAAAAAAAATTCTGAACATCAATAGCCACTTATAATATCAAAAAGCACATCATTCGATTCTTCAAACTTTTTCTATTGGAATTTTTTTTTATTAATCCCAATAGATGTCAGCCCTATTTTTTTAAATTATGAACAGAAAATGATTATGGAAATTCCATCACTGGGACTGAAAGGTTAAAAGTTTTAATTAATTGTTTTTCATTGGCAAAAGTGCCTTAATTTATAAGTCGAGTTTTGTAAGTTAAGTAGAAGTTTTGTTTGAATAAAGTTACTTTAATGAGACAAATTGTATTCAATCGATGTTCTACTGGTTTTATGAAAAAGGCAATTTGGTGGCTCCATTTACCTTATTTGGCGATTAAAGGTGTTTTAAGTACTACAACCCAACTTTTCAAGCGTATAACAGGCGGAAGAATCGGTCACGACATGGCACCTCTCCATCACCCACAGGTTCACTAGTTTAAGCTAAAAAGAACTAAGTTGTTTGGTGCCCCCAAATTGAGTTATCATGATAGTATTTTTTTTTGTCGTGTCTATAACGCTGCTGAAATGCGAATGTTAAGTTTAATGAAACCATGTGTTTTGATAATCGGATTTTTTGGATATTAATGTCATAAAGATCTGCTAAGGATGGCAGAACTCCAATGTCTTTTAAATTGGCATTCATTGCCGAGCATTCAAAAATGTGGTTTTGTGTAAGCTGCGTATATGGGCAGTTGTCAGAGTTTCTATACACCTTCCTGCCCTCGTCTATTTTCATGCCTCTGTAGTGATTGGTTCTTAGTCTGGCAATTGTTTTTGTGGTGGATCTATCCACCTCTTTAAATTACAAAGAAGGTGCTTCGTTTGAATAGATTGTTCTCTTAATTAAGATTTAGCGATTGCACTTGAATTTTGGAGATAAACTTTAATATTACTAATGTTAAGATTTCTGGCTATCATGATATGATTTTATGGCTCACCAATACCTTACCAGTTTCCAATGACTATCAAGATTTTTCTTAACATCTTCCACTCTCTTCGATTACACAATATAATCTGTTAAAGCATTCCACTCCTTGACGACTCTATCGTAAAAATAATGTTTTCTAAAATCTCCCTTCTAAAGCATGATTTATTCAATTTCTGATAATGGCCTTTGGTCTGGTTATTTAAGGTTAAACCTAAGCCTCCATGTCTCCCTATTTTATGAACTTGAATAACTGAATAAAACCACCTCTAGCTCTTCTATTTTCCAGGGAATATATTTTTTAAAGATCTTAATCTTTTCCAAATAGACCCTCAATCATTTTTGTAGCCCTATGTTGAACCTTTTCAAGCATTTCAATATCTTTTCTGAGAAAAGGCGATCAAAACTGAACAGCCGAGAATATTTGCCTCTCGAATTTTTTTGCTTAAGGTTTTAAAAATAAACAAAATATTCGACAAAAGGAGACTATAGCCTTGAAGAATTTACATCGAAAAATGTAAGTTACATGAAAAACAAATTTTAAAAACGTTTTTGTTTGGACATGAAGTTGTTAATGATATTCATAAAATCATCAGTGATAGTTTTAGAACAGATCTGCATTCTATAATGCAAAACCGTTTTTAATAAACTATTTCTCAACTGACGGTTTCTGTTCGCAGTTCTTTTCGGTTAAACAAGATTTTTTTCTTTTTTTTTCTAATTCATTCACAACACTTCCTATGTCTTACTCATCTTTAGATATAAAAACCTTTCTCACGAGGACTTCACTTTTAGTTCAGTGTCATCTTTTGAAGTGTTTATTAAATTTTTTCTTCGCCTCCTCACGACCCTTAAATTATCAGTTGGAATAGTTTTCGGTACATTTTTATTTCCATTAACCGGTGTTGTTCCGTACATTTCAGACGATAATGGCGATGAAAAGAGAACGAAGTGAAGAGAGGAATGGTCGAGCATTCATTCTATGGAGTTAGGAAGAAAATGGAGATGCTTCCGGTCAAAAACCAATACAAAAACTGGTTTACTAAGTGAAGCCACCTTTTGTTTTCTAGTAAACCCAAACAAACACTCTCCTCGAAGCATTTGGCTGTATTCTTTCATAGAGTTTGTATAAGCTTACTACATCGACTTGGCGATTTTTGACCCCATAATATAAACTACTAGCACTATGGTCCCGCCTTACTGGGAACCCGCTAACTTCGCATTGCTTCCTTTTAGAGGCATGCCTACTTGTGAAAATACACCCAATATCTAAACTAAATTCGATTCGAGTTGGCGCATGCGCTAGAACAGAGAATGGTGTCAAGCCTCTGTTACGGCCCGGTTGTTGTGTTTTGAAGCCCTAGTTATGGGGTCTGCCTACTTATTAAAATACACTCAAAATCAAAACAAAATTAAATTCGTGTTAACGCATGCGCACTTAAAAAGCAAACACTAATAGAGAATGGCGTCAAGACCCCGTTTCGGCCCGGTCTATGTATTTTCAAGCTCTGTTATGGTCCCGCACTCCCACGTGTATGGCGTTTTTTGAAGCTAATTATATTAATTAAAAATCACAATCAAATATGAAAAAACTAAGCCTCAGGTGCACACGTGGGTACTAAAAGTAATCGGTATTAAAAATTTCGATTTTTTTTTATAGCAGTCTAAGTAGGGCTTTTGCGATCCACGGACATACACACACTCTTTCTTTTATTATTATAGATATTTACAACGCATTTTTCTTACCTATGAAGGAAATAATAACCAACTTGTGTAAATTCAGATCTCGTTCTACAGCCTATAGCTATGTGAATAGACTTTTTTTTAAATTTTTAATGAACGCTTTTTAAGGGAAAAAAAATGAAGCGTTTCTGCACTGAGTCAGTGGTTTGCTTGGCGGTTCTCCGGCGGCTTCACTTAGTTTTTTGCCAAGAACCTCCAACTTTTTTCTTAACTTCATCATTCATCTCTTTTGGCTTTCATAGCGTGCATGTACAATACAAATATCAGGTTCAAGTTGAAGAATGAAGATGTTCCGCTTTTATGTGTGAATTATAGAGTTATTAGTTATTTCATGCTTTTATTTTTCGTGGGGTTACATGTGAAGCCAGTTCTGACGCAATGTATATGGGGAAAACAATGGAACAATATTAACAACAGAACAATATTATAATTTTATAGAACAATATTAGTCATTTCATAGTAAAATATTAATAATTTTATAGAACAGTATTAGTAATTATATAAAAATGTTTTCTTATTTAATCATATGAAAAATATGTGTTATCATGTAACTATATATTAAAAAAGATTGTGTGTATAAATTACAAATAGAAAATGCGTTGACTTTCAATAACAAAAACTAGGTTTTTCGGTTTTAAATTGTTTGTCAATAATGGGCATGTTTCAACACTTTGCCACAAAAAACAAAAGAACCAATGGAATCGCAGTCCGGATCGCGTGACGTTAAATCCAACCAAAGGGCTTTTTAAAACACTTTCTCGAAGAAAACAAAACAACCAATGGTATCGCAGTAAGACGAGCGTGATACGTCGCCGTCGTATGAATTATTCCCTTAATTGTTAAAACAATACGTATATTGCATTTTTGTAAGAAAAACAGTTTTTAACTATTTCGGGATAAAAGGTAAAAAATAATGTTACTTAAACTAGCATTTCTTTGCAACTGTGCTTTATTTTTGCATCAAACCAACTACTGACAACAAAATATATTATAAATATTTTAATAAGGGTATGGAAAAATACATACACACAGACTTTAAGATTAAAATCCTACGTAATGAATTAAAATACTTCAGAGTATAAAAAACCTTGTACCATGTGATTGTTTTTCTAAAAATATGTGACATGTATATTTTTTATACTCGGTGAATCTTAAATAAGGTATGCATACTAAAATTTCTTGTCCTAGTTAGATGAATTTCATCGAAAACATCAACAAACGTCCGAGAGTAGTTTAATTTAATTATATAATTAGATTAATTCCTAACATTCCTTGAAAAAAAATATCATTCGCAGAACAGAAGAAAAAGTCATTCTTTATGACATGCAATAGCAATATCATTCTGCCAAATATGAAAGCAACAACAAAAAAACAGCATAAAAAGTTAAGCAAAAACCTACATAACGAACTTTGCATTTTTTAATCATTTACGACTATTTTTTATTCACTAACTGTAACTGCAAGATTAAAAAAAAACAACAAAGAACAACGCCTGGCAGGGAGGATTCGCAATTAAAAAATCATGGCTTTTCTAGAAATTTTATTTTACGCAGCTACTTTTTACTCGCTAAGTAGATATTGTTTGTCTTCTTATTCCATGAGTACTTCTGTCAGTGCCCAAGTAATTGTGAAGCTCTCGCAGCGCCATCTGCAATTAAACACGGTGCATACGTATAAAAATCCATTCGATATAGCGTCTTTTAATGTAACACTTTCTTCGTTCTATTCCAAATGAAAAACGTACTTCCATACCCTCTTAAACCTTAACTTGTTTTTTAACATTCACAGTTTTTTTTTATGTATTTCTCCTCTTTTTTTTTGTCAAGAATTCATAAATTAGGTTATAAAAATTGCACTTTTTTTCGTCATTACCTTTTGCCGGACGGAAAGCGGCGCCATTTTTTTCTCCAGTGTTTTAATTAACAAGTTTAACAAAAAAAAAAGTCGAGTTGGCAACAGCTGGTTGAGCGAGGGGCGCCCTCTGGTGAGCTTGTTCGAAGCTAAAAATCTGATTAGCAGTCGGAGAAAAAGAACTTCACAGAAAAGAAAGTGGTTTACTTTGATTATAATATTTGCTAACTCCCGTTTTTCCTCGGTCTTTGTTGATAAAACGCATCAAGTAGGCTTAAGTTTAAAATATTTCGTCGCAAGATTACAAACATTTTAAATATTAATGCGATTTTTATTTTCTTTTTCATATATAAAAAATAGGGCTTTTTTTGCATTTCCTGAACTTTCTCTTAATTTAGCACGGGGCCTTACACTCTGCAAGTATTGGCGTTGTATAAAATCCCTAGTGGTAATGCCTCAGATTAAAATTACTGAAAAAATGAAAACATCGCCCAAGACTGTTTTAACAAATGACTTTTTTTTTCATAAAAAAGTAACAAAAGAAAGTTAATGCATTAGTTAGTGTTTTTTTCAGCACTTAAAAAAAGTTAAACCCAAATGTCGCAAATTAATCTAGAAACGCAAAAACTTACGCTTTTAGTTTAAGCTATAATTTTTTATACAAACTTCAGATTTCAACATTAATACTATCAAACGAATTTTTTCGATTTTGAAGTCAGTATTATAAAAATAATTAAAAGAAAAAAAATTAACTTCTCGGCTTAACATCCTATTAGTGGACCATGGCCTGCCATGCCCATTTCAGCTTACGTGAGTTCTAAGGCATATGTCCCGGTCAGGTGGTCCGGCATCATGCGCCCATGCGGAACCCCAGTGTTTAGTTCCCATGCATGATTGGTCTCCATTTTATCGACCCACTTAAGGGATGAAAAGGATGGATCAACCTCACCCAATCAGGGACTCGATCCCCGGACATATGGCGGGGCAATGCGAAACACTACTACTAAGCCATTGGGCCTTATAATTAAAAGAAAAAGTGTTTGAACACAAAAATAAAATGACATATCTTGATTGTGATTGAACTTATACTTCACAAGTAGAACAAAAAAAAATCATATGATATATACCTTATGGTACTGACCCAGTATCATGCAGACATTACAAAATCTAGAAAATATCGTATATGCTTCTAGGTAAGTATAATCTTTTGAATAAAACATACTTGTTCCTGTATAGCTATATCTTATGCATACAAAAACAAATACCGTATGTCAGGAAAACTATTTAGTATGACTTGGTTTACTATTCAGTTTGAATACAAGGGAACGTACATAAATTACGTCACGCTCAGAGGGGGGAGGGAGGGGTATGCGCCAACGTGACGGATCGTGACATGGAGGGGGGTAGGGGTAATCACGTGCGTGACGTAACGCTTCAAAAGTTTCCAATTTTGAAAGGAAAATAAAATTTACTTTTAAATAAAAGATTTTTGTTAAATTTTTCTTTTTCTTTCTTTCCAAGTTCATTATTTTTAATATAAAAATATGTTTTCAAATTTAAGAAAAAAAGGGAAATATCAAAAGTAACTTTTCCTTAAGGGGGGGGGGGGATGCAACAACGTGACGTAATTTTAGGGGGAGGGGTTCGCTCAAACGTGACGCAGCGTGACATAGGGGGATGGAGGGGTCAAAAAAGTCAAAATTTTGCGTGACGTAATTTATGTACGTCCCCCAAGGTGCAATACGTTACTACAATGAACTTTTTTTAGTAGGACCTAGTGGCGAAGCCTCCTAATAGGCGCAATATTTTGCGCTATTTCTTTTTTACTTCATTTTTTATCTTTAAAAAAATTGGTAGATTAGTTTAAGTTGTAACAAAACTTGTGATTATTGAATTTATAATAAATGAATATGGCAGTTATTAAGAAGTAATTTCCTTTTTGGATTATGTCACTTAAAAAAATTAAATCCTTAACTAAATAATTGTGTTGTTTCATGATGATGTATGTTTCGACTTTTCATTCTTGCATTTCCGCCATTTCATTATTAATTTCGGTTTCACTCTCAATGCGCGGTAAAAATCAAAGGTATTTAGAATTTTTTGTATTTCGAGGCTATTTTATATTGAATATTTTTTTAGCATTCAGATAGACTATACTATACATTACTATACAATAAATTACGCACCTTAAAAATACAATAAGAGAACAAAGATGACGTAAAGAACTTTAAGAGAACATAAAATCAAAAGAGCTATGAAAACATACACGGCAAAAAAATACTTAGCTATTCGCTTGTTTCACGAGGGATCTGGCAATAGCTCAGCGGTCTTGTTTTCATTTTTCTCGAATTACTTTTGCCTTGGTATTCCAAATTGAGTGTTCTAAGAATATTTCAGTTGTTATTTTTAATTTCAACTTCTTTCAATGCAAGTTTTCTTAGATAAATTATTGAAACAACCAACATCACTGAAAGAAGTTGGAATAAAAAAAATAACAACTAAAATAACTTATTCTTACAAAACTCAGTTTCGAATATCAACAAATGCAATTCGAGAAAAATGAAAACAAGACAGCAGAGCTGTTGCCAGATCTCCCGGGAACAAGCTCATTGCAATTTTTTTTAATAAATTGAAAAAATTAGATCCAAATACGACCAAAACTTACTCAATTCTAGAAGGACCAAAGACGAAAATAAAACCGCTGGAACTGTTGCCGCTCATGACGAAAAACATGTCAATTACAGCAAACTTTACTTACAGACAGCAATAGTGAAGAAAAAACGTGTGATATTTTTAATTGCTACTTTTTCGTCTGCGGAAAAAAAAAGTCGCCACAAAACTAAAAAAAAATCCTCCAAGTGTTGCCAACAACCACAGCATAAAAAATTTAATTCCGAATCTTGTATCGGGTTCCATAAATGGAATAAATATGTTTTTTTCTTCCTCTTTTGTCATTTTTTCATCTACTTTAGCCCCAAGATGTTGTCATTTTTTTTATGAATATTCAAATGAGATTTTGGAAGTTCCTGCACTTTTCCGAGTCATCAGTTTTATTTCGTAGCTAATCATTCCTATTAGCCTGTTTTCTTTATTTTTTTCATTCGAAGTTCCAATATAGGCCATTTAGGAGAGTTTTTTCTTCCATATTTTTTTGTTTACTTTTTTTCATTAATCATTTTTAATCTATCTTAAGCCTTTTTGTTTTGTCTCAATTAAGCAGACGTTTTTTTCGGTTCAAGTGTTTCCTATTCGAAATATTTTTTTTTAGTTCTTTTCGTTTTAGATTAATATATTTTTTTTTGCGCTGGTCAGAAGATTTCTTTGTTGAAAGGGAAAATTCATCGCTTATGTTACTCTCAAAGCTTTTTGTACTTTCTAAATTACTTTTTAATTTAAATTCTCCAGAAATTGTTATTAAAAAATTAAATGTTGTTCCGTATAATGCTTGTAAAAATGGCTTTTATCTGAATAGCGGTTATATTTTTAATAATAGCACTAATTATTCCTAAAAAAAAAATTCAATAGCAATTTAAATTACGCTAAGGCAAAATTAAGCTATTCAGCACTTAACACTTTAAGTATTTATATGCTATAATTATACTAATTGCTTAAAATTTTTGATAATCTTAACGACCCATTTTAGTTTTAAGTTTTTATAATTTATATAAAAAAAATCATAATTTACCGGAAATTATTTTTAAATTAGAATAAGCAATAGAGTGGTTAGAAACGATAATTACTTTGACGCTAGTTGTAGAAAAATTTAAATTGAAAGTAAAATTGAAATAGCGTTAAAATTATAGTTAAAAATAAAAAAACTTAAGGAACTATGAATGTAACATATTTCCTGATTTAAAGATGTTCTGCAATTTAATAAATCATGTTTAGGAGTATAAAAAAAAGGACTGAATTGTGTTCTTAGCAAAGATTTTTAAAATCAAAGTCCATCTTAAGTAAATTTTTTAAAATGGTACATTATTAAGGAAGTTAAAGGGTCAGGAAAGTTTTTCTTTCAAATATGTAAAGAGTTCTGTAGAACGCTCTTTACTGCACTATGCAGCACTCGACAGAGAAACATATAGTAGGTACGTATACTCTCAAAACCTCTTCCTTCCCTTACGGAAATCTTGCTGAAAATTTTTCTGCAGGAATATTTCCATTATTTGACGAACAGTTTTTTTTTTTTTTTTTTTTTTTTTGGACATGGTATGTCTTCGCCAGAATCAAAAATGTGTCAAATGTCGTAAATATTACGACAGCAAAATCGCCAGTTAAATGTCTGTTAGTTGAAGGAAAGAATTTTTGAGTTTACGTACCTATCATAAATTTTTCTGTCGAGTGCTGGATGTCGAGTGCTGGATGGTGCTTGGGAACGTTTTATAGATATCTTTACGTAATTGAAAGAAAAACCTACCTAGATAACTTAAAATATTTCTTGATGTGATACTATTTTACATAATTTAAGTAAAACTTACTTCATTTTTCTCTTTTTTAATGGAAGGCTGACAGTATATGTTGAGCAACGCATTATACGGCTTCCTATTAGGGTGGGCCGAAAAAAACTTTTTATTTTATTTCGGATCGCTATAGTGCGGAAAAGTTGCCATTGGTAAAGACAGGAAAAATGCACTTTTTTAAAAATTTTTTATTACCATATCTTCCGTTCGCGCAATGCCTTCAAAGTCAGCAAAAAATTGTAAAAAAAAACGTAATTCTTTATATATTTTTTAAAAACACGGCAGATGTTTTTAAATACATTCCTATATCATGAATTAACTACTAAAAGTATGTAAAATCCATATACTATTGCACTTATTAATAATAAATGCCATAATATATAGTATAATAAGTTATTATACATTTGTGTCAGATCTTCCGACCACGCTACGTAGTATAAAATTAGGAAATCTCGTATTTTTCGCTAAATTTCAAAGTTTTAACTTTTAGTAAATTTTAATCATGCAACATGATATAGAAAAGCAACTAAAACATATATCGTGTTAAAAAAAATATGAAAAATTACGGTTTTTGACAATTTTTGCCAACTTTGATGGCATTGCGCGAACGGAAGATATAGTCATAAAAAATAATAAATTAGTGCATTTTTCATGTCTTTACCAATGGCAACTTTTCCGCACTATAGCGATCCGAAATAAAATAAAAAAGTTTTTTACGGCCCACCCTACTTCCTATACTTGTATTTAACCCTCTAATGCGTGAACTTTTTTTTCATCCCAAAAAAATATATATGAATCTTTAATACTCATACATTATGGAAAAAGTACTGAAAAAAAATTAACTGCATTACAATTTTAATAATATCAATTTTTAAACTTTTTTCCATATTACAAAAACCAACTACAAAATTCCAATTTTGATAATAATGTCTAGAAAACTACTAAATATATTTCAAAATAACCCTCTTTAACTACAATCAATTTTTCAAAACAATTTATTTGTAATTTAGTATTAATATTATTATACTTTGAATACTGCCAAAAACGCAATTTCGCAACAGTTAGTAACCTCACTCTTTAATTTTGAATACACTTTTACTACTGTCATGTATGAGGGTTATTATTAACTAAAACTTCAAAATGGAATGTAATAGATGAAAAAAAAAACACAAAGGCCCTCGCCAGATAAGACGGTGAAAAATGCCCCCATTCCAATCGGGCTAATTTTTTTTCTGAAAATACCTCATAGTATGGACAACTTCTCAGCCAAGTTTCAGCTCAAAAATGTGACGCATTTTTGAGTAAAAAATTAAAGTTTTTTTTCTTTTTAAATTGATTATTCCCTGAATATATTTGATAAATCCAAAAAACTACTCATGAGTTTTTAGATATTATTGAGTAGTATTCTCAGAAAAATCCGCTCATAAATCTGATCGAGCGATCATTCTTAAAAATGCATTTTTATTTTTCAAAAAAAAATTTCATGCCAAAATCGTTTGGTCACAACTTAGGATTTTGTCTCTACATATTCCTCTATTCTCAATCTATAATATATATTTTTTTCAGATTTTTAAAATTATTGGACGATAGTTTAAAAAAAATAAAATATTCTTAAAACCTGACTTTTCGCACTACTTACTCGGCAGATGGCACTCCTAACAAAGGCGGGGAAATTCAATCTGGGAGAATTTCTTTCGGACTAAAGAATTTAGCACAGATTTAGAAAGTAGCAGATCTGCCTCTAGGGGGAAAGGTGAAGCCATTTGTTAACCATTATCCCATAAGGCAGTTCGCAAGCTCTTGCACATGGCATGCCATACGCCACCAGATGGCACCATGAGATAATTCGACTAATAAAAGATATTTATTCAATATTAACTAATTAAAACTTTTTACAAGTTTCGCTAGCATAATTTTATAGCTGCATGCGTATTGATAATTTCTGTAAGGCATGAGGTATATATTCACAAAAGAAGCAAGTTAAAAATGCAGTTTTTAGTGTATGTAACTCTTCGGAAAAACCATTTTTGTGAATCAGTATCCCGTGATGCATTGCGAAAACGACGAAATGTGGATTCATCACGCATCATTGCGTTGTACGGGATTGCGCAATCGGTGGGCATGCTATTTCTAAATCTATGGATATTAGAGCAAAAAAATCAGGCTTTAAGAATTATTTTTTTAAACTATCGTCCAATAATTTTAAAAATCTGAAAAAAATATATATTATAGATTGATAATAGAGGAATATGTAGAGACAAAATCCTAAGTTGTGACCAAACGATTTTGGCATGAAATTTTTTTTTGAAAAATTAAATTGCATTTTTAAGAATGATCGCTCGATCAGATTTATGAGCGGATTTTTCTGAGAATACTACTCAATGATATCTAAAAACTCATGAGTAGTTTTTTGGATTTATCAAATATATTCAGGGAATAATCAATTTAAAAAGAAAAAAAAACTTTAATTTTTTACTCAAAAATGCGTCATATTTTTGAGCTGAAACTTGGCTGAGAAGTTGTCCATACTATGAGGTATTTTCAGAAAAAAAATTAGCCCGATTGGAATGGGGGCATTTTTCACCGTCTTATCTGGCGAGGGCCTTTGACGAGAGGGAGGTCTACTTTAATAGAATAAAGTGGATTTATGTAACTTGTTACCAAACGGTAACAGTATGCTTTAGAGGGTTAAATTTTTACGCATTATTGCACCTAAACCTTCTAATATACATAAGAAAAGTACACGGGAAGAACCGCTTGATTTTTTAGGAGTCTTGCCGTAATTGTGTCTGCTTGACGTACTTTGGCGACAGGAAACCGGTTTTTCTTTCGGTTCTTCAATCGCGGTACAAACGTGTGACACGTTGTCCACTGATCTCTGGCAAGAATCAGGGTTTCAAAAACAAAGCGAGTAACCGGTTTCTTTACACCAGTTTAGGCTATTTCTCGCTATCATCGCCGTAGAGGCATATTGAGGAAAGCCTTCTTCAAAATCAAGCGGTTTTTCCCGTGTACTCTTCATTTAATATAAAACAAGACATCACGAAAAAAGATTTTCACTTTATAGCACACTAATATTTTTGCAATAATACGCGTCATAAAAAATTTCAAGAGCAGTGACTCGGCGCAAGTTTCTGCTAAAGCAAATAAAGATACCCACAAAACTTTCTTTTAGTGTACGATTCAAAGCTCGACAGATACATTATTACGAATCAGCAATTACCGAAATGTGAGTAATTATAGATAAACAATGTGCATGCTTGAATCTATTAATAAAAAACTTTGTTATTTCCAATATTTTGTACACATTTTAGCAAATACAAGATATATTTCTCTGCCAAGCATCAAACGGTGAACAGAAGAACCTAAAAAAAAGTAAGTTCATCAAACCACATAACTAAATAAACCTAATGATTCTATATTGTGCAAGCTTCAATGACAACAACAATGAACGCATTTCCCGACTAGATGTTGAAGAGCATCTGCCAAAACTGCGCATAAATTAAGAAAACTCTTTTTTAAAAAATTAAATACACATCTAATGGTTTCTAAAACCAAAAACGATACTTTTCAAAAAGCCCCAACTTCATTTGTAAGACAAAGAGGACCAAACCCTCAGAGGAATTAAACTGATTAATTAATGTCCAAAAATCAACGGTCTCTTTTAACGTCTGAGTGAACGTAGCACGATATTCATTCGACTCATTCAACGTCGTATACCTGGGATTCAAGTGTTCTTTTCCCTCGAAATAAAAATGGCTTTTAAAGTGAAGAAATCATTCTGATAGTGGTACAAGTCCATTATATTAAAAACTGGAGTTCTATAAGTTTTCATTTAAGATTTAATGCACCAAAAATGTTTTTACGCTATAGCTCCTGATGTATATAATAGTTATCTCAATTCTGGTAGTTTTTCTAAATTTTTTAAAAGCAGACAATTTAAATTAACGTTTTGATCTTGGAAAACTTCTAAAACTGATGATTACTTGTTTAGACATTAGGAGCTATAGCCGAAAAGGGTTTTGGCTTTCGGTACTAAATTTGGTGGTTTTATGTATAAGTTCTAGTATCGATGATAGAGATAAATATTACCCCGCTCAAAACCAAAAACGGTCAAAATTTCTTTTTCATAGAATAACCATCCTTTAAAATTGGATAGTATCCTTGTGGTCTTAGAAGTTGATACAGAATTGTCATGCATATATCCTTCAGAATTACTAATACTGATATCTACCACGCAACCGCAACTTAAAATTTAGATAAATAAATTAAGTTATGTCCTTATCCAAGTTGAAGAATTCAACAAAACTTGAAATTGTGGGAAAGCGTCTAGCATTTGCCGAATACCACATTTTGGATTGCAGAAATTCAAGTTTAACCTCTTGCAACCAAGCGTCCTCATTTGGGGACATTTTTAAAAACCTCCCCACAATCAATTAGCACGTTAATTAGTTCCGATATTGACCTGATCAGATAGAAAGATCCAAATATCAGTTTTGAGCCTTTGATTATACAGGTATCAGTCATTTATTTCTTTAAAAAATGAAGTGGAACAAAGGTCAATACGATATTAGAGTTTAATGCATGTCCCTAAGTAACTATAAAACATATTTTTTTTTAATTTCTTTGCAAAACATGCTTTTTAGCATATATTTGTATAAAAAGTATGTTCAGATTATAAGAATATACGCTTAGGATTTGGCTCGGGTCTTAAGAAGTTAAAACAAATAAGTGGTTGACCTGTACCACTCTTAAAATGAAGCCTTCAAATATCGTCATGAGCTGCGCAAACCAAGGGTGAAATCCAATGCAAGCTCAAGAAGTACTGCTCCCCGCAGAACAAAAGAAGTGAAAGGTGATAAAAAAACAGACAGTCAAACAATGATATAAAACTTTCCACATAAGGACGGCTATTATGGCGAAGACACTCTCAAAACTAAGTCATTAAAACTCCAGTGGGTGAATTTGAAGAGCGAGCTCTAATGCGCAGAAATAAAAGCTGCTCAAATTCACCAAGCATGACTGTTGATTTAAATTATCTCCTGTGTTACCGGAGATATCAGCTCCAGCTATCTACTTGACGCTCGCATTCAAAAATTATTATTTCGCCATTTTTTTGTTTGTTTGTTATTCTTTCTTTTCATTCTATTCTCCGTGTCGCTTTTATTCCGTTTTAAAATTTCACTAATTTCATCTCTCTCTCAGCAGAATGGCAACAGGCCCGACTTTTCGAACTTCTTCGTTTTTATTATCGCTTGCAAACTTCACAACGAGCTTTTGCTGAAAGAAAAATAACCTAAATGAGTTTCATTTACTCGCGGAACTCTTGAAAACTGATTCTTTTGAGGGTAAGATCCGCGCATTTTTGTTTAATTATGGCAAACGAGAGTCGTCTCTGAAATTTTTATTTATAGCAATAATAATAATAATAATCCCTTTCACTTTTAGTGGAGGAGTTCCTATTACCATTGTTCTTTCGTTCGAAAAAGAACGTTTAAAATATTCAAATTACGAGAAATTAAGACGAGTGCTTCATGCACGCATTATTCGAATTGTCTGTCTGTCCGGTTCACCCTAACCTCTTATTCTAGAGATCCACCCTCTCGTCAGAACAAAGTCGTTTGCATAAAAATGCCAAATCGTCTGACCGTTTGTTGAAATAAGGATCTCTTGGGGGACCAAGACAAGAAAGAAGACCTTCAGAAAGTTTGCTCAACTCCATTTTTGGAGTGATAAGAATGAGATTCCGCTGTGAAGGGTTCGAAGTAAATCTCGACGGTCATTGTGTACTTTATTAGTTCATACACTCCTAAGTAATGAGCTTAGTGGAATAACGTGCTAAGTGACATAAAGGTGAAAATGAGATTCAAAGTTCTTAGTTATCTGTTAAAAACGGAAATTGCAAATCGTAAAAAGTATACAAAACTTAAAATTTATGAAAAATGAGAAATTTGTTATCGTAAAAGAAGTTACTAATATGTTTATTGATTTAAAAGTCTCTATTTTTTTAAATATCACTTAGCACATTCTTTTACCAAGCTTTTCAAATAATATTATAGTTAATTTGAAACAAATTCCTTGATTATTGCAGTTAATTTAAAAAAAAAATTTTAGTGCAATAAAAGAAATACATTAATTAATTATGGCCAATCAGGCAGTTACTTTTATTTACGTTAACTAAAATTATCTCCATAACAAAATAATGCACTTTTGTCTGATGAGCAAAATTTTGTGTTTAATGAACAAAAAAAATTATTTATTAAAGCAAAAAAACACCTGATTTTTTGATTTTGCTACATAATATGGCTGCAGATGAAGGTAAAATGACAAAGACAGAGACACTGCGTTGTATACTGCTACATATTGAATCTTTTTGAAAGTTTTTGTATGTCCACAGGCATGACTTGAAGTATTGGGGGCAAGCATTTAATACTCAGTAAAATCAATACAAAATAATAAAAAAAATAATAATTGCCTTAAATTATTCCCAAAATGCTCTTTTCTTCAATTCTCTAATTTAAAAAGTGAATTCCTATCTTATAAGTTATATATAAACTGCTTAATGCCCCCGATCATAGTTAACAAAAACCAAAAAATCAAATTTTTGAAACCAGTATTTTCTGATAGATGGAAGCCCAATCTATCGAATAAGACCACTTTTGTATCGATCGGTTAATTATTTCTTACAAAGAAATTGAAATTATCAAAATAAACAAATGTGCCATGCCTCGTTTGAATTACTAATTGTATGCTTGTATTATTTACGTATTACATAATAAAATATGCATTTTTTTGTGTTGATATTTGAAAACTATTCACTGGATCAATGTAAAAAAAAATCCCTGACGATTTATATGAAATTCGGTTAACAAGAAATGTTTCGGTGGTTATTTCGAGTTCGTGTTAACGGGATCGACTGTATTTGTTTTTCGCGTTTTTTTTTTAAACTATAATTTTCAACACTTAGGTACACTTTTCTCCAAATCTATTGAATATTTTTTTATTTTTTTTGTGTGTTATAAAACCATTTTAGATCTATTTAAGTCACTTAATTTAGTCTTACAAATTAAAAAAAAATATTTTATTATTTTACACTTTTCTTCGTTGAAAATCAGAATTTTTATGAATGTAGAATATAATGTGTTTAAAATAAAATTAAAAAACATTTTAGGCAAAAAAAAAATAGGTGACTTGATTAGATCTAAAATGGTTTTATAACACACAAAAGAAATTATTAAGAAATATTTAATAGATTTGGAGAAAAGTGTACCGAAAAAATACTTGTATTTTTGAAAATTCGTAATTGTATGTTTCAAAAGATGTCTTTTTTCAAAAATAATAATTTTTAAAAATAAGATTCTTAGTTGTAAATATAATAATAAAAGTACAATTTATAATTTGGTACAATTTTTTTATTGTACCATAGTTTTAAAATGATTTAGAGCCTTTCGAAATCAATACTAAGATCATTTTTGCTGTCGCTAACTATGATCCCCCTTAAGTCCACGGACGTGACGCTGCGACACACCACAGACATATATCACGCTCTGTTGACAAAAAAATGTAATAAAATAGAAAATATTGTATAATTCTCTCTGTCCTATACTCTATAAACTGTATTATCATTTTTCGATTAGTTTCTTTGTTTTTAAAAAAATTATATATTACTTTTTCAACTGGCTGGGACAAGAATGGTTCGGTTTCAGAGCATTCACCCTAGAAAGAAAGAAATCAGTAATTAATATAAACCATAAAACCTTTTTGTGATTAAAATAACCGAATATGATAATACTATCCAGATCATGCTTCGGTTGACTCCAAGAAATAACAAAAATAGGGATTGTTGAAGTTCGATGCATAAACTTGAAAAAAAATTGAATATCATTTTAGGAAATTTTAAGTAAATTGCAAATAATAATTATAAGTAAATGTATGTAATGTCTCTGCAATGCTTTGATTAACTCCAAGACAAAAAAAAACATTTTTTTAAAATTCGATGCACAAACTTACAAATTTGAATATCAGTTTCACGAATTTCAAGTAAATGTATGCAAAAGTATTGAAAAAAATCCCCTTTTTCTTGTACCTACGAACCAAAATCTAAAATTAAACATCTTGTGTGCTGCTGACATATCTCCAATCGAGTTTCCCCAAAACCTATTGCAAGTCAATTTCGATATCGAACTCAAATATGAAAGGTACCCTCGAAAAAGAGAATACTAACGGAAAAATTAACAGCGCACTTTTCATTTATTTGTTCCTTTTTTTCCCAGGATTTTTTTTTACTCACTCCCCCACCTGCTCTTTTTGTACCCTTTTTTTAATGCTCGGTTTGAGAGAACTGTAAGTGGATATTTAATGTGTTTTGATTTAAATGGGGTTTAAAATAAAATATTTTTTTTTAAATTTCACTTACATCTATTAAAGGCTCTGTTTACATAAAATATCATATAAAGGTCACTTAATGATTATTACTATTTTTATGAATTATTATGGCTTTAAAATTAGCACTTGATAGAAGGATGCAAATTTTAAAAAAAAATAACATCTTCCAGAGATGGCCAATAAATGGAATACTGAAGCAATGGAGTAAAAAAAAAAAATTAACTTCAGAGCCTTTGGTTCATGTTTTATTTTTGTCGAGTCTCAGAAAGTGTCTCGTATATTTCCATACTGAAACTGATCGTAAAAGTTCCCTTCTTATAGCGTTTGAAGTATAACAATACTCCATTGCTCCCTTGACTCCACTGCTTCATTGAATTTATAAAAATATAATTCCATTACCTAGCGTCACTTTCTCAGCAGATTGAGGCTAGTGCGAGCCTATAAATTCAAAAAACTTTTAAAGCAGATGTTTTTTTAATCAACATCAAACAAAATTGCCGAAAATTACTTTTTAGATAAATTCTTTAATTACATATAAGTAAAAAAGCAATCTTTTAGACATTTTCAGACTTCCTGATCTGGTTTCCTAAATTTATATTTTTAAGTAGAACGTCATATTTTTACGTCTAGTGGTTTTACAGTTTTTGATGTTGTACCTTATTATATTTAAATTTTAATTCTAATCAATTCGTGTTGTTCATGAAACACTCCTGTCAGTTACAAGCTTGTCGAACCCAATCACCTTCCTCCGGAAAGCCTCATTTATGCCAACAGAACGACATTTGCATGATGTTCCGCTGGAGGAAATGAAAACCCCATCAGGTGTCGCTTCCTTCAACAAGCGCCATTTTTTTCACTCACTTCCCTTCACTTCATTTTTTTTTCTTTTCGCGGCAGAATCGTTTTTTTTTTTTCAGTAAAAAAAAGTGGCAATGAAGGAAAAAAAGAACAAACGCAACAAGCTACTTCGTAGGTGTGGAAATAAATAAAAAAATATTCCAAAAAATAAATAGTAGGTGCAGAAAAAAATGTCAGCTTTCTTGCTTGATTTCTTAGCAGCTGAACTTCGTAGGTGCTATTGATTTCTTCTAAGTACCTTGTTCTTATATGAGCAGCTTGTTGTCGCCACTTTTTTTACAAAAAAAAAAAAAAAAAGATTTTAAAAAAAAGTAATAAATGAAGAGAAAAAAAGTCACAGTCAAGAGCACTATATCACTTTAAAGAAAGATTTTATTAATGTTTATTTAAACATGTTTATCTTAAATTTTGAATACAGAAAGGCTTTTTTTAAGAGTACTCTTCAATTAAATATAAATCGAATGTACGTGACAAGCGGTTGTTTATGTCGTATTGTAAAAAAGTTCATTTCAGTTTCTACAACTTTTTTTTTATTATCTATAGGGAATACATTGAAGAATTGAAAAATATTTCAAAATTTTAACTCTGCAAAAGGAAAATTCTTGAGAAAACAAAAACACTACCATCAGTTTTTTTTAATGCTATGAAATACAATGGGTTATTATAACTTAAAATGTATTTTTAATATCCTTTTTATTCGACAGCTGATAAATTTTGAAAAATCACATATGTTATATCAGCATCTCAGAAAGGATTGTGTCTTTAAAAAAATATGATATTTTTATGTAATAGCAAATGCGTGTAGCTTAATATGCAGATCTGGTGCCAAAAGTAAATTTATAAAATTTAAAGTAAAATCTTCCACGGGAAATAAATTATTAGAATTCTAGAAACATACACACATTTTCTAGTTTGTATCATGGTAAAATTGGAAAGTTGAACTTGCACTTCGAAGCTACAGAAATGACAAATGAATTTCCTTCATCCCGGATATAAAAAAACACAACTTTCCTCTCTAAATCACACGAGATCATTTACTTTTAATTACTTTACCATAAAAAATATTATCACCGAAACCGTAAAGTTGCAATCACCCGCAAACAAATACCATCTACTCTACCCCAAACCACATGCCACCGATACACGAATCCGATTTTTACTCTCTGGCAGATTTCTAATTAAAAGAGTATAAATTACCCGTATCATACCCTCCACCCCCTTTCGAATCCTCAACAAACAAACGATAGTTTTTCTTCCCGTAAAAATCATCTTGCATAATAATAAGCGATACCCCCCCCCCGTAAAATTAACTCACGCGACGCTATATCCGAGGCGCTTCAATTATCAACTTTGATTCTTAATTATCATCCCCACCTGAACACTTTTTTGAACTGACCATTTGCAGGGGTTCCCTAGGGTGGCGTGACCGGCCCGCTAATGGGAATGTGTGTTGTGGGTCGTGGGCACATGTCCGACCGATCACGCAGATTCACGCGCGCGAGCGGGAACACGCGAGACTCTCCATTGGGACGGTTTTGTTGGGGGAGATGGGCAAGAAGGTAGCGATAGGTGCTTTATACTTGTTGTATTATCTTATATAGAGGATTTCGTCCATTCCTTTACCCAGTCAAAATTAACCCCTTAAAGAAACATCTTTGACGAAGGAGTAAGGTCGCTTGGCGTCGTCACTCGTCGTATATAGTTCGATTTCCTATTTCCGACCTCTTTAATTATTATTTTTCTTTTTCGAAGTTTTATCTTAGTTGTTAGCTTACCTCAAGTATGCTTTAATTTTCAATTTTCGAAGAGCACATTAAAAAATGCTCAACAATACTAGTCTTCACAGTAAAAGTTCCGTAAAAAATGATTTAAAAAATTGTTTTTTTACATTATATAAAAAAAATTGCACAGAAGGAAAAAACACTTGAATAACTTTACACTTTAAACACTAAAGAGAATCACACCTTTAACACTTTAAACACTAGAATCCGATAGTAAAACATGTAACTTAAATGTACAAGTTTCAGTTTAAAATTTTTTTTTTTACCTGCTATGCTATGCACCATAGGAAAAACAACTTTTACAGAGCTTTATTGATCTCATTTTCAAATGGCTAAATCTGTCGACAAGTTTTAAATATATTTTTCTTTTTGAATACGATTTATAACCATAAAACTAATGTACCGTATTGGGTTTTAGTTAATAATACTTCATTCTAAACATTGTTTTTTTTTTAAATTAAAAATGTGTTTCAATTTACTTCAAAGGTATTTTTTACAAGAACTTCTAAGTCGTTTTGACCCTCATACAACTTCACTTTTAGAGATAATTAAAGAGATAGTTAGATGTTTTAAGATATAGTTAAAATCTAAAACAATTTTTTTAACTTACAAAAACGCAAAAAAAGAAACGTAAAAAAATTCGTATCTAAATAAATGTAGGGTCTCAGAATCTACAAAAAGACTTACAGATATCTTACCAATATCTCATCGCTATAATAAGGAAATATGTATTTAATTTTTTTTATTTGAAATTCCATTAGTCATCAGTTTTAACATTGTGTTTCCTGGAGTACCTATGTTTGTTTAAGACTCAGTACAAACGCACCCCAGCAAACTCCCTTACAATACATTTTTTAATTTTCGAAATTTTCATCTATAAGAAATTTTAAAAGGTAACTCAAGGTTTAACATCAAGCTTTACATGTAAAAAAGAATATAAAATTTCCCTTAAATTTCTATAAATTAAAATACCAGTACTTTATACCATAAGACCTTTAACCATGTGTCTGTTCCAGGAAATTAATACGAACCAAAGTGTAAAAAATTGCAAAGAACATTCGTAATATAAAAACCGAAACTTTAAATAAGTGTTCTCTAATAAGACATGAAATATTCATATTTGCGGTCTGTCTAAATCCCTATAATAGGGAACTAGTGCAGGGAGTTTTGACGCTTTAACTACATCAGATATTTTCCATTTGTCACAGGCTCTGAACAGATGGCGCAGTCGGCAAGAATTTTTAGGGATTTCTCTGGATATATTTTTTATTACTTAAGGGATATCGTCAGACTATTTATATTTGAAAGTTACTCCCATAGCACGCTTCAGAATAAATATCTAAAAGTGTTCATTTCATGTACGTTAATGAATGTTGTTATAAATTATGACTTAAGGATTCTTTAAATGTTTTTTTATTAATTGACTGAATTTCAAGGAACTGGGTAGTTATAAATTGTAAGTTCAAATGTATTTGTCCACAATCATTTGAATATTTTTTTAAAGCTTTGCTACTGGATCATTATTTAAGTTTTATAGTCTTTCAATGTTTTTAAATGCAATTTATATACTATGCACGAGTTTTCCTTATTAAAATAGAGATAAAAAATAGGTAAAGTCTCCACATCACCTGTATATAGAAAAAAATGAATTTTTTTATTGCATTTCAAATGTGTTGTACGAAATTTGATTAATCGTTGGATAGAATAGGAAAAGTCGAGATGCATTGTCCTTGAACATATTGAAGATATGTTTAAGTTACAGATACGTTATATATGCAATATACACTGCAACAATTATTTTAACATTATTCTTATGCATAGAAAATGTTATTGGTTTTTGTAAGTATGAACAAGTTGCTAAGTATCAGTGTGTTTTCTTTCGTTTAATAAACATCCTTTTGAACCAAGATACTTTGCTTTGTTATTTTCACATACATTATGTATAGTATGAACTAATTCAAAGAACTACTTCATGTGAAGAGTACACGGGAAGAACCGATGGATTTCGTACAAGCTTTCCATAATATCCTCTTTGGGGATGATAGCGAGAAATCGCCTAAACTGGTGTAAAGAAGCCAGTTACTCGCTTTGTTTATCTTTCGCGGCAACCCTAATTCACGCCAGTGTTGAGTGGAACGAGTCACACGTTTGTACCGCAAATGAAGAACCATAATTAAAACCGGTTTCCTGTCGCCAATGTTCGCCAAGCAGAGACAATTACGGAAAGACTCTGAAGAAATCAATCGGTTCTTCCCGTGTACTCTTCATGTATGTGCGTGGAGTATAACAAGTCACAGCGGGAGGAAGAAAGTAAGACGGAGAAAATAAACTTATACTCTAAAGTTAATATGCAATTTAGTAACTGATGACATCGAACTATTTCTCCTCTAGATATTATTTTAAACAGTTTTGTGGAAAAATTTTACATGCTCGTTTATCTCAATAAGATTTTCGCTAATGAAAATATCACCGATTTTTTACACTTCTGTTAAACATTTTCTTTAGTAACACTAAAATAGCATTTAAGTACAACGAGCCCCCAAATAAAAAATTTATCTTTTTGGAAGGTATCCGCCTACGTTTGAGACATTTTTTAAACGTTATTAATTAAGCATTTAAACATATTTTTAGGGCTTGTATGCATAAACTATAAATAAAAAGTAAAAAAAAATTAGAATAAATGGCATTTTTTAGAATTGTTACTTTGAAAAACCAGCCATAAAAAATTAAATTATGTATAGAACTGTATGATTCTAATTCATTGCCTGTAAAAAAGTTTGCTGAATATGTCGGAAAAAGTTTTTGAAGATATCTATAAAACTTCTTGTTAAATTCCTGTTTTGAGTGAAGGTTTGTAAAGCAAAATTTACATTTCTTAGAAATGTGTCCTGAAATTTCTGCTCTGCAAACAAACTTGTTTTGAAAAAGTAACCAATCAATCATTTATATTGCCAGATTACTCAAGCAAAACTTGATTACAAAGAAACTTATCTAATGTGGCTTTGCTATAACACCTTATACATTAAAATTAAATTAAAAAAACTAAGAAAAGCAATTGCTAATTAAATGTAAGCAATTAAAAAGTTAGTTTCGGTTCCGAAATAAGACTTCCGGTTGAATTCGACTACTTTTGTCAACTATTAAAATAATCATAACTTCGTTTCTAAATGACGTAAAGCCGCCCCGGTGGCACACTCGTTAGGATTCTGGCCAGCATGCTGGGGTCGGGTTCGAATCCCGGTCAGGCATGGATGTTTGTGACCGTCAATAAATGTTGTTATTTGTCTAAGTGTTCGTGTCGTCTCTTTCTTTGTGTGTCTCTTGTGCTTGTGTCATTTCTGGGGCTTAGTACAATAGACTTACAGTCGCAGTGCTTGGCGATCTTGCCCCCCACCAAGAAAGTCACAAAGTCACAAAATGACGTAAAATTAAACATTTTACTGTTTTGGAAACTGGAATAATTGGGCTACAAAGTTAAAGAATAAAATAACTATGCTGAATTTCATTAAAAATAGGTATTTTAACGTAGGCGGATACTACACTCTTAAAACAAACACTCCTAATTTAACTCAGTCTGAGTGGATTTCACTCCTCCCAGACTGGAAAATACACTTCTCCTTTTGGAGTGGATCCTTTGTGTGTTAAACCTCCGACAGGATCACTCCAAACGAGTGATTTTAACTCAGTCTGAGTAAATATGCATGCCTTTACGGTGTCGAAAATGCACTTCTCCAACTGGAGTGGATTTCACTCTTTTGTTTTAAGAGTGTAACCCCTTCCTTTTCGCGCCCATGAATATGAGGGGGTGAGGGTCGCCCTCTATTTCCCGATACCGTGATATTTCCAAACTATAATGTTCAGTAGTAGTGCGTCAATAAGGTTAAGACAAAGCTGAACACCCTACAATTAAAACACCAATGGAACTTTCATGACAGTTTCTTTGAAAGATATCTGATTGTTAAGCTGTTAAAATTTAAAAAAGTGAAATAATTTTATGAATTCTGACCCTCATGCTCCCAGTCACACAAACATTTCCGGCATTCAAAAAGAATCTTCGTGGAATTCTAGCCCTATGAAGTTATTAGTCGCATTAGTTAACCCAAAAACAAAATTACACCCCTCTATTAACATAAGCGCTCTTGTAATCTCATCCGAGCCCCTTGATAGCAATTAGCGAACAATTTAGATTGCATTCCTTGAACTTTTCGCTTCTCCCATCCCCCCTTTCATAATCCAGCAGAACGTCAACCAAGATCAAATTGATAAAACGAAAATGTCGGGTAAAACAAAGAAGTTCCCGACTACGATTATATCTCCTGGCTACACCTTTACCAACTTTGGTACATTACCTGGAGCAACTACAACAATTGACTTGGATCATTGTTTCAATTGCTACACCCTATAGGAAAGTATATTAAAAGATTAACTATTTTTCGGAAAAAGTGGTGCATTTCAGTGGTGTAGTTGCTGCAGTTTACATGTTCACCGAGGTCTGCCTTTTACTAATCGCACGCGGTAAACTTAAAATCTCGGAAAAATGGTTTTGAGCGATGGCGTCTCTCCCTCAAGTGGCTTTGCATTCTTAGTGGAGTATACAAGACGTTTACTTGAATGCGTTTTGTCTGCGGGAACTTCTTTTTCGGACGTTTAATTTCTCTCTTGATGCAAACATAAAGCAAACTGAATCAAAGGAACTCCACATTTGGCTGGGTTGCGTTTATTTGGCAGATGTTAGAGGCTACACTCTTACAACAAAGGAGTGAAATCCATTCCTGTACGAGAAGTGCATTTTCGACACTGGACAGGAGTGAATACTAACTCAGACTGAGTTACAATCACTCATTTGGAGTGATCCTGTTGCAGGTTTAACATACAAAGGATCCCCTCCTATAGGAGAAGTGCACTTTCGACACTGGATAAATGAAAATTAACTCAGACTGTGTTAAAATCATTCGTTTGTTTTAAGAATGTACACTAAACAGTTAAAGTTTTGGCGCAAAATTTGCACCTGAATGCAGAAACTTTATAACTTCCACCACTATTTGGAAAGTTTCTAGGCTGCAAAAAACTGTTGTTTTAACAGGAAAGCCAGAACTTCCTTTGATAGTTTTCAAAGAACCCCCAAACAGTTTAGACAACTCTAAATCTTGTCTAGGATGCAAAAAACTGTTGTTTTAACAGAAAAAACTTTCAGGTGGTGTGCCTGAAAAATACCGTAAAATTTGCATACTTTCGTATATTTTTACGGACAATTTACATCATGTATATTCAACAGAGAAATTGCATATAGGATGATTGGAAGAGGATAAAACGTGCGAAGATGACCTCCAATTAACGACGGCCTCATTAGAAAAATCCGGCCATAGACATTTTTTTAGATAATTAACAGGTTTTCAAAACAACATGTCAGACGAAGTAAGCTATCTGATATAATAATTAAACATTTTCAGAATAAAAAATGAAATTCATGAAAAGTACTAATCCCATCGATACCGATTTCTTTTGCATTTAATTAAACTCATATGACTTTAACCCTTTTAGTTCCAATGACAATATGGCATCATCATTTTCGATTTTTTTTTCTGATCGTCTCTAGCCATTTATGATATCAAAAACCACATATTTCGCCTCTTCAAACTGCTTTCTATTAGAAATTATTTTTCATTAATCCCAATAGTATCTATCCCTATTATTATTTTTTTTAAATTATGATCAGAAACATGATGATACCAAATGGCATCACTGGAACTGAAAGGGGTAACTTACGACTAACCGAACCTTGGCGGGGTTATTTTCATTCGTTGGCGATTTCTGAATTTCTGAACCGGGCATCCAGTCCCGCGTTCCTATAACAAACACCAAACGTTTAAAATTATTTATACCGCCAACCTTTTAAAATATCTCGCAAACACAATGGCACGGACGACTGTTGCCATTCTGCGAATGCTAAAAGAGGCAAAACGTGGCTGATAATGGTGGCTAGAGATAATAGTCGAATATTTCAAGGAGGCGAAGGGCTATTAAAGGGGGTAAAACTGTTCTTGTCTGTCTTAAGGGGGTTACAGTCCACTGAGCCGAATGAGACTCAGCCGAATGCTCTAAACCGCAAAATCTCGCCAAATTTCATGGCAACATATTCACCATTATGGCGATAATGTTTTCAACATAGATTTTTCTTTTGCTATCCAGCACTTCAAGATGGCTAACAATTTGGCTGGTTTATCGCTCGAAAATAGCAAGGGTGTTTAAGAAACCAAAGCACCAGATACGGCCCCTCCGAAGTAGCTTTTCACGAAGGGGCTGGGGAGTGTTACTGAAGAGAGCGGTTGTCACAATGATTTATTGGCTCTGCGGGTGGTCAGTGTCCACTGTTCAAGCAAAGCGATTTGGTTGCTAAAATCGAATGTTGCCATGCGTGTACAAATAAATAATTCTTATTCATTTTTTAGTTTAATTAACGTAGAATTAGAGGCTAATATGTCTATATTTTGCTAAGTTAATCGTCTAATTTTCAACTACTGTTTTTACATTAGCAGTGCATCTACAATATTACTACGTTATTTAGATATAGGTTCATGAAAACCTTTTTTTTTTTCATGACAATAAGGGTGTGATGTAGATCAGTCATGGGGTCTTGTCTCATCATGATGTACTAAACTTTTGGAAATTAAACAAAAGTTTTAGTTTCAAAAACAAAAGTTTTAACATAAAAATACCTTATGATAATAGGTTAGTTTAGTATGTATATCATCTCACTAGAGTTACAGTAGGGCTATTGGTGACAGGCCTCATAATTTAGAACCACAGTCAAGTGAAGAGACGACACCTGAGTAGTGACCCAACGAAACCGTTTAGGACGACATCATAAGCAGCGTTGAGACTTTGTCATATTTTACGTGCACTACCTCTACACGAAGTAGTATTTGTCGAACACTTATGGCTTATAGGTCGGTAATTATTTAGGTGTTTGGGTCAAAAATGTCGAATTTCTGTTTTTCTTTTGATTATCCCCTTAAATTTATATTTTCAATCAATAATAGTTTTGTTGCAAGGATAAAACTTTATTTTGAAAGGAACCGTTCCGTTTTTCTTGCAACAAATACACGATAATTACTAAAAAGGATTAAGCGCATAAAATATTTATTGTTGCAAAATCAGCAATTAGTTTATAGGTTAATATTACAACAAAGCGCAGCTGTACTTAACCTTGCTTAGATTATTATTCCGATTAGTATATATTTAAATTAGCTGGTAATATTGTCTAGTTGTAGTAAATTATTAATATATATTGCTATTTAATTAGTAGTTGCTAACCAATTAGTAACTTAATTAATAATATTGCTACCATATAACTACTTATTTGTACCATTTTCTTTTATTGGTGACTTGCTGATATAAAATTATCATTCAACAAAAACACATTTTAATGAATGTAAATATTGTTAAATAATAATAATTGTTAAATAATAATAATATTAAAATATTGTTGATGTTCATACGAATCAAATTCCAGGGAAAAGAGCTTTTCAAACAATTACTATTTTCAAGTTCGACACAAGTACATATCAGGGAAATTTCCTTTGAAATGACCTGTTAAATAACTGACTGCCTTACATTGCATTGGAGCGATTTCTCGAAAAATTATTTCGATATAATCCTATATTGTCCTCCCATTATGAAATGTCGCATTTTTTAACTTGTATTTCTTAAAAAAATGAATATTTAAAAAATATATGTTTAGCATATCGGATTAAAAAGCATACAAATTTTCTACAGCTGTTTTAAAGACTTCATAGTGTTGCCGAATTCATCCAATTTGCGGCGTTCTGAGGGTCGATGGTGGCATGTTTCACGTCTTGAGTGGCAACAGTTGCACAGGAATGAAAATAGTAATAAGAAGCCAAATACTATATGTATTTCTGGGCTACACATGCATGATTTTTAAGGTTTTAATGAAAATATATATGAGTTATAAACCAAGCATTATGTCAAACAACAAGTGAACATAAACCAAAATTTGACGTATTTAGTTAAATCGGTACCTTGTAAGGAAAATGTTGTGTGTACACGAAAATTTATTGTGCAAGTTACTTTACATAATTGAATTGCATCAAAATACAATTATAAATGTTAAAGAATCTTTATAAATTGTAAAATGGGTTTCATTTGACCAAATTAATATATTTATAATGCACAGAAACTAAATTTAAATTAACTAAGATTTTTTAAAAATAAAATTGAAATAAAAAGCTAGAGAACGTATTTTAATTTTTTCGTAGCCTTTATAAATTGTATAAGTATGGTTAACGTTTTTAATTTGGTTTCAAGTAATTTGGTTAACCCATTAACGACGGTTTGTAAACACCGTTAGCACCCCTTTTTCCATATAAAAACGCTAATTTTAAGTTTTCTAAATTTGTTTTTTGTGTAAATTAGTTTGCCCCAAATTAATTCCCCAACAATGTTCTTTACATGTCTTATGGTTTGTTAACTTTAAACATAAAATTCCTTTTCGTGTGGCAACTTTTTTTACCAATCGTACTTAATGTGTTTAACAGAAATGGAGTTGTCATGTGCCAAGCTACAAATACATGTGACTTAACCATTTGGTGTTGCATTGAAAAAATCCTGCCTTTTTAATAAAGCCGTGTACCGTGTAGATGGGACTGGCGCACGTTAAATCCGCGACTACATGACTTTTTGGCTACATGACTTTTACTTGATTTTAAACCGCGGAACAGTGACGGGGACAAAACTTGAGCAAAGCTGTAGCAATCTTATAGCGACAGCGTGCAACGTGCATGATATCAGAACTTTGAACATATACAGATTTAACGTGCACCAGTCATACATGCATGGCGTTTAAAAGGCGAGATGTTTTTAAGTCTAGAATGGGCTGTTACTAATATGGCGAAGACGCTCACAGAACATGAGACGGTATTTATGGTGTCATAATCCAACTCTTCACGCTATGGCGCCGCGTCTTAAAATAAATGAAATATTGACTTATATGAACTTAATATTATATAACCAGATTTTTATACCGTAAGTTAAATACGGAATTGCTTAAATATTAGAAGTGCCCATCAGATAGCTTTAAATTGAGGGAGAACACATAATTTGAGATAACTTAGAATTGATCTTTTGCAACAAAGAATTTTGAGGACCGAAAAGGCTGAAATTATCCCAAAACCAAAGCGTTGAAGTACAGGGGAAAGTGGGGACAAGGTGTCTAAAGAGGGGGAAAGTACCCTCTTAAAACAAATTAGTGAAATCCACTCTTGTAGGAGAAGTGCATTTTCGACACTGGAAAGGAGTGGATATTAACTCAGACTGAGTTAAAATCACTCGCGTTAGGAGTGATATTGTCGCAGATTCAACATACAAAGGATCCACTCCTGTAGGAGAAGTGCATTTTCGGCACTGGAGAAGCGATAATTAACTCAGACGGAGTTAAAGTCGCTCGTTTGTTTTAAGAGTGTATACTTTTTTACAAATATTTCTACACTACATCATTTTTTAGTCTAATGGGGCTGCAACATTGGCGGTCAAGCCTTTGCAGACTCGGCACATTTCCCAGAACTGATAGCCATTTTTTGTGCACCATCTAGGCGACTTACGTTACCAATTTTGACGCACAGATTACAATGAATCTGAGCTCTCTGTAGATGTTAAAGTATGCCGAGATTTAATTTTGCCGGAAGAACCCTGGCCAAATGAGCCCTCCAAGGATCTTTTACATGCCACATAATCATATGACATGCGTGCCCAGAATTTTCACATCCAGAAAATCCAACGACTCAGCCGGGGTTCGAACCCGCGATCTTGGGTTTACAAGGCGGACACGTTTAACCTCTCAGCCAATGAGCCGCTACATCATTACTGAGTACACTACATCATTGTAACAGTTTGACTTCACATTTTAACAACCAAAGATCAACCATTTAAAAGCAATGTTGATCTGCCATAAAGCATGTGTTGAAGTGGAGAGAAGAGAAGTATTGTTTTGGAGAATACAAAGTTAGTTAAAAGTGTATTTTTTTAACTTTTAAAGTATTAAATAAATCTTTCTATGAATTAAAGTTTAAATCATAGTTTTCGGTAGGTCATATAGCATAGATTAAGGTATTATGTGTCAAATACTCGTGTGGTGTGAAAACACGTGATTTTGTGTTGGATTCTTTACAACGCAGCGGGGTCTAATGGGACACGAATAAACCTAGCTTTGTATGCTTATATTGAGGAATCTTTATAAATCTTTAATGACTTATTCACTCAAGTATCCAAAAACATTTTAAAAACTTTAATTTTAAACTTTTTGAACTTTTTTTTTCGTATAATAAGAGAAAGTGCAAAGTAGCTTTGTGAGTAACAAATGCAATTTCTTTAATTACATCTGAACAGAGCTTGGTGAAGATTAATAATTTGTTTTTGGTAAAATTTACTAGAAAGCAAACTATTCTTTATAACGATAGATTGATTTCTGAAATAGAAAGCGATGAACTCCGGGTAAGCTATTTAAGATAAAGACGGTCTTTTTAAATTCACGTACTCTGAAAGGACAAGTTTGGGATAAATTTTTGAAGATTATTTATTTATTTTAGATAGTAACAAAACTATCATTTCCGATGATTCAATAAAAATTATGGGCGCATCTTCGATTTTGAGTTTTAACTTTGATAGTTCACATTTCAATTATTAATAATATTGTTTAAAAAAATACATTTTCATTGTGTACACATTATGTAAATGTTGTTTGCTTTAAAATTTTATTTTCATGTCATTTTATGATTATTTTTTTAAATTTTAAATTAAGCTAATATTTCCCATTAGCTCTGCACCCTCTCCCATTAGACCCCACATATGGGGGCTCTTGTAATGGGACATTTGCATGTTTTTTTAAATGCTCAGTAACTAAAACATGGTAATGTTTTAACATCTGTCGAATGACTTTTTAAGTAAACGAATGTTCAGTTTATAAGCTTGTAAAAAAGAAAAGAAAATTCTTGTATTTCCGCTGAAATATAGAGGTTAAAAAAATTTATTCGTATAGGCCCTTCTATCTCCTATAAAAAAGTTGTATTATGACAAAAGAATTCAATATCAGTGACAACAACTGCCAAGCTTTAAGTCGTAATATTTTACTAATAAAAATTAATGATAAGGAAGTAAAAAAATAGATTAAATTTTTAAAACAATGCATAAATCTCGGTCGTGATAAAGCAATTAATAATTTCTCTACCTCATTTAGTTATCTGCTAAATGCAAAATACTAATTAATAAATAAAGTATTGATATTGATACCTTCGTTTAATATAGCTCTTTTTAAATATTTTGTATTTTTTTCTTTTATCTGTTAAGCTGGGGCATTGAAAACAAGTCTAAACCCTCCAACATCATCCTTTCAATGCTGTTGTCTGGTTATACATTTGTCGCCTGAAACGTGATCGGTCTGAGTTCCAGGGGGTCTCTTTTATGACTTCTACGAAGATCGCATTGTATTTTGCATTACACAATGCATAGGGAGCGTTCACCAATTGTAAAACTTTTACTTGGCTTTGTGCTTAGTATGCAGCTTTCGGTTGAATTTTTATCGCCAACGCTCTTGTGAGAGCAAAGCAACCACAAACTCTTATCAGCAGAGGGGGATCTCTTCGCCAAGCAACTCCACACCCTCTCACCAAATTGGCTACTTCTTGCGGTTTCGGCTGAGTCTCATTCGGCTGAGTGGGGTGCCACGCTTAAGGTTGTCAGGGGGGGGGGTATGCTAAGTGGCGTTTATGCACCCTGCACCATCTTGATATTTCACGAGTTTAGAGAACTGGAATATAATTTTTCCCCGAGACAAATGTTCGAAGAAAAAGGGAAAGTGTGTAATGGAAAGGAGCCTCCTTGTGTTTTGTGTGGGTTACATTGTAATAACATGTGTTGTTTGTTTAAACATAAATTTGTTAATAAGTCATAGGAAATTTCATGCTTTTCACTTAAAGCTTTCTTCATTTTTATTTTGGATATTTTCTTGAGGTTCATTTTGGCATAACAGTGTTCTTTTTGACAATGTCATGCCCGTTTCAGTACTACAGTTTGAGGCCATTTACCATACACGCAACATCTAGACTGTTAGACTGTTACTGGTAAACTGTGGGTTACTAGGGCCACTACAAGTTCATTTGAATGGCTTTTTACGTTTTTACGTTCTGTGTGTCAAAGACTTGCAAAATATAAAATATGTACTCCCATTATTATCTACATACATAAACTATCGAACAAGTTATAGCAGAGGATTAAAATAAAACTAGGTAGAGAGGATGAAGTTAAAGTTTATTTTCCAACTGTACTTTTTGTGTTCTCAACAGGCTTTGACAGCATGTTTCTTCCTCTTCCTCAAAGTAGCAGATACTCCGAACATGAATGATAGCGTAAAATTACGTATACCTTCTCTGGCCTTACAAGCTGATTAGGCTAAATGAATAAACCACGACCTACTCAATTACTAAGGCCGAAGAAGCTCTCTCCCAAATGAGCTCAGGGACGGAAGTTTTGACGACATAGTTGCGAGTGACGTTGTTCCGAAGATGAAGATAACCTGTCTCTGAACCTGTTCGGAACTACTCGTTCACGACTGACCAACTTTTGAGGGTTCCGAATACGTCCAAACTAGTTTATCGATCTTCGGCACTCGGAACAGTGACGTCAAATATTCCGTCTACGCTCATGTGTGGGACTGCTTCTCTGACCTTGTTATTGAAGTTGGCCGTGAATAAACCGCTTTGGCATTTTGTTCCCAAAACTAAATCCACAGTGAAATGACTCAAGAGCAGATAAAAATAACTCCATATTTTTTCTTTCACATCTATATGCACTTGATGTGAACATGGGGACAAGTGTTATCGGTTGCTGAATTAGTGGTGTAGAGAGTAGAATGGGGGTGTAACTTCCTTATTTTAATGGAGCTCTCCTGTGCGCCTATTAGCATCTCGAGATGATACAGTATCGCTTTGGCGGGAGGTGCTGTAGTGTAGATACAGGATGTTTCATCGGTTTCTTCTTACTTCTAAGAGCTGTAATACTTTAAGTTTATTCTTTTGTTAAGCGAGTACATGGTAATAAGTGCGTAAGTTTACTTCATTAATGTTCTTCATCCAATGAGAAGAAAATACAATATTGATGCGATTAAACTGTGTCTAGAAACATCATAGTGTATCTAGAAAAAAGTTTTTTTAGACTCTATGGTACCCAAAAGCTATCAAAATTCATTATTACTCATTATTATAACTTGAAAACCCTTTAACAAAACATTTTAAAGGTTTAGTATTACATTTATTTTTTTAAACGCAGGTAGTCTTCTGTTATTATTTAAATAAAAAAATATTTTACCTTTGAGATGGATACATTTTTATAGTTATTTGAAATAATGAAGCTTATTGATAATTGAAAAAAAAAAACTAATTTTCCAAGAGTTATTAGTAATTGAAGAAGACACTAAAACGTTCATAGAATTAGTGATACCCAACTGGTTTAAAACTCCATGTCAGCTTTACCCGGCTTTCTCATTAGTAGTACACTATTGTAATCTAAGTGACTAGTAGTAATTCAGCGCCATCTAGAGTGGATGCTATTTTTAGGTTTTGATTTCGGTGAGCAGGTGAAAGTAGAACTGGAAACCCTCTTCAAACCCCTATAATAAAGAGGTACAAAATTGTACCGCATGACGAAGGGAAAGCATTAAAGCGCATTTTTCAGACGCATTATAAATGTGAAAAAGCTCGAAAAGAACTTATTTTATCATAAGCACAGAAGCCAATTTATTTGCTATGAATAAAAGCCATATATGAAAATTATATTAAATTCTGAATGCTAACGTGTATTAAAATGCTCATATTTCGCATTATCTGTCACTTTATTAACGATATATGATAATTATGCATAATTTTTAATAACCTCTCTCCACTTACTGAACCGTTATATAAGGAATAATGTATAGTCTTTCTCAGATGTTTCCGCGCAGAGCACAATAAGCTAATATAATTGCACTAATTCCCCTTCAAATGGATGGCGAAGTATACATAACCGAACTATGTAGAAGTGCTTCGGTATTTGAGTCGCTAAATTGAAAAAGGAGTCAATCCATCGGAGGGTTTTCCTCAAGGCATCCTTCTTTGTATAGTTTAGTTAAAGATAAAGGGTATATGGAAAGATCCCAGAGGACTTGCTTTCCTGTCGCATTCAGCGATCCAGTTAGAAAGAGTGTTTAGGACTTAGGGAAATAAATTCGTTCCACTCCGGAAGGAGTCTCTACGTTTAGAAAGGGGTTAAATACATTAGAAAACTACCCCCTGCGCATCTCTCTTTGTACAGTTTAGCGAAAGAGGAAGGGTGTATGGAAAAATCCCTGTGGACTTGCTTTCTTGTCCCATCCAGTTACAAAGACTGTTTAGGACTTAGGGAAATAAATTCGTTCCATTCCGGGATACACTTTCCAGAGAGCACTCCCTTCAAAAATACCTCGAGAACTAATGGTCAGATGGTCGCAAAGAAACATGCCCTTTGTTTAAAACTCGCATCCCGACTTTAATGTTCGGAGCAGCACACAGACAGACCAACCCCCCCTAATGAGAGCATGTACCATTTGTCACGAGGCGGCAGCACTGCTTTATTTTTACTGTTGCCATCCCTTTTATACGAATAGTTGGGAGTTTAAGTGAGTTAAATGACACGAGACCGTCGCTTCGTAAAGTTAAGTTAAATCACCGACCGGGGGCTTTTAAAGATCGCTCCCGACAAATTACCTGCAAAACGCTGGATGCCCTTCTTGTTGTAAGGGGGGAAATATCCATATATAATATTAAAAGTTTTTGTCTTTATCCTCATTTTGGTTGGAGAAAGTTGTAACTACCATTTATTTAAAAAACTATATTTTCTTTTTTATTATTCAAGCTCCATATTTAAATTAACGAATTGGGGAGATTATTTCTTGAACAAAATAGAGCTGGATGAAGGTTTTAATTTAAAAAAAAATCTGTGTCCATTCGTTATATATTTTTAATACTTTCAATTGTCTAATAAGAAATATAAGTTAATGAAAGTATTGCGATGGGTATCGAAAATCCGAAATGTAGATTTCGTGTTCTTTAAATTTTATACACGAGTGCCTAGTACCTGCTGTTCGTCATAATAAGGATTTTAAGAAATTTTTGCTTTCATTGAACTTTTTGATTTTGAAGTCATTAAAATAGCTTTCTACCTCTCAAAAATGAATGCTCAAAAACGACGAAATTTTCCTTAATTTTGATGATTCCATTTACTGACAAATGATCCGAGTTTTCGTTTCCTCAAAGTGAGGAAATTTGAATCGTCATTTTTATGAGAATTCGAATTTCGTCTAATCTTAAGAAATATTTCGTCATTTTTGAGCATGTGAGTACAACAATGAGATTCAGTTTCCTCAAAATCAAGATACAGAATCGTCAAATCACGATCGTTAAAGTGAGGATTCGCGTTTACTCAAAAGTCACGTGATAGTTCGACGAAATAATCCTCAAAATTAACGAAATGAGGCTTGAGAATTAATGAATCGTCAAAAGTGAGCGTATTATTTCTGAGAGTGTAAGGGGCATAATTACCTTTAAGTATGTATATTGATTTATTGGACGGTATTTGGAAGTCGTGCACGTTACGAAGTGTTATACTGGGTTTACATGCTTCGAGCGGCTGCTTCCAGCGTCAGCGTAAGCACTTTGACCTTCATAGATTCGACCTTTGGTTGGCGAGAAATTGGCGAATGAGATTGTATAGCGCGACGATTTGATGATGTGACTAAATTGAATTCACGTTGTAGGATCAATTAAAAAAGAGAGAAACGGCCAAGATAGTTGTCATTTACCTTATGGTAACCATTTCCTTTGATCTCGGGGAGAAAACCGAAAAAAGATGGGTTGGTGGCCTTGAGAGCCAGTTTCAGCGGAAGTTCGTATGATTAAGTATAAAGTGGTTACCTTGAGATAATTAAGGCCATGCTGAAATGGCTGCTCGAAGCAAACGCTCGAAGCATGTAACCGCGGTGTAATGCTGCAAACATAAGGTACGTTTTGGTGTAGTTTAAAATCTGATTGAATCAAAAAATTTAAAATGTCAGTTACCTCACTACCTTACTCAACCATCGCCTCCTCGACGAAAAGCGATGCCTTTTTCCGGAACCACTGTCCCGGAAGACGGACTCCATTTCACAACGAGTGCCCGAACTTAAAAGAACGGGAGTCAAAGTTTCTGCTGCAAGAAAAAGATATCTACGCCAACAAAAAAACCCTCCTCCGTTTTCATGGTTGCATATTTAGGGCCTCTTCCCTTTGTTTATATCCAGGCGAGTGTTGCGGCAACATTTAATTACCGGACTAAGCGGGCATCTTTATTCATAAAAGGAGGAGCGGCATGGAGGGGCAGTGGTCCGGAATGATTGAAAATTCTCGGGGCCGGATTGTTATATTAAACGGGGGGATTAATTAACGCCCTGTTTTACAAGAAAATGTTTCCAACTCGGAATTCTTTTCTTTGTCTGTGCGCGCCCTTTTCATAACCGATTTTTTTTATAAGGTGGGGATTTTTTTTTATGTATTCATGTCCTTTCTTGTTTTTGTTCGTTCGCTCCTTTCTCCTGGATGGTGGAAAGCCATTGCTCCTTGGCTTCCTTTTAAATTACTCGGTGAAAGGTTTTGTCCCATATAGTTTTGCGCTTCCCCCTTTCCCCCGTTTAGAGTTAAGAGGAGTATGGAGGTGATGCCGGGCAGAAACCAATGCAAAAACTAGTTCGCCAAGCGAAGCCATCGATTGCTTTGAAGTAAGCCTAAACAAACGCTCTCGGCGAAGTATTTGGCTCTATTTTAGAGTGGAGTTTGCATAGGGTTACTACATGGACTTGGCGATTTCTGACTATCTAATTAAAACAATAATTACAACGCAATTGCCTTATCTGTTAAAGAAATTACTAGCATCTTGTGTACATTTAGATCTCGTGCTGCAGCCTATAGCAGGCAAATCAGTCATTTTTTAATCAACAATTTTTAAACAAAATAACATTAACAGTGAGAGGTTTGTTTGTGCTTACTAGGGTTACTTGACGAGTTTCTGAAAAAATATCGAATTTTTTGAAGAAAATAAACTCAATTAACCAAATGTAGCTTGTAGATGTTTAAAATATAATGAATACAGAAATTGGTGCGTTTTTCTCCTGTTTGAAATCAACTGGTTGAAAACAAATATTGTGTGGAAGTGAACTCAGTGACATATACTGCTACAATCTTACTTGTTCAAGTATTGAAATGACGCGTTTTACATTGAACTAACGTTTAGTGATCGGTGAAGTTGTTAATAGGGTTACTTGGCGGACTTCCTGACGGTTTCACTACATTTCCCGCCAAGCATATCCATCTACTTCTTAACTCTGTGTTCCCCCATATCGTCGGTGGTGGTGGTAAAAAGAAAAAGCCCTCCCCCTCTTATTCTCATCTTTAAATTAATTTGGGAAAATGAGCTGCTGATGCGAGTGAAAGTGGGGCCCGCCGCCCCATTATTGCTATTATCATTCGCGCCCGATTGCGGCCCCCTCTCCCCTTGAAGAGCATAAACCGCTAAATAGTAAAGAATGCGGATGATAACAAAAGACGGTGATTTCGGTGCAAGAAAAGAACCGAATAGCCGCGCCGCCGAGCGAGTGAAAGGGGTACTAATTCTTGTAAAAGGTGTTCGAGAATTGTTCTAGGAAGGATGTTGAACGTATACCGACAGGCTCAATTGGACCTGCTTTGAATATAACTGTGCTACAAATAAAAAATTTTTAAATTAAAAATTGAATCATTTATTAAATTTTTTAAAATTCATTTTATAATTGCTAAGCTTCCCGTCTCAAGTGTACATTTAACAAATTAAATAGAAGAAATTCTATCGTATTCGGTATAAAATACTACTATAACCCCAAGAAAAAGTTACTGCACTTACATTATAGTGTAGGTTTACACAGCGTTACACTGAGAACGTTAGAAATCACCTATATGTTAAAGCAGAAATTTTCTACTTTTCCTCGGCTCAAACACTTTACGATTTGACTGATGTCTTTTTCCGAACACTCTGAATTGAATATCAAGAACTCTGCAATAAGAAGTTGTGATGACATGCCAGCCAGTGATTATAGCTTTGAGGCTTTTCGGACAATCATGCTTAATATATTTTATTTAAATGCTGCTCAGATATGGAAGAAATGGAAAACTTGTGAATTTTTGTCCAAAAAAAAAAAGAAGTTTTACTTCAAAGATAAAAAGTTTTCAAAACAATACCAAAAATCTCCATTAAATAGAAAAATTAAAGGATAAGATACTTTATATTTTATATAAGACTTAAGTCAGTACATTTTCTGCAAAATAGTTGGTGCAGCAAAGATAAACTGGAACAGTGAACAACTGTTCTCGGCTCAACAACACACACGTTCCACATTCCCTATGTTCCTCGCGCGTTTTGCAGAGCAATAAAGAACACAGCACACGTTTTCTTTTTGATGGGGATTCATCACGGCTTTATGGCGCGCTAATTTGCATCAAATCGCGGGAATTCCCCTCGTCAAGCGGCGCTTAAATCGCAAAGAAGTTTGTGCCGAGGCGATGGCAGCAGCGCTTCGAGCAGAGGCAGAACATAAAACTTGCTCGACTGCAAGAATCTTCGATGATCATTCGTTTGAATTTTGGATAGATCCTACTATCCAGGTAGCAAGAATCTTTGATGATCACTTGGTTGGATTTTGGGTACATTCAAATATGCAGGTAGCAAGAATCTTTGATAATATTCTGGTTGTTTTGGAGCAAATCCTACCATCTAGGTAGTAAAAATCTTCGATGATATTCTGGTGGCTTTGCGGTATATCCTACTATATCTAGGTAGCAAGAATCTTCAATGATCATTCGAATGGATTTTAGGTGCATAAAACTATTTAGTAAGCAAGAATCTTCGATGATATTCTGTTTGATTTTGAATACATCCAACTAATGTAGTACAGCAAACACAACACGATACATTTATTGCTCAGAGGGCATCTAGTAATTTCATGGACAGGTTCCAATGTACTAAAATTCTGATCGGGGTACATAGCTATGCATGACTTACACAATAAAAAAATTCTGTAAAATTAAGCACATTTGGCTACATATTCACAGCAAATTCTGCTGTACACTGTAAAAAATTTGGCTTGAATTTACTAACGATTACTTAGTAACTTTACAGGTTTTCACCATTTACTAGAAAATCATCTGTAACCTAAAGAAACTACTGTAGTAATACTAAGCAATACTAAGTAAATTGATGTAACGCTTACAGCGCCACCTGGTTATCTTTTTGAGAGATGCGTAGTTTCCCTTGTTGCATTGTTTTGTTTCTCGAAATTTGTTCGATCGGCCATCGGATTTAGCAAAAACTAACCGGTGATCGCGTCCGTAAATTGAAAGTGTACGAGACTAAGAGATAAAAGTCTGATTCGATATCGGTCAAAGGTGAAAATTCAATCAATGTAAGTTTCATCGAAAAATTATAACGAATTGATAATTCAACGATGAGAAACCGAAAAACGTGGTTTTTTTTGTTTTAGTACATACAGACAAATTGCGTTAAATTATTTCTAAAACTTCATATCCGAAAGCTTTATATCGATCAAGATTTTAACCTCATTATTTACACGCAAAGGATCTGCATGTCCCGATGACCGAGTGGACAAACGTGCTACTTCTCGTTGAAGGATGCGCGAGCTAATCTTGAGGTTGCGAGTTCTGTTCTGCGACTTGCTCCGGAAAAGTCGAAATAATACTTGACTAAAAGAAAATTAGTGGCGCCCTCTTGTTTAACATTTTTGAAACTGCTAGTTACTAAGGTTTTCCTAGTAAAGATACTACATAAGTGGATGTATTGATTACTAGAATATATCTTGACGTTTACTGAAGTTTTTATAGTATGCTTGCAATTTAAGTGATTGTATTGGATACTAAGCTTTAATTAGTAATATATACACATATTTCTTATGTAACATTACTAAAAAAACTTATGGAAGCTGAGTTTCCTAGAGAATTCTTAGTAACCTTACAGATTTTTTTTAGTGTGTACTGAAATGCAGCTGTTGCTATAAAAACAATTGTAAAGCACAATGCTATAATTTATCAGCTAGTGAACACGTACACGAAGTGACTTATACCGTGACCTTGGTAATTGTTCTTCATTTCTACCAATCAGGAAATCAAACTGAATATCAGAGGCTGAGACACAGGTGTTTGAAAATTATGGCAAATTTCGAAGGCGTTAGAATACAGAACCTGTCCTGGTAAGCGTGGCAGATTTTTTTTTTTAAGTGTAGGCAATCCAAAGAGTCACAGTGACAGTTTGGGAACCTCTGTTTTTGCCTTTTTGTCTCTTGTGAGGGTGAGGGTACTTTAGGGGGCTACGGCATCTTTGCCTTTGATGCATTTTCTACCAACAAATCCGGTACGGTAAGAACTGGGGCGGTAGGAGCTACCCCTAGCACCAAGCCAAAGAGACAATTGCTTCCTCTTGCGGCACGGTAGAGGGCAGCACCAGAATCCAGCTTCTCTCATTCAGGTCTACTAAAGCAAAGGCGAGTTCCTCGTTCGAGTCCACTACACATGTTACTTGTTCTAGAAAAACGTGATAGAGAGCAGCACTACTAGCAAGCGGTCATTTGGTCTACTACTCAGGTTCTCTTGTTCGAAAGCAACATGGTAGCTAGAACAGCACTTTCAATCGTAAGTGTATAATTCTAATTTTAGAAACATAGGTCAAGCAGAGGGTCCCAGATTTGTCTTCTCACCCGCAGGCTGGCAGGGCTTGAACTTGCAACCTCATACCAACACTCTACCAACTAGGTTATCTCAGCCCAATCAAAGAGTCCTGTAGTAGGGTAGAGGAATGACTCGTACTGAGCTGCCATCGGCAGCCATGGCTCACTACGGAGCCCGAATAGAGTGGCAAACGTGCTAGTTAATTTATAATTTTCATACTGAGAAAGGAAGTACACCCAGGGCAAAGGCGGGAATCGAATCAAGACCACGCGGACTGCTAGAGTTATGACTGCGATCCAAACCACTCGGCCATCGGGCCCCACACATCATCCTATATAGAGTATTGTAATCGTTTCCGGCTGTCTATTTCTAGCCTCCATTAGAAGGTTTAACACAGCCAATAACGCCTCACAATTTCGAACCCTGGTCAAGTGACGAGGTCAACACCTGAGCGGGCACCCAATTGAACTTTGAGCGACATTGTACGCTGACACCGTCGGGACTTTGGACTCAACAGATTTAAGGAGTACGTCTGTCCCAGTGTACTCGGGCCCATCCGTCACGAGTTGGATTTTCCACTCTTTCCAGTACAGAGATCCGGTCTGATTTATAGGATGATTGGCAGTATTTTTAAGTTAATTTGTAATCGGACAACATTTTGGTACAAGCTAATGTCCGTAATTCTTTGCGCCAATAAATTTGAAATTCCTTGAGACACTTTGTTTGAAATGCGTCAATTCTGTCTGTTATAGTGGGATCCTCGTTTATTCATCGGGAACAACAGGGATCGGGGCCTATGAGGCGACAAAAGAAACTCTTCGTTCTGGAATGTGCATTATAAAAGTTTTCGCCGATGGGATTACGGGGATTTGTCGAGCATTTATCCCGCCGCGCAGTCGGGCGTAAAATCACAATTAAAACCTAGACGTGGGCGTCTTTAGGGAGGGAGACATAAATTATATTGGTCGTCACCCGCCTTTTCGGAAATATTATCCTATTTTGGCTAATTAGTTGGCGGCTAATTCAAGAATGAGAGGGAAATACATGGTAGCTGTTAAAGTTTAAGGATGTTTTGAGATACTTGTGTGTGATCTAGATGATTGTGTCTTAGGATAGTCTATAATAAAAGTCCTTTGTTTTTTTCGAGTGGATTTGGTAGAGGGATTTTTAATTAGATTTAACAATGAATGCGTATTTGTTTGTACTAGAAAACGCATGTTTTAAAATGATGGTAAAGTTTTAAGAAACTTCAAATAAAGGATATTGTAGCAAAAATAACTTTGTTCAGAGTATCAAGAGTTAGCTAGCCAGATATATAGAAGCTTTGGACTCGGTATCTGTGAACTACAATGTAATTAAGTTTATACATCTGTCATATGATAGCCGGTCTGATCATTGGCGACTTTGGCTAGCTTCAAAATTTAATGTGAGGCTGTTATATCTATCGTGTAGAAAGGTGGAACAACTATAGAATAGCAGGGAGTTATTTGTGTCATGTTGCCAAGCATCGAAAATCCCCGAATCTGGTCAGCAATCCACTCTATATTTTATGCAACTTGATAGGTAAAATTATAAATTACACGCTAAACATTGCAAACACTATGGTACTAGCCAAACATTTCAAACATTATAGTTACAATAAATTCGATTAGATACCGATTATTAAATTGCAAAAATTCAAAGATGGCCAAAAGTCGTTAATGGACAATTAACCATTACGCCATGGCTGTATTAAAAACAAATCATCGTTATTGAGGGTGCACCCGTGCAACGCCTGGTTTATAAAGCTAGTGCTTATATAACGAGTCTAAGGAGCACTGAGCAGAGTTGGGATGAAGCAATCGGGAGACTTCGGACAGTTCATAATTATAAAACCTTCTTTCTAGAGTGTTCTCATTTAAGTGTTATTATTTATTTACAAGGATATAGGGTTTTAATTTTAAAAATACGAAATAGTGTTGAAACATAACTGAATTAACTTCATTTTCCTAGAATTGTATTGCCAAGAGAGTTTACAGAACGCGGACACTTTCACACTTTTACGGTTAAAATAAATGGTTAAGTCACAAACGAACAGTGCAAATAAAATTATTGAATACATCATTCTGCCACCATCTTTTTGTAGATGTTTATTGAATATGGATACTAACATGCTAAATAACATGCTGTCTTTTTGTAGATGTTTATTGAATATGGATACTAACATGCTAAATAATACCAAATTAATTGTGCCAGATATAAGTAATTCTTTGTCGTTTTTCTCATTTTATGCATTCTTAAAATATGTGTGAGCTCAACTTAGTGAGAAAAAATCTTTTGCTGATGATTCGAAATGGAATCATTGGAAGTGAAAGATTTTAAACCATGTGCTCCCTTAATTGTTTTGAGCAGTGTTAATAGTAAAGTCATAAACGGACATAACAAAAAAGTATCGATTACTGCGTTTTGCCAGCAAATATGAAATGGAAATATATGTTATATTAAATCGGAATATATGTTATTTATGTTATACAATACCAAATTAATTGTGAGGCAAATCAGTATTTTTTTGTTGTTTTTCTCATTCTCTCTCTTTTTAAAAGGAGACACAGTATCTTTTAATTAAACAGGAGGCCACTGCTATCAACTGCCTGCATCTCAACTATTTCTTCCGCCAACAACATTTATTTCTTAATCATTCATCCAAAAAAAACAAAAGTAATCAAAATCAAATCACCAATCAAAAGTAAATTCTTACACCCCATGTGGTAAGCCACACCAGCAAAGCAAAAAAAAATCAAATTTCGTCAAACAAATAACCCTCTTTCTAGTTATCTAATAATTAGTGAACTCCATTTCCCTGGTAGTACTCCAAAGGAACCCTGACCGGGGCCGGTATACCGATAAAATATGCAACTTTACTAATAGCGATCTATTCAAATATCATTCACAATCATTCAAATATAGTTATAAAACCATCTGAGAGAGAATTCAGAACGCGTCCACTTTCAGTTGCTGATTATTTTAGGGTAAAAATAGTCAGTGCAAAAAAGTATCGACAAATGCTTTCTGCCACCAACTATAATGTAGAAATATATGTTCGTGAAATCGGGGGTACTGATATGCCAAACAATACTAATAAATTGCACCGCAATATCTGTAATTCTTTGTTGTTTTTACTGTTTCCAACATTTTAAAAATAAGATACGTTATATTTTAATTAAACAAAAGTCCACCGCTATCAACTGAATGCATCTCATCTATTTTTTCTGCTCAACAACATTTATTTCTTAATCAATCATCCAATGCAGTAAACCTCACCAGCAAAGCAAAAAAAAAAATATAATAATTTAAAACTTCGTGAAACAAATAACCCTTTTTCTAGTTATCCCCTAATTAGTGAACGCCGTTCCCCTGGGGGTACCCCGAAGGATTCCTGACCGGCCGATAAAATATGCAACACTCTATTAATTACGATCTGTTAAAAAATGTTACTCCAAATCGTTCAAATATCTCTAAAAAAACATCTTAGATATAAATCAGAACGCGGCCTGCTGTTTATTATTTTATGGAAAAAGGTTACAAACGGGCAGTTCTACAAAGTATCGAAAACTGCCTTATGCCACCAACCATAATGTAGAAATATCTTTATTAAATCGGGATTCTTATAGGCTAAACAATAGCAGAATGAAATTTGCAGAAAAGCAGAAAGTCTGTTGTTTATCTAATTTTCCGCATTCTTGAAATGAGACACGGTAGGTGTTCTTTAATTAAGCAGGAATCCACTGCTATCAAGTATCAACTGCCAGAATCTAAACAATTTCTTCTGCCCAACAACATTTATTTCATAATCAATCATCCAATTTCTTACAGACCCAATGCGGTAAACCGCACCGGCAAAAAAAAATAAGTATACTAATTTCAAACTTCGTCCAACAAATAACCCTTTTTCTAGTTATCCCCTAATTAGTGAACGCCATTCCCCTTGGGGGTACCCCGAAGGATTCCTGACCGGCCGATAAAATATGCAACTCTATTAATAACGATCTGTTCAAAAATAGGGGGGGTGGTTGGGGGATCGAGGGTTGACAGTGACAAATGCATCGTCCCAGTCCCACTAGTAGGAGGGGAGTGGAGGAGGTAATCTCTTTAATTTTCCAGAGAAGACTTCGAGAGGCGGCATGCAAATCCGATTGTACACGGGAGGAATGGATGAATGCAGTCATCGGCGGGACTGATTCCAAGCCTGATGAAAAGTTTTCGGAGATGATAACTGGGTATGTGTGGTAACAAAGAAGGGTACGGTAAATGGTGCTGATTGCCTTCTTCGGAGGAATATATTGGAAATGCAATTTGGGAATGTATGGCATTAGTATAGAGGAATATTCGTACTCGTAAGAAGCTGAGAAGCTTTTTTTATATGATGGTCTGGAACAGTTTAAATAACTGAAACAGTGGGTTACTAGTATACAGATTGCGTTGTTGCATAATAGTGCTTATTAATTATGAAACTTACATTCAGGGTTCACAAAGGTAACACATATAATTAAAATTATAATTTGCTTGTCATATTTATTCCCCAATATGATTTGTCTTGATGAATGCAGTCATCTGTGGGACTGATTCAAGCCTGATGAAAAGTTTTCGGAGATGATAACTGGGTATGTGTGGTAACAAAGAAGGATACGGTAAATGGTGCTGATTGCCTTCTTCGGAGGAATGTATTATGAATGCAATTTGGCATTAGAAGAGGAATATTCGTAGTCGTAAGAAGCTGTGAAGATTTTTTTTTATGTTCGTGGTCGTAGAAGCTGAGATGATGATGGTCTGAAACAGGTTAAATGAATGAAACAGTGGGTCCCTAGAACACAGACTGCGTTGCACAGACTGCTTATTAATTGTGAAACTAGCATTCACAGGGTCCATATACTACGTCACAAATATGATTATTACTATATCACTTGCTTATAATATTTATTCACCAATATGGTTAGCCTTTCAAATTCTTTCTGCAAAGGGATAGAAAACGAGTTACAATTATACATGTACAATAATATATGTTCCATAATAATATAATTACAAAGATATTTACTTAATTGTGGTATAAGCGTTTTGCATTGTTATACTTTTGTCTTAATTTCAAACACAAAACAACAACACAAAACAATTTAAATTACAATATGTTTAAAAATCATTGTTGCCTTTATTCAAGAATACAGATTTGCAGTTTTTGTCGTTTTTGGTTCTAAAACTTTATGTATTTATCTAGCGTTTGAACTGCTCTCTTGACTTTTGTTTATTTTTCTTACTTTTTTAATTTGCGTAAGAGATGGACTGGGATTTTCAAAAGGGGTGTTACCAACACTACTGACAAACACAGTTGGACCCTTCGACTGCCACTACCAGCTTCTTGGGGGCTGGGGAGCAAATTCGGTTAAGCACTCGCTTAGCATGCGGAAGGTTACAGGTTCGGGTCCGGTCATCGCCAAAATAGCTGAAGACCTATAAACGGCCCGTGCAGCCAAAGTGCACGGGCCGTTGAGAGTGCACGTTAAATATCCTTCAAAGTCCTAACGCTGCGTACGATGTCGCCCTTAACGGTTGCGTTGGGTGCCTATAAAGTTATAAAGAGTGGCGCAGCAAATAGGACAGACCCCAAAAGATTATTTGAACCTCCATGACTACCATCCCATCCTAGGCATAACTTCAGGTGTTGGCTCGTCAACCTACTGTGGTTCTAAAATACGAAGCCCGTCGCCAATAGCCCTCGTGCAGCTCTAGTGGGACAATTCAAACCTAACCTAACCTAACCAACTTCTTGACTTCTCAATTTGGGGGTCGCACACCTGACTACCCCTAAATTGGCCCCCTGTCCACTCCTAGCAGGTATACATTCACTGAAAGACCTAAAAGTATAAGAAAACCAAACCTGATATGAAGCATTTCATTCGTGAGAAAATAACTTGGGCTTGAGGGCTCTGGGCTCTTGAACTTTATGGTTGGTTGGTAGACACATACTACCAGGTTTGTGTGATTGATCAGAGACCCGCTTATAAACTTTCGTCAATTAAACATACGCAACACACATAACTGACAGATGCTGCCATTTATAGCCACCTTCGCAATTTAGACATGACCCTGAAGGAGAGGAAAATAGTCTCCAGGGACTTGTACAGCTGTGAAAATAAAAAAGTACCCACTAGTGATTATTTTGGCCGTTAGTCATCCTATAGAATCGGACCTTTTTGACATTGTGAACAATTAACATTCTGAGTTAATTGCATGACACAAAATTTGCGTAAGGGGCCATCTTCAATTAATTCCATTCTTCATATTAAAAATGTTACAAACTTTAAAATTTCCAATAGCAACACCCCTTTTTGAATCCATATTTCAAATCTCTGACCTATGTTAATACGAAATGCCAAATTTTGTTTGTTTTTAAGCATTATTAGAGGAGTTAGAGACGTGCAAAGCTTAGGTCCCATAATGTTAAATGAGTTGCACACAAAAAACTATCCCGTTCTATAAATAATTAAGATAATGAAACGAATTTTTTACTGAAAAGAAATTATAATAACCCAAACAAAATGCATTCAATATTGGGGTATGTAAAACAATTTTTATATTTTTAAATAATTATTACATTAATTTATTTTAAAAATATGAATGGAAACCCTTTAATATTTTTAAAGAAATAAATTTAAGACAAGAAGTTTAAACGAAATCCCAATTTTTAAAATTTTTTATTCATAATTTGCTGAGTAAATCACAAAATACTTTTTAATTACCCTTTAAGGGACTGTGTATAAGATTACGTGTGTAATTGATAAATAAAAACGGCTTTGCATGCATGCTTGCTTGTCATTTTAGAGATGGTCTCCAAAAGGTCCACAAGTGATTAGATTGAATAACTCGTCAAATATTCACCAAAAAGTAACAAAAACTTAGATTTAAGGGTTTTCAAGAGTGCTTAACATTTCTAAGTTATTAAAATTGGGTGTTGCTATTGGAAATTTCAAAGATCGTAATATTTTTAATGTGAAGACGGCCCCTTATGCAAATTTTGTATCGTGCAATTAACTCAGAATGTTAATTGAACACAATCTTAAAAAGGTCCGATTCTATAGGATGACTAACGGATGAAATAACCTCAAGTGGGTACTTTTTTATTTACACAGCTGTACCAGTTTGAAACTGCGCCATGTCCTCCCACAGGACTTTCGGACACACAGATTTAATAAGCACGTACTCCGCATGTACTAGGTGGGTCTTTAGTGATATCGGGACTCTATCGCGAGACCTCCCGATTCTGAGACCGAGACACTAACCACTAGGCTACCCACGGCTCGATTATATGGTAGTTTGGTGATATGTAAATCCAGCCAATATATTTCTGACTTAGGCCCCTGTCCTTCTCTCACCATCCATCCGATCCGATGCTGTTGCATCCCCCAACACGCAACACAGTGACAAAGCACGTGACATGACCAGGCCCGAATTTTAAATCAAAGTCACGAAGAATTGTCACAAGAGTTCCTCCTTATCCAACCTAAAACAAAACTGGGAAAAGTTCCCCTTTATGTACTGACCGAGGAAGGAGTATAGGAAGGGTGACATCCATTCCAGAGAGTCTAGACAAGACATAGATCACGGTGAGATTTATTCCCAAGAAAAGGATTGTCTTTTGGTTGTTTGGAAAGAGGTGAATTTCCAATGTGCCTGGCCATGAATAATCCATAGTATACTCTTTTATGGATGTTGAAGAAAAAAAGATTTGTTATTTTTATCCAGTTCATGAAAGTTTTGTTTTCATGTACAGTTAACTCAATGTAGGGTAGACTAACCAGTGAATGAACGTTTAAGGCGCTGCGTTCGCCAGTGAATGAACACCAGGATATAATGACCAGGACAACCAACCAACGTCAGATAGCTTCCTACTACATGGGATGAAGTCAGTGTTGCCAATCCATCTAGTGGAATGATTTTCAATCCTTATTTTTTAATTATATCTACCAAATGGTTCATTCACTGGGGCCTCCTCACTCACTGGCCAGTCTACCCTAACGTGTATCAACCATTCCTGAAAAGCAGATTAACATTTAACTGCAATGGCGTGGTTTTCTGGTCTTGAGTGGCAACAGAAATGTTAATATAATTAAATACTATCTCGAGTTTTGATTGGTGAATCTGTGTCACGTGGAAACAGAGGACAAACCAAAGCACCGATCGCAGGAAGAAATCTGGAAGAAATTTCGTCATCTGAAATAAACCAATTGTTCTGAATTTGGTTATTTAGGCTTCCCAACAAACTTGCTTTACAAATTTCTAGTCAAGTGCTTGAGATTATTAATAAATTCAGTGGATGAAAATCATTAATCTATATATATTTTTTCTGCAGTTTTTATTAGCTTTTTAGTCATACACGGTTGTTTTATCAGAAGTGTACGAGCTATTGTAGCGTCATATTTGTACATCCGTTTGCATATCAATCTGAGGAAAAGCATGACATACATACTTTGTAAAGGAACATCTTTCATTAAAAAAAACTTTAAAAGATTCATGCTGTATTCAATTCAATGAAGGTAAAACAATACTACAAGAAGCACAGGAAAAAAGACACATTCAAGGGTTGGATACTTTATGGTCATAATTTCTAATTTTTTTTAGGCCTGGTTATCTTCGCATTTGCTACTTCGAATTGTACAACTTGGATTTTTTTAATTAATTAACCCTCTTATTGATAGAATGTACAAACCCGTCACTGAATTCCAGGCTTTCCATCGTCATTCTCAAATTTTTTATAATATATTTTAACAAATTTTAAATATTAAAGTTTGTACTAGTCATTTATAATCATCTCTTATAGAAATATATATATTTTTTTAAATTTAAATTTTAATATATTGGAGTGAAAACAAATTTATACTACAGACAATTTGCTCTTTCCACGGATGATTAAATAACATTATATTTCTAATGACTCTTTTAAATATTTAAGTTGCGTTTGTGGTTTATCCTTTTATTATACGATCTCTTTAAAGACTAGTGTTTCGTACAATTTTTCTGAAATACCACGAATTGAACCCAACTGTTCTTTACTAAACACTCATTTAAAATCTCCACATTCTCTTCCCCAGAATTACCTGGTTTGGTCCTATCCGTTACACTTAAAGTTGAAGGATTTTAAAACACGCCAAAATGATGGTTCCTGGCTCGGTATGAGTGAAGGGGTAAATGATTTCACGGGCAAATGAACGGGGACACATGTGGAATGAATTTCGGAAGGACTTGCGCATAAGGGAACATCGGATATTATTAGCTTGAGATGAGGGACATCCAGGAAAATTCAAGTTTGCATTCGAAAATAGTCTAGTTTAATAGACGTAATAGATTGTCACAAACAAAAAGTAATTAAAAAAGTCAAATGTAAGGCGCGTTAACACGAGCCACCGAATCCATGGAATGCCAAATTCCCCATGACTGGAAAAAGAGGTCAAGCAGGATTTCTAAACCAAATGATAGTCTGTGGCCGAATCCATGGTATGAAACATCCAACCTTCCTTCATTGGAGGGTTTGCAAAACACCCCAATGAACCCTGCAATTCCGGTTCTGTCTGGGAGAAAATCCCCAAGAGGGAAAAATTGCTGAGTTTGCACTTCAATCCATGGATTCGATGGCTCATGTAAACGCGCCTTTAATGTTTCTTAAATGCTTACTGAAATTCGCATCGGAAAACCTGTGGTTCTAAAATACGACGCCCGTCGGCAATAGCCCTCGTGTAGCTCTAGTGTAAAGATAACTCAAACTAATCTAAACTAAAATCATCGTAAAACAAATAGGTTTGTAGCAGTAAATATTATCTAAAGCCGTTTCTACACGAGATTTATTTCCATTAAAAAAACTATCGAAACGTGTGGAATAAATTTTGAAAAGTCTGTGGGGGGGGGGGGGGGGGGCGCGAATAAGGTTTGGAGATATTTAGCTTGAAAAGAGGAATAGTCTAGTTCTATAGACGTAATTGATATAATAAACAAGAAGTTCAAAAAGAACAATCAACTTTCCTGTTACTTAAATGCTTACTGAAATTCTTATAGGAAAACAAGTAGGTTTGTACTAGTAAATGTTATCAATAATTGTTTTTTCTCATTCGGAAAAACAAGTTGCCAAACACGGCATCCAGTTAAAATTTAAATTTCTAAATGCCAAAATAAACTGTTTTCATTTAAATTCTTTTGTAAATTAATTAATGCTATTTATCGTCTGCTTTATTTATTTAAAGTTTGAAGAATAATTATGAAAATTTGATTTAGTCAATTCCTCGCAACTGTTCCAAGGACTTTTGTGATTTTTGGACAATTTATGAAACGCTTTAAAAATGCGAGTTTTCTATTCTTAAATAAATATCATCATAAAAATATGCAAAAACCTGATATTTTCGGGATATTAATTAATTAAAAAAGCATGAAACTACTCCTAACAGCACTAAAAATACAAAAAAATTAAAATTAAAACTAATCAAATTTTTCCGAAAAATATATAAATTCTCTTCGCGTTCTTAGTAAACAAATAGGGAACAATCAAAGATTGACTTTGCGCCACATTTTATAACGAAATTCCAAACTGATTTATGACAAAAATAAAATTTTCTTCAAATAATATTTTAAAATAAATATTTAAATGATATTATTTGTTATTTATAATTTATTTAGTTATAATATTATTAAAAAAACGTTTAACAAACTGTTATGAAAACTTAAAAAGGACGATAGTTTTGGTCGATCTGTAAAACCCGTTTCACTACATTAAGAGTTTACTTGTAAAAAGCAAACATTTAGGGTAGGTTTTTCCAGACTGATTTGTATTGCAAACGGTAACATTTAGCAATTTTAGATTGCTAAATGTCAAAATAAAGTCATTTAAACGGAGAAAAAAATAGTTATTTTGGGTCTTAAGGAGGAATGGGCTCGTTGTACTGCGGGTCTCTAAACTGAAGTGAGTCACTGTTAAATGGGAAAAAACTATTTTCTCTGCCACATTTCTCCGGCAGTATTGAATATTTTTACAAACTGTTTTTAATAATAAATGTAGATACCTTTACAGGTCTCTATAATCCCACTTTTACAAATTGCTTCGAATACTTTTTGTGAAATTATTTGTTGAAAATTTTAAAAAATACCAATTTAAAAAAAGAGGAATTTTCGAGGCCACATTTATAAACCGAGGCACATAAAAAATCCTTTTTTAAAAATATTCAATGCAGCCGGAGAAATGGGGCAGATAAAATAGTTTTTTTCCATTGAACTAACACTGAGATACTTGAGTTTGGAGACACGCGGTCTAGCGCGTCCATTCCTCCATGAATTGAAATAAATCAGGGGGAAAACATTGTGGTGCTATTTATGTATAAAATTAGTTTAAATTACCGTTTTGTAATAATTCGGACCCACTGCAATCGCGTACGGATGTCGCTTGGAGTTAATTTTTGACTTTCAATTGCCTAAAATGAAATATAAGATAATAAAAGTATTGCGATTGAATTAAAAATCTGAAATAGAGACGTTGTGGCCCTGTGAAGAAAGGAAAATAAAGTTTGTGATTTTCTGCGTGTTTTGGGCGGCCTGATTGTAAAATAGTAGATTTTGAATATTGGTTTCGTCTGAAGAAAAAAGAACTAGGGTCAAGTGGGGTAAGTGTGATAGGGTTTCTGAATTTTTCATTAAGAAAATTCGTTCTCTGCTTCTAGTAAATTCCAAATCCTAAAATTGGTAGTGAATTATTATAAGAAACATACATATGTAGAAAAAAAATTATATGTTTAAATTCCAATTTTAAGTGCACAAAATTGGCATTTCAAAATCCATTGCTGTTTTATCACACTTACCCCACATAGGAAAACCCACATAGAAAGAAGACAGTTGCACTTAAATTCAAAAGCTCAAAACTTTCTTTAAACAAAAAATAAGGTCAATATTTCTTTTTAGTTTAATTATAAGTGGTCTAATGTTATATATTGCAAACTTTCAGATTTTTAGAATGATTTCCAAAGTTACAAGAGCTGTTTATCACACTTACCCCCAATAACACTTACCCCACTTGACCATACGGACATCAAATTTAGAGCATGAGTTTGTGGCGGTTACCACACGCGCAACCTCAATATACCATCAGCAACTAAGTGACGCTGATTAACCGTCACGTTCCTACCACTATTCCAGATTGCAAAGTTAATAGTAATATATGAGCCGAGGTGACTCATCTCCACCTTGAGAATCCTTCTGGTAGACGATGGGTTACTATGGCCGCTACAAGTTCTAGTACTTATCGGACAACGTACTAGGGTTTTCTAGAAAATTGCGATTGCGCAAGTTGTATCTGATATAGAAAGTTTTTTGATTTAAAAGGTATTGAAATAACATTATAAGGTATATAACAACCTATAAGTATGTGTATTGATTTATTGAGAAGTTATTGAAATTCGCGTTTAATTACACACCTTAATTTTAGTTTTAAGTATCTAATTCAAAAAATTAGCTTAAAATAAATCAAACATTAGTTGGTTGATTCTTTTGGGTCTTAAATAAGATTCTTTGCAGTTTGAAATTTGAAAAATGGAACATTTATCTCATGAGAAAAAAAAATTGAGTAGTAGTAGTTATTATACAAGTATGAAAAGCGGAAAAATGAATGGCCACATCATGTATGCTTAAAACAGCTAAACATTTTGATAGTATTAAACACTTGAATAAGTCATATAAAAGGACCAGTATACATGCGAAGATTTGTAAGCACGGGAGCCAAATCAGACTTCTGCCCTTCGGTGCTTCGGATCCTTGGACTACAGTAGCTGTTCTCCTTTCCTTTTACCATGAGTGGTTTCTGGTGGTGCACTTACCATAAGAGCCTATGAGTCATACAGCAAACCATAGTAGCTTCATAACTGGACACACATCAGGTGTCTCTCTTTTGAACTTGGGCAAAAGACCTGACACACATGGGGCTTCTCCCGAACACATTTTACATTGTCTCGGTCTGGGGAAAAAATTATCTCTACTCTAGTCCTCTTCTAGCCTTTGATTTCTTGAAGAATTTCGAGCTCATGGACTTAGATCAACCAGTATAGATTCATTTTTAGCATTCAATTATACCCCTCCCTTTCACGGACATGTCTAAATTGTGGAGGGGGCGAGCGATAGATGGCAGCATCTGTCACGTGTGTGTGTGTTGTGTCCGTCTTATTTGACGAAGGTTTATAAGCGGGTGGGTCTCTGACCAAGCACACAAGCCAATAAATATATGTCTAACAACCAATCAATAATACAGTAATACTAAAACTCAAAAGTTTAACTTCCCCGAATTCATCACTATTCTGCATGCGTGCCATCTATCACTTAACTTAAATAAATTAAAATTTATATCTGAATACCCAAAAACAAAGTATAAAACTTTTAAAAACCCATCGAAAACCATCCATAAATCAATCGAGTTTAAACTCCCAAAGTTCAAAAGTAATGATGCATGCAGTTACGAAATATTCATAGACGCATCCTCTTTAAGAAGAAAATTAACGCTTCTTCCCAATCTAATCTAGCAGCTAACGGTATTAGAAAATGCAAATTGAAGAGCTTAGTGGAAGAACGTGCTAAGTGACATTTTTGAAGAAACCGAGATTTTTGTGACAATGAACGTATTACTAATTTCTTTTACGATGACAAAGAAACCCTTTTTCATAAACTTTAAGTTAAGCCATTTTTTATAATTTGCAAATAGCGTTTCCAACTGATCTGAGTGCTAACTAAAAACTTTAAAGCTCTTTTTTATCGTTTCACCTTTTTGGTCACTTAACACTTTCTTCCACTAAGCTCTTCGAATGCAAATTGAGGCTTCAAAATTCCATTAATCTTTTACTCCGTTCGGAATTGCATAATACGCAAAGCAAAACATTATTAAATAAGGCTCTGGGAAAATTGGATTCCATGAGAGAAAATTAATTGCCTGATAAGTTCGGGAGCAGAATTCACAGGTGCGTATCGCTGATCATTGAGGTATTATGGGCTATTAGCGGAACCTCACATCCATTATAACACTTCTTGTTAAGGCTATTAAATCTTCGCCAAATATCGCCAAACTCCTTAAGATTGAAATCGAAGAGCTTAGTGGAAGAATGTGCTAAGTGACAAAATGGTGAAAACGAGAAAATGAGCTTCAAGTTTTTTAGTTTGCACTCAGATCTATTAAAAAAATACTTGCAAATTGTAAAATATATACTAAACTTAAGTGTTTGAATAAGCGGAACTTGTTACCTTTAAACAAGTTGGTAATATGTTCATTGACACAAAAAAGTAAATATTTTATGTAAAATGCCACTTAGCACGTTCTTTTACTAAGATCTTCAATTGTGTGGTTAATGGGATAATTCTTTTTAATCAGTTCTTGGGAAAGGGGATACCGAAGAGCTGTCAAATTTTGAGTTAAAAAAAGTTTGGTCACGCCACTGGGGTAAAGTAAGTAATGGAAAATGAATATCGTGTACTAAATAGCAATATGTAATTAGTTATTTAATTACTTATAAATTTGTATAGTTGAATATAACTTTACTTTTCTAGTGTTTGCATAGTGTGTATCTTTGTTAGTGTGCATTGTGACATTGATTTTTACTTAAGTGCAAAAAAATTAAACTGCGAGGTTAAAGTTGACACACGGCTTGAAGTTTTAAGCTATGAAGGGTTGTGGGGGGGGGGAGGGGAGGGGCTCTTTACACACTACAAATCTCTGAAAGCGAAACATAAATGACGTATATCGAAGATCTCTAACTCCTCCATCGAAGACACCCAGAAAAGGAGTTAAATGTGGGAAGAGGGCTGGTTGAGAGTCTCGCTTTAAGATGGTCAGGGGATTGCTTCAAGGCTCTGAGGAGACATGATCTAAAATCTTCTGAAATAGAAAGCAAACGACTAGTATAAGCATATATAATATAATACATTTAACAAAATGTAAAATCACCAATATAACTTTAAGTCAACAATATAAATCGAACGTACCTGCAAAGTTACATATTCAGGAAATATAAATCAGATATTGACATGTGAAATAGGCAGGTCACAGTTACCAATCACACAACAAAGCATATCGCGTACGGCGTTGTTCGAAGCCATATTATATATAACCGATCTCACATGAGGGAAGAGGGTAATTTCATTGTTTCCGGCTGTCTAATTCTAGAGTCATAATTTTAGAAGCTTTAAAACAGCTAAGTGATACTTATAATTTAGAACCGCGGTCAAGTGACAAGGTCGACAACTGATAGAGCACCCAACGGAAGTTCGAGGAACATCGTACTAATGCCGTCGGGGCTTTCGACTCCATAGATTTAACGGACACGGATGTCGCAGTATGTATTCGGGCCCCCTAGGGAGTTTAAGAAGGATTTTTCCTCCTAGCATGAAGGACAAAACCAAGAATCTTCTTGGTGAGAGACTCGTTGCGATTATCACTCTTAGCCACTGGGTGCCCCTAATATGAGTAAAACAACACAATTGAAACAGTACAATGTTGCCATTTTGAACAATAACTGTGTCACTTAGGCTGTTTGAGCACAAGCTTTCTCTGATTTTAGTTGATGTTTGCATGCTCCTTGTAGACATAGACTATCCAGGATTTAAAAGATTCATTGATTTAAGGTAGCTCTATTTTTTATTATTCAAAAAGTAACTAATATTTTTAGCGGTAATGATGAGTAATAATGTTAAATGGAATATTTGACCAAAAAAATTAAAATTTTATATTTTCAAAATATTGCGAATTTTGTAGAAATTTGCCTTAAAAATAAGCGTTACCCAAAAAGCGTTATGTCCAGAAATAATTCACTTGTTTCTTAAAAATTCGGCAGAGTTATTCATTAGTCCTTCTAACGTGCTTGACTTGCGATTTAAGGAAAAATCTCATTAGTTTAGGAATTATATAGTGCCAAAGCCCTGTTTATAGGAATTTTTCAAAAAAAATTAAATTTTAATAATAAAAGTCCATAAAATAAATTCTATAAGTTATTTTGCTTAAATGTCAAGTCAAAATACACATTAACTTATTTTTAAAAAAACACTGTTGTTGAAAATTACTGTTCTTCTGAAAATGCGTTTAAAGTTACGGGTTCCAAGAGCACACAGGACCGGTACGCTTATGGTGACTGGTGCACGTTAAATCCGTCGTGGTAACAAAGTCCTCCAAGTTCCCATACCAAATCAATACCTCTGGGAGCGACAAGTCAATTCTGGGGTTCCTCTAGTTAGCCACGAAGGCTTAAAAGCGGGTCTCTGACCAAGCACACAAACCTAAATACATGTGTCTACCAACCAACCAGGTAAAAAGAACCTCCCAAAGAATTAGTAGAGATCGACAGCCAGAAACGATCAATTTACCAAATTATCCGTTAAATTAGTCTAGAAACGATTAAATTACCAAAAACTATTTTCCTAGGCTATTCATCGCCAACCCTCACCAATCGCGCCAACGCCGTTCTTGATGGCGGGCTTTTTGAAGGCGGTCGCGTGCCGACTAATGGTTTCGGCGGGAAATCGTGGGAAGTCGTCATCTTTCGCTGCGAAAGGCGTCCTCCCTACATATTAATCGACTTAATTAAGACTCCCATCAGAAGAGAATACTTTTCCGAATGTATCGGGAGTTTTCTATCCATTTTGCACCCTCCCGTTCGGATTTGCATACAGAACGAAATGGGGTGGAGTGGGGTAAGTCAGTTAGGGTGATGTTTGGTAAAGCTTCTCTGGTGACACTGTTTACTGATTGTATGGTGATGGTTTGAATACTTCTTAGATAAGATATGTTCATCATGAAGCAATACAAGCATTGGTAAAGTAGTACAGTAAAAAAAAATCTGAGGTTAAGAACAACTTTAAAATCGTACAATAAGAATTAAAAGTTGAAAACGACTAAAATAAAGTACAATAAAAATGTAATGTTTAAAATAGTACAATGAAAATTTAATGTTAAAAACGACTCAAAGTACTACTGTGCAGTAACGAAACTTATTAAATGTTAGGCTTTATCCTTTTAGTATGTTAGAACGAAATATACTACTGATCGTAGCGGGAACTTTCCTCATTTTACTTACATTAAATTATCCAAAGAAAACAATTTAAATTTTTTAAGAAAACAATTTAAAATATTTCAATTTATTATTCATGTTTCGGCAATGTCATAGACACGACAAAAATAATATTTATCGTATTTGTAGAAGATTTTCCCAAAGCGACGTGTCAATCGTGACTGACGCTACGATTACGATGTTAAGGAAACCCTGGCATAAGCGGAACAGTTTTAAACCGTCGAAAGCAAGGGAAAACTTCACAAAAGTGACTAGTTTACTTTAGAGTGAATAAAAAAAAATTTCAATGAAACTTATCCAATTCTGAACAACAGAGCAGAAAATCTAGCACCGCATTTTACATCAACTGCAACTTCTTCGCTTACGAGTATTCCGATCTCCCATTGCATGCCAACTACCGAAAAAGAAAATTCCACGGCTCCTATCGCACGGAAAACGGAATCACTTCATCCGATCCCTTAAAGATTGAAGCCAAAGAAAACAACCTGTTGACGTTTGACACGGCCCCATAGTTACTTCATTGAGAACTAGATTTAGAGGAAACAGTTTTGCACTGCAGTTTAATAAACCGGGACTAGGCTAGAAATAGGCAGCCGCAAACGATTGCATTACACTACATAAAAAAGAACTTAAAATAAAGTTTAGGTTTCTTACGTTAGGTAGCGATAGTTCTTAACCATATCTCTTGCATTACGTCACATAAATATAAACGTACATTGATATCGTATATAAACGTACATTGATATCATATATAAACGTACATTGATATCATATATAAACGTACATTGATATCGTACATAAACGTACATTGGTATTGTATATAAACGTACATAGATATCGTATATAAGTGACAAAAAATATTTATCGTATTTGTAGAAGATTTTCCCAAAGCGGCGTATCAATCGTGACGGACGCTGCGATTACAATGCTTAGGACACCCAGGCATAAGCGGAACGGTTTTAAACCGTCGAAAGCACGGGAAAACTCAACAACACAGTGACTGGATTACTTCAGAGTGTATAAAAAAGTTTTCAATGAAACTTATTCCAATTCTGAACAACAGAGCAGAAAATCTAGCACCGCATTTTACATCAACTGCAACTTCTTCACTTACGAATATTCCGATCTCCCATTGCATGCCAACTACCGAAAAAGAAAATTCCACGGCTCCTATCGCACGGAAAACGGAATCACTTCATCCGATCTACTTCTCGAACAAACAGCAAAACACAAACAGAATCTTTTGCATTTCTAAAATTTCCATTTTTTCCACCACCACCCCTTCTACAAAGGCGAAAGTCCGCGAACATATTCATACAGTGTTCGAATTAGAAATTCTTACAACAGAAAAGAAACTTGTCTGCATTCCCTTCCCCCCGATTTCATATCGGGGTAGGAATACCTAACTGTAAGCGTATGCAGAGCGAAAGGGGGGGGATAGGAAAAAATATATTATTTGCTCATACTGCCTTGTGGCATTTGCGTTTCCCTATAGAACTGAATAAAATTAATTCACCGATGCCCGCATTCTTGCCTACCCCATGCTCAAAAATGAACATGTATGGGATGTACGGATATACCATCGTTTAAGAGATGTGATTTTTAAGTTCTTTTTTGGATACGGTTTTTCTTCTTTTCGTTTTAATGATTAAGGTATATGCCTTATTTGCGGCTAATTTCTTACAGACTCGTCAGATTTTCCAGAACTGAGAGCCATTTTTTGCAGTACCATCTAGGCAATTCTCGATACTAATTCTGACTTTCAGATAACAATGAATCTTAGCTCTATCACGGCCAACTTCAATAACAAGGCCAGCGAAGCTCTCCCAAACAGGAGCGTAGATGGAATTTTTGACGTCACTGTTCCTAGTGCCGAAGACCGAGAAACTAGTTCGGAAGTATTCGGAGCCCAAAAAATGTGGTCACCAGTGAACGAGTGATTCCGAACAGGTTTCTAGACCGGTCATCTTCATCTTCGGAGCAGTACACTCTTAAAACAAACGAGTGACATCCACTCCAGTTGGAGAAGTGCATTTTCGACACTGGAAATGAGTGAATATTAAATCAGACTGAGTTAAAATCACTCGTTTGGAGTGATCCTGTCGGAGGTTTAACACACAAAGGATCCACTCCAAGAGGAGAATTGCATTTTCCAGACTGGAGGAGTGAAAATTACTCAGATTGAGTTAAAATCATTCGTTTGTTTTAAGAGTGTACGTCACTCGGAAATATGACGTCAAAATTTCCGTCCCTGAGCTTGTCTGAGAGAGCTTCTACGGCCTTAGTAGTTGATGGGCGTGGCTCTATGTGGATGTTAAAGTATGCAGAGATTTAATTTTGTCGAGAGAACCCAAGAGATATATTTACTCAAAGGATCTTTTAAAAGTCACATAATCATATATTATGCTTGCCCACTATTTTTCTATCCCGAAAATATGACGTTTCAGCCGGGGCTCGAACCCGCTTTGGCTATTGAAAAGTGGCAACAAACGGGAATCAAAGATACATACTTCTGTAGATGGACGTTCTCTTGTTATCTTCGTGCACTGCTGCCGCTCAGGATTGCTAGTTAATCGAGCCAACTTCGCATTGCGGAAACTAATCATCTTTATTATCTGGTAAACCTAATTGTTAATTATGTTTATTGTCGTTATCTTTACCTAATGTTAGATATTAATAAACGTTGTCGTTACAAGCCAGTGTATTCAATAAACCCGTCAACACGAGTGACATCCTTAATAAGTTCTACCGAATCATACATGTATGAATTATATCATTCTTTGTTTACAGAAAACAACACATACCAAACAACAAGCTGTTGCCTCTCTACCATCCCCCCTCACCTCCCTGCCGTTCGAAATTGTCTCCGGGCATAGCGTGCGCATTTGGAACATTTGAATAAAGTTCAAGATTTGACGTGACACCCCTTTCTCCCCCCCTTTTCGAACATTCGAACAAAAGCCCCGTTCGTGCAGGGGCGCCGTTAAGTTAGTCGTTTGGTCCCCCACCCCCGCTTGGAATCATTTTAGGGGACCATGCTTGAATGGGCGCGATTAGGGGGCTTGGTTCGGTGGGTCGGGGTCTTTAATAACCGAAAGGGGTGTACGAGTATTTGTGAGGGTTTTAAGGTTTGGGTGATTATTAATTGTGATTTGTCGAAGTGTTTCTGTACAAGATATTTTTCAGGATTGTTGTATACACGTATCTAGTATTGAAGAGTACAGGGGAAAAACCGCTTAATTTCGTAGAAAGCTTTCCTCATCACGCTTCCTTTGCGATGATAGCGAGTAATCGCCTAAACTGGTGTAAGGAAACCAGTTTAAAGATTTTTTTAACCGAGATTCACGCGATGCAAGATTACGACGCTTGGACCACGCGAAGAAGAAAGAAAGAAACCGTTTTCCTGTCGCCAATGTCCGCCAAGCAGACGCAATTACGGATGACTCCTAATAAATCAAGTGGTTCTTCTCCTGTACTATTCAATTATCTTTACATGATGTTTACATGAAATACAGACAGGTATGAAGTGAATTTTCTTTTGATAGTGCGGAAATCCGTTTTATTGACTTTTTGTAAAAAAGAATTGGGAGATCAGAAAGGATGAATATTTTTATTTTGTTGCTTTTGCTTAGGATTTTCAAAAGTTCCTATTAGCTTACGGGAACCCAGATGGCCGAGTGGTTTTGACCATTACGCCCGCAGTCTGCTCGCTGTAGCGGGTGCTGGGTCAATTCCCGCCTTTACCCTGGGTGTACTTCCTTTCTCTGTGACAGTAAAAATTCTTTCTGTGTCTGTCATAATTGACGGAGGCTTATATAAGCTTGTCCCTGATCAAGCACACAAGCTGGACTATATACACTCTTAAAACAAAAGAGTGAAATCCACTCCTATAGGAGAAGTGAATTTTCGACACTTGAAAGGAGTGAAATTAACTCCTAAATCGCTCGTAATTGAACTAAATCGCTCCTAATCGCCTTAAAATCGCTCTTTTGTTGTTAAGATTGTTGGAGTTTTAAGAAAACAAAAGAGTGAAATCCACTCCTATAGGGGAAGTGCATTTTCGACACCGAAAGAAATCACTCATAATGTCTTGTCCGTAAACTGCACAGATCTCACGATGAATATCGATTGATTTTAGGCCTTTAGCACTAAGAAATCTTATAACAGACCGTACTTAACAGTCGGCGGGACTCACGGTTATCGGAGACATTTTAAACACTCAGAAGAAAACGTAAAACAATGACAAATCGGATTGCAATATCGTCAGTGAGTAGACAAGAGATGTAGGTACACAGTGCACATGCGCAGAACGCCGATCGCAGTGCCGCGCCCTCTGTGTGGCATAACGGTACTTACTTAAAAAACACGCCTCGTAGATATAGATTGTGTTAGATGAGTTAGATTTATAGTTATAATTTAAGTTGTTTTCGAGAACATTTTTAACTATATCAATAACCAATTATCATTATCTATTGTGTTTGAAGTTGAAGTTTATCTTTCGGTAATTAGTTCGCAATTCTTATTACATCAAACGAGCTTCTCGAACGGCCGAACAGAAACTTTAAAATTCCCACAATATCCTCTGGCAATCTTTTCCTGTCCATTCAGCCCCAACTTTTCGGAAATTAACAAAGATAAAATAACAAATTCCTCTGCTTATAAAGCCGTAAAATTAAAACCCACAAAAGGTCCCTGAACATTTTAAGCGTCCCGCACTTCCTGTGGCCTTTTAATGCGTGCGGGACATAATAAAGAATCGCAATCCAAGACAAGATAGCCTTTTCTCGGAAGCAAATCGAACGTAATTATCGATACAAAGGGCTCTCCTAAATCACCCGAGGTGTGGACATCAAATTCATAATCGCCAGATTATCGCCCTTCATGGACTTCAGAGATAGAGATAAGAAGGAGACGTAGATGCTGCCGGTGCAGAAACCAATGCAGGAACTGGATCGCCAAGTGAGGCCTTTGATCGCTCTGTAGTAGGCCCAAATAAACACTCTGGCGAAATATTTGGCGTAATTCTACAATGGAGAGTGGCACAGGCTTACTACATCGACTTAGCGATTTCTGACTCTCTAGTAAAAACTATAATTGAATCGGTGAGTGCAGAAACCACTTCAGTCAAAAAAATCCGAAAACTAGTTTTCAATGAAAATAAGCGTAGAAAGGCAAGATGCGTGCTGGGTGAAAAAACTACGTTAGTCTGCTGAGTAGTTCCGTAAATACAGGACGTTTGTTTTGAGTGTTGAGTGCAGAAATAGAGGAGGAGTTATTACGTTTTTTCTCCCTCCTGAAAAATTTGAAATTTGTGACTGATGTTGTTTCTGCACTCACCGATTCAATTATAACGCGTTTTTTTACTTGTGAATTAAATCACTACCACCATAAATAAATACAGATCTTGTGCTTCCTACTGGGCCCTGACCATTGCTTTAACCTAAAAGGTCCTTGGACGCACAATTTGTGGGGATTCCAAAATCGGCTATAAACCTATAATTTTTCCCCACCTTACAATTATTGCGTCTGCTTTTATGACATAACTCAATTTAAATTAATCATATATTTAAGATTTCAATATTAATGGCACCCTAATTGTTTTTTTAAATATATTTTATAATGGATCTCACTTCCAACAGTCATAGCTTTGCAGCATGTATCTTATAGAACAATATCGTTTGGGGAAAGGGCTCCATATGTCTCCGAGCAAGCCAACAACTGTGCAAATAGTCATTTAAAAAAACTATCAAAGCTTTTTAAGGAATAAAATGATGCGTTTCAGCATGAACTATTATTTCTGAGATTTTAAGCCTACAACTGTGCAAATAGTCATTTAAAAAGAATTAATCAAAGTTTTTTAAGGAATAAAATGATGCGTTTCAGCATGAACTATTATTTCTGAGATTTTAAGTTTACTCAAAACATAAAAACTGAAATTCTTTATTATCAATTGCTTCCAAATTTGTACAGTAGTTTTATGATAGTATGAAGAAGGTTTTGAACTGGAATTGGTGTAAAACTATTAAGAATCGTTTGTTTGGGCTAACTAGGGTTGCTTGACGACTTCTTTACATTTCTCGCCAAGCTTCTCCATCTCCTTCACGACTCTCTGACATCAGATGGGTTCCGCGGTCCAGGAAGAGGATATGATCCCCGGGTCCATGAAATGGGTGAAGGCCCTGCGGAAATTATGGCCATAGAACGGCGACGCTAATGCCCCCTCGTGTCGAAATGGAAGACTTTGCCGCATCCGCTGTTCCACCGCTAGGTGTCGCTTCTTTTTTATGGTCGAGTTGAGAGGTTATTGCCTGGTCAGCGCAGTTTTTATTTTTATTATCATTTTGGACTTGAGAAAATGGAAGGAGACCAAAAGTTTAGTTCCCAAGTGGGCTGGAGTTCTTTTAAGGATGGGGCGGAATGGGGTATTTATAGGGTTTGTGGGATCGTATATAGCTTTGTACGAAACTGAGGTTACTATGGTCTTTCTTGTTTGCAGCTTTAGTTGTGGGGCTACAGTTAGTAGTTTAAAAATGATGAGCAAGAACTGCAACTTGAGGTTCATGCAAAGGAGACAACAGGCCGATCGGTATATTAACACTAGAAAGTGCCCAATACTTAATACATCATTTCACATAGTATATTTGCATTTTTTAAAAACCCTTTCAGTCCCAATGACAATTTGGCATCATAATTTTAGAATTTTTTCTGATCGTTTATAGCCATTTATGATATCAAAAAGCACATCATTCAATTCTTCAAACTTTTTCTATTAAAAAATATTTTTTATTAATCCAAATTGATGTCAGCCTTATTATTTTTTAATTATGATCAGAAACATGATGATGTCAAATGGCAGTACTGGAACTGAAAGGGTTAAAAAGATTTTGTGCACTAACTGTCATTAATTATTAATTGAACTGCACTGGTAAGGAATATAACCATTCCATCTTTTTCATTTGTGCATAATAATTGTATTAAAATACAGAATGCTTATATTGCATATTGCATTACTTATTAAATAATACATCCCAAGAAATGTTCTCATATTTAGATTTCATAGCAAACATGTGGTGTTGAATATTAGAATTCTTTACTAGACATTCACTTAAAAATAAGCACCTTTAATAATTCAGAATCACAAAACTTTCTTTTCAAATCAAAACCTCATTTTTTCAATAAACAAACTAGACAAAAACTTAAAACCTTACAAGTTTATGCTTCAATCCCCTTGCAAAAATATCAACAACAAAAAACAATTTAGTCACATTAAGCAATTTAACGTCAAAACTTCAATTTCAATGAGCCGCAAACAACTTCTCTGGGATCGAAAGTCATTAACCCAGAAAAGAAAAATTAAAATATCCCCTTCTGCTATCTAATTCGAACAATTTAATTTAATGTGCCTCTCAAAAGGGATAAAGATGCTTGGAGATCCACACATATTGTTGTGGCCTTTTCCTCTTGATAGATCCGTAATATTAGATGGTAAAGAAATAACGAAGACTAAGCAACAACTTGTGGCTTACAATTGAAATAAATTTTCTATTCTTTTTGATATTAATATTTCTAATTGTTTTAACTGTTTGATTCAATATAAGTTCGAATTCAACGACCTTTTTAATTACATCAATAGGTTTTCGGTTAGTTCTATAAGAAAATCTATAAACAACAATGCTATACTTATCATTTAAACAGTCTTAATTCTTTTATTTTGATATTTTCAATTGTTATATAACTTATGTATTCGATTTAAATTATTCTTTATAGCTTACTAGTGGAATGCATGGCAGCGATTGCGAAATAACGGATATTAAATTTATTTCTACTTGTGCCTGTTGTTGATGATACATGACGTTATTAATCCCTTAAACTTGACTCGTTCGTGATATAAAGACGGAGGTGACATGCGTCATTCAGGCAGATCAGTATAATGTAATTTTCAAGAAATCTACTTTTTGATTTTAAAATTTATGTAAAATACGTTTCAAGAGCTTTGTATGTCATTCAGACAAATTTAAACCAGTTAAATTTTAATTTGGATATAGATCAGTAGTATTTTAATAATGTAAGTTTTCAACTTTAAATCTCATTTTTCTCATAATGGAGTTTTTTCAGGCTTATGTACCTTTTTCTTAAACTACTTCATGTATAGACCTAAACTTTTTACAGGAAAACTGTTTCGGGGTGTTTTGCTTACTGAAATGAGGATTTCTCAAAATTTGAAGGAGAAAAAAAAATATGGTTAATTTTGTGATATAAAAGTGCCTTTTTAAAAAATTAACACATTACATTAAATAATATATTTTTAAAGAACAAACTACTTTATATATTGATAAAATCTCAAGGCAGTGTATTGTTCAAAGTGCATAGAATGCACATAATTCCTTTTTTGTTGTTTTGTATGTTAGTTTCAAAGAAAAAGGAACATGAAAAAGGTCAATTTAACATTATCCGTATACAAGGTACCGACCTGCCTTAAGGGTAGAGAATTGATTTAATTACTCCTGAAGGCTGAACCAACACCAAAACGAGTCGTTTCTGTTATGAGCGTGTTGCGTTACAGGCTTAAAAACGTGTTTATTTAACACAAACACCAACATACAAAATGTGTTCTTTTGCAACAACATATCCTAGTATTTTAGCGCATAAGTCGTTACCAACAAAAGCGATGCTATCACCTTTTCAAGGATCGACTAGCAAAAAGAGGAGCGAAATTCAATGGAGAAGAGTGCATAAAAATAATTATATATTCGTCGGCGGTGTACATCCTCTTTCAAAAATAATAATCTACGGATGTTCCCTCTCTTGGAAAGGTTTTTAAAGATCGCTTCATTTTCCCCGGAATTACAAAAATCGGGTATTAATAGCTTTCGAGTACTCTGAGGAGAACAGTGGAATATGATGTGTGAAATTGTTTTCATTTGAACCTAATTGTTTTACTGACCTCAAATTCGATGTTACTGTAGTGTAAGCAGTTGCAGTAAATGCAGTCGCTATTCGGATATCTTTTCATTTAATGTTAAAGGTTACAGTGATAATCATTTTTACACACGAGACTTTCACTACAGAAATGGTGATTTTTAATGGAATAATATTCAAGAGGTTCATCTTAAGCATGAAACACAACAGGAGTCAAGATTTCATTTTCCTATACCTACTTTAATGACAGAAATTATGTACAACTATTTACAATATGAATTGCCCCATCTATTGGCAGGAACAGAACTAACTTATCACGTGACTGACCAGCCTGATATATCCTTAACATTCTAAGACTCCTGTAAATGGGCTTGGTGCATTCTCTATACATATTTTAATATGATACTTTTTATTATCAGTTTAGTTAAATGTTCAAGATTAGGTGAGGTGATCATAGTGATGATCTCATAAGCATCTATTTATCTACTTTTCAGAGATAAAAAATCGTCACGTTTATGATCGTTTTCGTGAAAATCAACCGATTGTTAAGGATAGAGTTATCATAAAAAAATTATTTTACACAATCAGTAAATTTTCCTATCTAATTCACTTCATTCTCTCACTCTCCGCCTTTTCGACTTCTACCACTTCACCCCTCCCCTGGCGCAGAACCCTCCTTTTGTGTTCTACCCCCTTGCCCGTGCAAACGATCCCCTTTTGTTTTCTCAACATCTCCCCCCCCCTCCCCTACCCTCCGCTTCATTTATTCGAATCTGATAAACTAGAACAGAACGTGGAACGATCACTCGGAACTGGAGTGCAATTAGCTCAAACAAAAGGCGAATCTTGATATCTTTTAAATATCGCCGGATGTTTTAACACTCACTTTCCAGCATTAAAAATCTATTAATGTTTTAGGGTGTTGATGACACTCATTTGATGACACTCGTTCTCGATGATAAGGACTTCTGTCATTGATAGTTTTAAAGGGCTCGGATAATAAGGGAAGATTCTGTTTGAGGGGATATATTGTTTTCTGGAGAAAGACTATTAGCGGGTACTTAAGATTTTCGGTCTTTAAAAATTAATTCCAGTTGAAGAGATCGGCGAGTGATTGCGGATGCGGAGGCCATTAAGATATGCGATAAAATAATTTTTGAAATTGAGTTGGTAAATTTAGAGTGAAGTAGTTATATAGACAAAATTTAATTTTTATTACTTTACAGAATTTGATATTTTGATGCACGACGTCAAAGTTGTTAGAAAACTTCGCTTTAGGTGGTATTATGTCTTGTCGGAAAAATTATACAAAATTGCTGGATAGCTATTTAACGTTTTTCGAAAAGATTTTTTTAGTTCAGATGAAAGAATAAAGTTTGTACACAATATTCGTTTGAACAGAAAAAGACAAATAAATTCACTTTTGCGAATATAGAAATAAAACAAATCTTTAAAATATCGCCGGGTGTTTTAACACTCACTTTCCAGCATTAAAAATCTATTAAGGGGGTCTGGCACCTCCATAGAAGCCCATGTTTAATTGTCCAACTTTGGGGGCATCTCAAGAATTAACTAATTAATATATCCATTTCAAATTTTCACAGTTTCATCTATAGACATTTTTAAGTATTTTAACACAAGATTATTTTGAAAAACTAAAAACTAGATTAAATATGAATTTTTTTTAAATATCGTTGAAGAATGTCAATATTTTTAATCTAAAAGATTTTTTTAAAAAAAAGTAAAAACTTTACAGACTATTCCCTGCGTTAAAATGTTTAAATATACTTGTGAATTACACATAAAAAAATTCAAGTATTTAAATGAATAACATTTTTAGTTATGTGCCCCCAAACATTCACATGATTCAAAAATTGTAAATCCGAGAAAAACCAATTTAAAGTTTTTATTGTTAACTCATTTCCTTACGAAGGATTTTTGCTTCCTCGTAATATTTGATTGGAATAACATTATCGGATCCTTAGTCGTTCGGCCGATCTGGGCAGTTTCACTAAAGAAAGGGTAAAATAAAATTGCCTTTAATGTCAAAAATATTTTTCCAATCGTCTTAAAACTTTGTGACATTATTAATAAAGGTTGATATAGTATTTTAAGCCACTAATTTTTTTTTTTAATTTTTTCAATGATTTTGAGGTGCCAGACCCCCTTAATGTTTTAGGGTGTTGATGACACTCATTCTCAATGATAAGGAATTCTGTCATTGATAGTTTTAAAGGGATCGAATAATAAGGGAAGATTCTGTTTGAGGGGATATATTGTTTTCTGGAGAAAGACTATTAGCGGGTACTTAAGATTTTCGGGTCTTTAAAAATTAATTCCAGTTGAAGAGATCGGCGAGTGATTGCGGATGCGGAGGCTATTAAGATATGCGATAAAATAATTTTTGAAATAGAGTTGGTAAATTTAGAGTGGAGTAGTTATATTTATGTACACAAAACTTTAAATTCTATCACTTTTCAGAATTTAATATTTTAATGTAAAATTTTACTTTTATAATGAAAGAATTGGTTGTTTGATGACGTGACTCTGTAGTTCCGTATTTGACTTTCTACGATTTCATCTGATGTTTCGGTTTCACTCGCTAATGCGCTGTTTTTGTCGTCCACTGTGTTCTATTTGATAAGCGATAAAAAATTTTTTGATTTAATTTTGATTTTAATTTGATTAATTCAAGATTTTAGTTTTTTTGTAATGCTAGAATGGGGTTGTTTCAAATAACGAAACTCTAAAGTTTTTTTTTTGCTTTTACTACGATTTCATTGGATGTTTCGGTTTCACTCGCTCAATGCGAGGTTTTATCGTCTACTGTATTCTATTTTAGATTACTCTACGTAAAACTGGTTTTTATTCCTGCTATTTATAAAATTTTATCGCTTTTAATTGGATTTAGTTTCAAGTTTTCAAAGCATTACCAAAATGTCGATGGTGCTGTAAAACTTGAGTTTAGAGGATATTCTCCTATTATAATCGTAAGCGGAGAAATTAGGTGACATTGAGTGACAGCGATTTTTTGTGATTACGAACTGAAAAAAGCTTTAACTCTATTGAAAGAGTAGTTTATGCACAACTTTAGTTGAATAGAAAGATACAAAGAATACTCACTTTCATGAACACTTCTCGAATAACAAAACAAAAGTAATTCCAGGAGGATCAAAATTGGTTGGTTTCTATACACATATTTTCAGGCTTGTCTGCTTGGTCAGAGACCCGCTTATAAACCTTCGTCTAGTAAGACAGACACAACACACACACTCACACGCACACACACGCATACGTGACATTATCGAGCGCCACCTCCACAATTTAGACATGTCGCTGAAGAGGAGGGAAATAGTCTCCATTAACCAGTACCCGTGGGAAACTGAGCAATGACCGCCCACGGGGCTTTCGGACCCAACAGATTAAACGAGCACGTAGTCCACATATACTCGGAGGGTTTTCAAAAACAATACTGCAGGTACTGCTGCCACTCAAGAAGTGAAAGATGCTCATTGATGCCATTTCATTGTTATTTCAGTTCAGAATAGAGAAATTATTTTTCTAAAGTTAAGCTTTATCAAACGACTCTTTTTAAATAATGGCAACATTTACTTGACTGAAAATAAAAATATTGCAATTTAAACTATTCCAATGCAAATATTTTTTTAATCATACCAATAATTATTTTACATGAGTGAAATTAAATTATTTCAACCATTAAAACGCAAAGAAGTTTTTTAAATATGACTTTTTGCTTGAAAACATTGACATTGAAATATTGCCGTATCTGAGATTTTTAATAGCATCCACCTGTTTTAATTTTGGAAAATTATTTTTTTAATAAAATTAATCTCATCTCCATATTTACTCTGAAAAGAGCAATATGATTTGCATACAATCTTTGCTTCAAATACGACTCCCTCCATTTCGAAAAGCCATACCCAAACCATAATTACCCCGACATCGAGAAATTCCGACCCATATTTCAGTTTCACGAAGTACATTAATAAAGCTAATACACGCGGACTTTAATGCTTGAACATTAGAGAGGGACCCCCAGAAGTCAGTCCGGCCTTGTGTTTTGGGAGTTTGAAGAAATAATACGTTGTTCAATTTCGTTAGTTATTTTGAAATCAATTGGTTGGATTTCGCTGAGTTTTTTTTTTTTCGTAATTTTGAGTTGTGACAAAGCCGGCATATGAGAAGTCACCTAGTGCAACTGTACAGGTACTAACTGGGTAAATCAGATTTTTTTTAAAATTATCTAAGCAATTTTGTTTGTGTCTACAGGATAGTCTTTTGGATTATATGCAACGCTAGACCATGAACCTCCATTCAAACGCAAAATCAACCAAATCGCTTGAAGAGTTCAATTATTTTCTTTGCTTTCTGTACTCCATAAATCTCAAATATGATTTCAAATAATCATAAATTAAAATTTTCGGGTTAAACGCATACTTTTCTTGAAAAACAAAAGCAATTATATTTGCGAAAATGTTAATTTGTTTATTTAAAATTTATAAATCCCTTTTTTGTGGCTTTCAGTTTTTAGACAACTTTTCTTTTTAAAATTCAAAAGAATTAAGAAAGTAAGTAAGACGAGTATCGATACAATGGAAATAGCCGTCCATTTGTCCGTCTGTCCTTCTGTCCGTACCCTTTTCGGTTCGAACGATCCGCTTAAATGAACCATCCCATTAAATAAAAATATTTTCGAAAAGTATGACGCCAGCCTGTCTTTAAAACTTGCTGCCCGTCTCTCTTTCTATACTATAAGTATTCTGTATGTATCAAAGTAATTCTAAAAAAGCAATTTAAGATCTTTCATTATTTTTCGCTTCGCTTACAAATTATTATCTTTTGCTGTATTTATATTTAACCTTAAACACCTTGAGGGATACAGACGTAGACCCCTTTATCAGGTTTTTTCACAGACACAGTATTTAAAAAATTTGATTTTACTAATTTTATTAAAATTTAAAATTTAAGGCCATTAGGAGCCATTTATATCCCTCGACAACAGAAATGCAATTTTTAAAAAAATTCAATAAATAACATTATCAGTTAAAAAAAATTTAACCAGTTAAAAACTTATGCAGTTATAATAAGTTTTCATTTCAGCCAATTGGTTTATCTAAAGATTAATTAATACTTCAAACAAAAGCACAACTGTTATCCCCAAACAACCTATCAACCCCACATCCCTATTTCCCCGGATTGTTTATTACAGACAATAACTGCAACCGCCAGCCTCACCACAACAGCTCCATTACTAAGTGAATCAATTAATTCGGTGCCACGCATCTCAGTCAACTGCGATATATTCAGAGATTTCTCTCAATGGCCCTACGTCCGGACAGACATAAAAAAAAGGGAATTTTAAAATGTTCCCATACATCAAAAACTTTCTTCCCGTATCCCTCTATTAGGAATCGAGAGGGACGAAGGGAAAAAGTAAATGAAATTTTAAGGAATACAAAAAAATAAATAGGATAGAAGAATTGGTTCCGAGTATATTAAGTTTTAAGGGTGTAGTGTTGGAGGTGAGTTTGTATGCATAGTTAAGTTTAGTTCCTGTGTTTTTATTTCAAGTTGTTGTTTTTCACAAGAAATATTCAGCAACAGTGTTTAAGTAAAAAAAATCAGGACGATGAAATCTTAAAGAATATGTTTTCAAAAAAATGATGTAAAATATAATCCATCTTTTACATTGTAAGTTTGCTGGCTTAACAATACCAATTGACATATTTTTAATTGTTATACCTTCTTCCACAAAAAAAAAGGAATTTTTAAATAAAATTTGAACTTCTTAGTTTAGATTTAATAAACTTGTTAGTTAGTTTAACAGTTTTACGTATTCGTGTTTAAAAAAATATCGGAACTAAAGTGTATCGGGAAAAATACGACCCAATTCCTGGGATAAATGTGGCAACACGCTGTGATTAATTTCAAACTTATTAACCCGATTTTAATACCCCATATAGTTACATTAGAACAAACCAAACGAAACAGTCTAATTACAACTGTTAAAGAAATGTTTTTTTTTAAAGCTGTCTTTAACGAAAAAAACAGCAGCTTAACCCTTTCAGTCCCAGTGATGCCATTTGTTATCATCAATTTTCTGATCATATTTTAAAAAATAATAGGGTTGACATGTATTGAGATTAATAAAAAATATTATCTAATAGAAAAAGGTTTGAAGAATCGAATGATGTGTTTTTTTATATCATAAATGGCTATAGACGGCCTATCTAAAATGATAATTCCAAATTGTCATTGGGACAGAAAGGGTTAAAAAAAATTATTGAAACACTAGTAAAGAAAATCAATCTATTCATTTCTTTCCCATCTTTCTAACTTCTTGTTGGCAGTGTAATGCAAAACGGACTCGGTTCTCTTTATTAATATTAAAGAAAAAGATGGGGGGAATGAACAGTTTTCGTAATGTGTAAAGACCGACTGCGGGAATGACAACAACAGAAAACATAATTCAACAGTTATTGGCACATCCCCGATCTCATTTCCGAATGCGGGACAAGGGGGCGTATACACGTGAAAAATACGCGTGCACTATATAAAAAAGTCTGTTGTTTGACAGAGATAATCTGTTTATTTTATACGAATAATTTACACTTTTAACGCAAAATCAGTTTTTTAATCGACAAATTATAAGGAAACAAAAACTTTACCTCCCAGAGTCACATTAGTGACGACAGGGGATGCTATAATCACAGTAGTAACGATGATTAATAAAAGTGCCTACATGGGATTCGAACCAAGGAAATAGGGTACTTGACTGTATCGCTAAAATTAAAATACATTCCAATATTAATTAAATTAAAGTTTGTATCCAAATAAAACAAACGTACATTTTTTTTTTTGTAAAATAAGTCCTTAACAAACCGGTGTGATGTTTTTTGAGCAATTGAATTGAATTTAATCTAATTTACTATTAAAATAAGAATTATATAGAGAATGAAATGATGTTTTACAGAAGCAGATAGTTCAAATTTTCTTAAAGTAGATTTCAAAATGGTGTTTCAAAGTTTATTTATAATTGCTAGTGACGTCATAGATACCACGTGACTGCCAGAAAGCGTTATCGGGAGTGATTTTTCGTCCTAATTTTAAGCTTCGTTTCTTTCCTTTTTTAAAAGGGTATTTGAAGAAAAAGAAAAAAAATACGGGTCTAATATTTTTGGCATAAGAATATTTTAAGCCAATAAAAAAAATGTTAGTCAAGTACCCTATTCTGATCTCCTGTCCAACGCTCTAACTACAAAACTAATTTCGACACTCAAAGAGAGAAAAAAACTGTTTTTACTCATTATGGTTTATTTTTACAGAAAAGTACTGTTAGAAAAAAACTGTATTTTCTGTAAATACGGTATTGTACTGTATTATTTTGTACAGTGTATGCGCGGCTTTATCGTCTTCAATCCTGAATAAATTCATTTGCATATATGCGTTATAAAAATTTATTTTCCAAATGATTATGTATTTATAAGTATGTTTCGCAAGTTATTTTTTTAAAAATAAAGTTTAAATTTTGCTGAGATGTGCGTCAATTCTGGGGAATTTGAGATTTTGATCGTTAATAAAGAGTTAAAAAAAACTTTTAAAAAAGCTTACTTTCCTATTGCTTAAATACTTTCTGTTTGTAACAATAGCTGTCACTTAGAAACACTTCAACTCAAGAAAATACACATTAGAAAAAAATTACCAAACACAGCATACGTACAGCTGTGGAAATAAAAAAGTACCCACTTGAGGTTATTTCATCCGTTAGTCACCCTATAGAATCGGACCTTTTTGAGATTGTGTACAATTAACATTCTGATTTAATTGCACGATACAACATTTGCATAAGGGGCCGTCTTCATATTAAAAATATTGCGAACTTTGAAATTTCCAATGGCAACACCCAATTTTAATAACTTAGAAATGTTAAGCACTCTTGAAAACCCTTAAATCTAAGTTTTTGTTACAATTGGATGAATATTTGACGAGCTATTTAATCGAATCACTTGTGGACCTTTTGGGGACCATCTCTAAAATGACAAGCAAGTATGCATGCAAGGTCGTCTTTATTTATCAATCACACGTAATCTTATACACAGTCCCATAAAGGGTAATTAAAAAGTATTTTGTGATTTACTCAGCAAATTATGAATAAAATTTTTAAAAAATTGGGATTTCGCTTAAACTTCCTTTCTTAAATTTATTTCTTTAAAAATAATAAGGGGTTTCTATTCATATTTTTTTAAACAATTAATACAATAATTATTTAAAAATATAAAAATTGTTCTAAATACCCCAATATTGAATGTATTTTGTTTGGGTTATTATAATTTCATTTCAGTAAAAAATTCGTTACTTTATCTTAATTATTTATAGATTGGGATAGTTTTTTATGTGCAAATCATTTAACATTATGGGACCTAAACTTTGCACGTCTCTAACTCCCCTAATAATGCTTAAGGGGGGATCATAGTTAGCGACAGCAAAAATGACCAATTCTTGGTATTGATTTCGAAAGGCTCTAAATCATTTAAAAATTATGTTACAATAAAAAAAATTGTACCAAATTATAAATTGTACTTTTATTATTATATTTACACCAAAGAATCTTATTTTTAAAAATTATTATTTTTGAAAAAATACATCTTTTGAAACATACAATTACGAATTTTCAAAAATACAAGTATTTTTTCGGTACACTTTTCTCCAAATCTATTAAATATTTCTTAATAATTTCTTTTGTGTGTTATAAAACCATTTTAGATCTAATCAAGTCACCTATTTTTTTTGCCTAAAATAATTTTTAAATTCTATTTTAAAAACATTATATTCTAAATTCATAAAAATTCTGATTTTCAACGATGAAAAGTGTAAAATAATGAAATATTTTTTTTTAATTTGTAAGACTAAATTAGGTGACTTAAATAGATCTAAAATGGTTTTATAACACACAAAAAAAATTATTAAAAAATATTCAATAGATTTGGAGAAAAGTGTACCTAAGTGTTGAAAATTATAGTTTTGAGAAAAACGCGAAAAACAAAGGCAGTGGATCCCGTTAACACGAACTCGAAATAACCACCAAAACATTTCTTGTTAACCGAATTTCACGTAAATCGTCAGGAATTTTTTTTTACATTGAGCCAGTGAATAGTTTTCACATATTAACGCAAAAAATTCAGATTTTATAATGCAATACATAAATAAACAAGCATACAATTAGTAATTCAAAGGAGGCGTGGCACATTTGTTTATTTTTATAATTTTAATTTTTTGTAAGAAATAATTAACCGATCGATACAAAATTGGTCTTATTCGATAGATTGGGCTTCCATCTATCAGAAAACACTGGTTTCAAAAATTCGATTTTTTGGTTTTTGTTAACTATGATCCCCCCTTAAAAACTAACAAAATTTGGCATTTCGTATTAACATGGGTCATAGATTTGAAATATGGACTCAAAAAGGGGTGTTACTATTGGAAATTTTAAAGTTAGTAACATTTTTAATATGAAGATGGCCCCTTATGCAAATTTTGTTTCATGCAATTAACTCAGAATGTTAATTGTTCAAAATGTCAAAAAGGATTGATTCTATAGGATGACTAACGGATGAAATAACCTCAAGTGGGTACTTTTTTATTTCCACATCTGTACCAATGTTCAAAAACTTCTTTTCTGAATCACCACTCTCCAGAAGGTGTAGAAAACAAAAAATATCCATTTCGTCCCTACAGCATTCCATTCGTTATCTTATACTTCATATAAGGTAAGAGTTTAAAGTAAAAAAGATTAAAAATATATTTATGTAAAAGTTATAGCACATAAAATAACAATATTAATTAATAATTAATAAGTACCCCCAAAATAATGCAATTTGTTCTCATTCCCCTTGCGACTAAAGGAAGTTGATGATCAAACCGTCCTCAGTAATTTTCCCAATGGCTTCAATTAGAGAATAACTTTTCAAATCCAAACTCTCTCCTCCTCCTATTACTTTTCAAACCGCTTCCGTTTTTTATTGACGTTATTTTGGCCTCTCTTTATTTGTTTTTATAGCCCCCACCACTTTTCGACGCGTCGTAATGATCGAGAAAAAAAATCATGGCCGAAAAAACTTTAAATATCGCAACGGATTAATTTTTTCGCGGGAGATTTTTAATCCTTTGTCAACCCTAATTTCTATTCCAAAGTCGATTATTGACCGCGAAATAACATTAAATTGAGATTTAGCTCGGGAGGAAAAAATTAAGTGATGCCAAGAGTCGTTGTGGCTTGGCGACGGTTGGCTTCAAAAAGTTCTATTTGGCTATTTGATATTTGAGTGATTTTGAATGAAAAAATTGTAAATATGGGTACAAACAAGATGTTCTTAAAGAACTAAAATAGCCCACTTTCCTGTTACTTAATACTTAATATTCTAATGGGAAAATTACTAGGTTTCTAACAGTTAATATCATCAACAATCGTTTCAACACAACATTTATACACATTAGAAAAAAATCGCTAAACACTGCATCCAGCTGTAATTTAAACTTCTAAAAGCCAAAATCAAATACTTCCTTAATATTCTTTCACAAATTAACTGAATATTATTTATATGGTATTCCCGTTTATTTGTAGTTCGAAGAATAATTAAATATCAAAAATAATGGAACTACTCCAAACTTTATTAAAAAAAATAAACGTAAATTAAAAATTAACAGAATTATCTGCAAAAAATATGCCTTGCCACTTTATTGCTAAACAATTAATGAACAATCAAAGAATCACATTGTGCTACGTTTTAAGACGTCATTCCAAATTGATTCATCAAAAAATTATTTTACTTCAAATATTTTTAAATAAAGTTTCTCTCTTGATTTGGCAACATGATTTTAAGTGACTCAAAATTGAATTTCAATGCTAATTCAATGGAAAAATCACCGGCAGATAGTAGATTTATGTCCGTTCGGAAGTAAAGACAGGCAGACAAAAATATGAAAGTTGGGTATCTTAGGTCACAGCTTTCTAACAAAAAAAAAAGAATTTTTAAGATCCGATTGATAGAACCAATTTTGGAAGGGGGTACAGATACACAGACCAACGGACGGACAGACATAGAGACAGACGGATATCGACAGCATGTCAATACCTACTTTTTCTTTTTTTTTAATTCTTTCGAGTCAAAAAAAGAAAATTAGGCTAAAAATTACATTTAGTTTTTGGCCTTTTTTTATGGTTCTCAAAACCGTGAAGATTGACAAATGGGTTGTTAATAGACTAATATAAAAGCAACAAACAAATTTTCCCCTAAACTTTACCCTTAAAGGTGAATGAACCCTTTGGACAGCGGGTCGCCAAATCAAAGTATCTCGGTGTTAATTTAACAGCAAAAAATTCTTTTGTAAGCCACATTTCTAAGGCCGTATTGAAAATTTTTGCAAACGGTTTTTTTTTATGTGATAAATGTTGACTTACAGGTGTCTTTTGACATTTTTTCAAATATTTCCAAGGAAAATTATTTTTTGAAAATTAAAAAAAAAAATGTTCGAACCTATTTCAAAGGCAGGATTATCGAGACATGCAAGTCTGCTACACTTATCATATAAATAACCGTTTGCAATAAAATCCAATACAACCGGAGAAATGTGGCTAAGAAAATATTTTTTTCCCATCGGATTACCTTAAAAGCAATTTTGTTTGGAGGCCCACAGTCATTCGGTCACATTCGGCGTTAATAAGTCGAAAATGGATGATTCTGATTCAACATCAATTGTTGCCATTGGCTCCATCCATGAAAAATCCTAACCTGTGATTCAGTAGGTTGGTTGTTTGGTTGATAGACATATATTTTCAGGCTTGTGTGCTTGGTCAACTGTTATTCAGTAGTTTTAACGACTTTGCTAACGACTCTTTTCACTGATTCTTGCAATTTAGTGTGAATTAAATATCTTTTAAGGTAGGCGAATACCCAAAATTCTAAAAATTTTACCATTACTTAATTTTTTTTTAAAAAAAGCCCAAAAAGCATTGTTCATTTTTTTGAAATCCATGGAGTCAAAATAAAATGACTCTATCGAAAAATATGTCAGTTACAGTTTTTCCAAACCCACGCCGCGTCGTGTCGATGTCGCGCTTTAATGCACGCTTTTGGCGCGATTTATTGGCTAATTAATGGCGGGAATTTCCAAAGGCGGGGCAATTATTTTCCATTTATGGCTCCCGTTCCCGTTTCGAAGCCGAAAATAAAAGATAAGATATTGGCGCATTAATTGCCCACCCCACGACTTTCATGAACTGTAAATCGAAAAATTATACGCCAAGTAGGCATAATTGCGGAAGGTAATTCTTTATAAATTCCCACTTCAACGACCGATAAATGCATTTCAAGGAGAAATCATTGAATTTAAGAGTCCTTTTTTAAATTACATTAAAATGGAATATATCCTTAAGTAAAAGTCCATTTGATATTATGAATGAGACAATTCATGTTGCGCAAAAGCAATTACTTTTATTAATTGAAGATTTTTCACACGCCATCATGTGCAAAAATAACGATTGCATTAATAAAGCTCATTATACCTGTCATTTCAAGATTCAATAGAATGTATTGAAGTATAAAAGGGCCATTAAAAATAAAGTTTAAATAAAAACTTTTATTGGTACATACAGTTTTGATTTGGTAACATACACATTAATAAACTTTATAACTTTAAATCATTGTTGATCTTCACCTACTTTGGCAATTTGTCATCGTTTGTAAGCTATATTGATGTTTTAGAATGAAAAGTTAAGTATTTAAAGAAAATCATTTTATATGTTTTTTTGCAATTAAATATATACACTTTCCTCAATTTTATTTCTTCATCCACAATGCAAAGTCTATGGCATTACCAATGTTTTATAAACATAAATAATTTAGTTCCACTGCTAGCAGTTTGTTTTAAATATCTTCATTTAATGCATATTGCTATCAAATATCGCAATATATAATTGGAGAAAAAGTATCATTCGTTCGGGGGTTAACTAACTCTATGAATATTGAAAATATTAAATTATTTTCCTGGTTCTGTTTATTACTTCATGAATAATCATCATAGTGTTTATGATTTATGACTTTCTTGGTGGGAGGCAAGATCGCCAAGCACTACGACTTAAAGTCTATTGTACTAAGCCCCAGAAATGACACAAGCACAAGAGACACAAAGAAAGAGACGACACAAACACATAGACAAATAACAACATTTATTGACGGTCACAAACATCCATGCCTGACCGGGATTCGAACCCGACCCCAGCAGCTCCAAAGGCCAGAATCCTAACGAGTGTACCACCGGCGCGGCATCATAGTGTTTAATTATTAAGTTTTCATCTTTAACAATTGTCCATTATTTCTGCAAATTTTTTATTGTTACGACCGAAATTTAAAGCGAAATAGTGCTAGTATTAAAATAGATTACCCTATTTTAAAAATTTAAAGAGAAATACTCTAAAATGTTTTTGTCACTTTACTCCAAAAAACTAGTATCATAGTTTTTGTCAATATAGTTTTATGGATAAAGTTTCGATAAAGCATTTGCTTATTTATGCGTTTTTCTCAGATTATTTATAAAGGAAATATTGGAGGCGTGAAATCATTACTTGTAAAAATCGGATCACACAAGCGACATTCAAATTTTATTTTTCTAGTGGCTATACATTTACAAAGGACTAACTTTTATCATGGCTTAGAAGCTAAAGGAACATTATTCCCCAAACACTGCAACCACAATTTCTACTTTTAAAAATTGGGACCATTAGTGGTTGGGACCATTACGCTAGCAGTCTGCGCGCTGCAACGGGTGCGGGCTCGATTCTCGCCTTCGCCCTGGGTGTATATTCCTTTCTCTGTGATAGTAAAATATTCTTTCTGTGTCTGTCTTACTTGACGGAAAGCTTCATAAGTGGGTCTTTGATCAAGCACACAAGCCGGAGTATATATTATGTACCTACCCCATACTTTTAAAATATCAGTGGTTAGTTCAAAAGCACTTTAAAAATGTCGCCTGACCTCTTTTTTCGTTTCACGATTCACATAATACTTAAAAGTATTTCCAATGACACAAAAATAATAAAAAATTATATTTTCGGGAAATGTGCTATTTTTCCGGAAAATTTGACAAAGCTTGATGCTAAATTTAATTTTCAACTGACTGTTACATGTTCAACTGACTAATAGTTTTTTATAGCTCTCGCTTTAGTTTGTATTTAAAAAAAAATACTAACTTTCTTCCGTTTACTCTATTTCATTACCAATTTTAGCTGAACAGTCGATTGTTAAATTTTTGGAATCTACACATTTACCTCACTCTGTTAAACCGTAAAATTAACAGGTAATTCCCAAAACAACAATGCCGAACAAAACAACTTAATTACAATTGCTACAAAAGTGAGACATTATTCCTTAGAGAGAAATTTCCTGCCCTCCAACCGAAAAGCTATCTCTTAAACTAATTGATCCATATTTTATATACAAATTTTCAGTTAAATAGTCGATTATAAAAATATTGTCGCATTTTAGAATCAACACATTCACACTTTAACTGTAAACTTAACAGGTGATTCCCAAAACAACAATGCCGAACAAAACAACTTAATTACAATTACGACAAAAACATTACTTAGAGACATTATTACTTAGAGAGAAAATGTTCCCCAACAGAAAAGCGATCTCTCAACACAAATTGATCAGCGCTACAAGCACACTAATCCCTTTAAGACAATCCTCCGACTCGATCTCTCTTCCGACAAAATGAAATAAACCCGTTGAAAAGGTTTTGATCTGCAGCCCTTAATAAATCTGAATTAACCCGTTGTCACAGCGAGCCGGGGACCGGGTCTGAAAGTTAATCCCATTCCATGCATTATAGAGGCAAAAAATATTACGGATGGAATGGCTTTTTGTTGCTGTTGCGCCTTTCGTCTCCGGCTGCATGTTAAATATTTAAGCTTTTTCCCGGAGCCGAGGCAAGGGGTATCAATCATTAAGAAAGTCGGGCGGTGGAAAATATAATCCATTCAATACATATTCATCCTTTCGGCTCATCAGCTGGCTCTGCTGGGAATCATTCATCGTCCCGCGGAATGGGCCCCGACGAACATCTCGGCCTCAGCCAGGCCGAAGTGAAAGAAAACAACGACGCAACCTTATTTACCATGTGTTCTTCTAGCTACTGCACCAGAGTTGGTTATTAATAAATTAATTTGTCAATGATCGTGTTAATTGACTAAAAAAGTAATATTGCAATTGAAAAATTACTACAATTGCTACAATTACAATTGATAATCGACTAATTACAATTGATGAATTGTTAATTGTTGTGGTTACATTTACTCATTAATTAATTGTTAATCTTTTTAATTCTTCTTGCAATTAAAATTTGCCTCTACTGTACTTTGCCATCGAAGATTCTTATTTTATTTTCATTGCTAGCTTTGTAAATCCTTCGTTGAACAGGGGTACCCTTATTAAAGACGACTTAAAAAAAACTATAATTTTACACTATCATAAATAACATTTTGACGATTCATGAATTCTCAAGCCTCATTTCGTTAATTTTGAGGAATGTTTCGTCAAACTATCACGTGACTTTTGAGTAAACGCGAATCCTCATTTTTACGTTCGTGATTTGACGATTCTGTTTCTTGATGTTGAGGAAACTTAATCTCATTGTTGTAGTCACATGCTCAAAAATGACGAAATATTTCTTTACACTCTTAAAACTAAATGCTCAAAAACGAAGACATTTTCCTTAATTTTGACGATTCCATTACTGGCAAATGCTCCGAGTTTTCGTTTCCTCAAAGTGAGGACATTTGAATCTTCATTTTTATGAGGATTTGAATGTCGTCTAATCTAAAGAAATATTTCGCCATTTTTGAGTATGTAAGTACAACAATGAGATTCAGTTTCCTCAAAATCAAGATACAGAAACGTCAAATCCCGATCGTAAAAGTGAGGATTCGCGTTTACTCAAAAGTCACGTGATAGTTTGACGAAACAATCCTCAAAATTAACGAAATGATGCTTGAGGATTCATGAATCGTCAAAAATGAAAGTGTTATTTCTGAGAGTGCATGTGTTCTTTAACACACAAATAGTTAACCCTTTAAGTCCCAATGACAATTTGGCATCATAATTTTAGAATTTATTTTCTGATTGTCAATAGCCATTTTATGATATCAAGAAGCACATTTATCGATTCCTCAAAATTTTTCTACACAAAATATTTTTTATTAATCCCAGTAAATGTCATTCCTATAATTTTCAGGGGAGAAATATGATGATGCCAAATAGCATCACTGGGACTGAAAGGGTTAATAACTACTATTTTTCTTTATCATCGGTGTTTCTTTTTATTTTTATTAATTTTATAGTAGCGGAATAATTCAAGCTGGAGTGTAGTTCCTGTATAACGTTGTCAACAGCCGGCAATAACCGCAATACTTTAATATTTGTCATTGAATACATTCTGCGACATAGTCTCTTGGACTCTTGGTGTAGTTCGTCTAAACTAAACCAAAGGGATCAGAAACAATACTTTGTAGACTTCTTTATGCAATTTTAAAGCTATAGTTAGTTGATAAAGTTTAAATCAAAGGCAGAACTTTTAGCTCTGCATATCCAGGTGCTTTTTCCACCCCACCAAAAGTAAAAGCTGATAGCTAATCTAAATGGGCCTACCTAGAGAGGGCCTAGATAGAGTGGTAATCCGAACGAAAGACCCAGTGCTGGTCCTCGTGACCGAGAAATTACTTTGTCACACACGGTCTAGTATTGGACTGGCATCAGGGCCGGAATTCTAAATAGGCTAAGTACTAGGCTATAGCCTTGAGCGGCGAATTTTACGACCAATTAAAACGGCATTCAGCATGAAAAAATAATTATAAACACACGAATATTTTTAAGAAAGAAAGCAAATAATTTAGATTAATGCGTAAAGTTGTAAACGTATATATGGTACTAATATTTTGTACCAAATATGGTTGCTGCGTGTGTAAAGGTACAAAGATGATAGTAATATGTGTATCTATTTTAAACAGCACATACCACTCAATTTTGCAGCTAACCAGCTACCTTTCCCCGAAGGGGCAGAATATTGTGACAGGGACAACAAATCAATCGTGGAATACAGGCGGCAATTCTTTAAATACGGCCCTGACTAGCATATAAAAGGTTTCCGGGATTAAGACCTGGTCGTCCGAGACCTCTTCAGTGGCAACATCTAACGCAATAGGCACACATCTAAAGGCACATAATAGACAACATGAATGCAACCGAAGCAAAGTCATGCAGTTAAAGCAGACATCAACGTCTTGAAACTCAAAGCAAACATTTTTTTATTTGCGTTAATTTTATTATTACTTAATTATGATATATTTATTTTTCAATGCCATGCGGGTACTTCGAAAAGAGCAGAAACAGATGCTAACTGTTTATTAAAAGTGACCCACCTACAACATTTGTTGTGCGCGCCGACATGCGGTCGTAATTTAAAGTCTTCCCTACTCCAGCATCACCCCCCCCCCCTCTTTTTTTGTTCTTTATTTGTGTTATGCTGCTGCCACCGGTTAAAAAAGAAATGATGCCAGGGAAAAAGGGGAAAAAGCAAATACAAAAAATAGAGACAGAAGCCAACCGTGGGTCTTCGTTAATCATAAACTGGGAAGGATTCATTATATTTCCGAATGGCAACAAACACTGCAAGAAAATGAAAATGAAGATACCTCCATTTTTTTCGTTAAGATTTTCTAGCACTGCTTCCCTTTCCCCCTTTGGGTTCTGAGGATTACGAAAATACCTCGATTGCAGAAAAATATATATTTATATTTATTTCCCCTTTTCTGTTTGGCAACGCTTTTTCCCTTTTCATTCATTTCGGGGGAAAACTTTACGTGTATATATTTCCGGATTATCCAAGTTTTCTATCAAAAAATATGAAACTCGGCTACTTTTTGTATTTACTTTTTAACCAGAAAATGAGAATAAGAGAAAATAATTATTTCCTAAAAAACTTTTTTCCCCCTCTTCTCCTTATTTTAGATGCATTTTGCAGTGACTGATTTCCTGACATTCCCCACAAGGATTAACTCAAATAAAGAGGAGAATTCTTGAAATATGAATTAAAAAGACATGTGTCTTCGAATAAGAATTTTTCTTTTACTCATAGCACAACGGGGGAAATAATTGAAATTTTCTAAACGGAAAAACTCCTGCAGGATTAGATAAATTATATTATTCTGCTACAAAGCAAGATATTCACTTTTTTAATAAATTTAAAATATTCTGCAACATATAAGATTTTTTTTTTTTGAAAGCTATAATATTAGCATAGGAAAAAAATAATGAGGTATAACAGAAATTTGTAAAAACAAATTTTATTTAATATATTTCTTATAATTTAGTAACTAACTTTATTAATATAACTTATTAACTAATTCAAAATTTCTGGAAGACATTTTGTGAATGCCAATGTAAATTTTAAGCCTAAAAAAATTGATTGTCCTTCATTTTATTTTTGAGGTTTTAAAATGAATTTTGTTAAAAGAGTAATTTTGTTTCATTGGCAACAATTTACTATATTCTTATAGTTAAGAAATAAATTTGTATATTCTCAAAAAAAAAAAAAAAAAAACACTGTGTCGACAAGTAATAAAAATTCCTAAATTTTTCGATTCTTGTGGATGTGCTCTTCTTAGGTAATTTACTATGTTAATGTTCGTAAAAGTGACGAAAAAGTTTTAATACAAGTGATAATTCTTTTTAAGAGTAGTTAAAAAATTTGTAATATGCAAATTGAGCAGATTGGGAAAATCTGCCCCGTATACAACACACGTTTTCCAGCTCAACATGTTGTCAACTTAATAACCAATAGAATTTCTAAACACCGCATTTACTTTTTAGGAACGTACACTCCAAAAAATTAATGCTCAAAAGCGACGAAATTTTCCTTAATTTTGACGATTCCGTTACTGCCAAATGCTCCGAGTTTTCGCTTCCTCAAAGTGCGGAAATTTGAATCGTCATTTTTATGAGGATTTGAATGTCGTCTAATCTAAAGAAATATTTCGTCATTTTTGAGCATGTGAATGCAATAATGAGATTCAGTTTCCTCAAAATCAAGATATAGAATCGTCAAATCACGATCGTAAAAATAAAAGCTAATCATGTAATTTTTTATTCAAAACAAGTAAAAAGTAAACATATACAATTAACAAAAAGAATTATGAAAAACCAGCCCTGCAATATTCTTAGCTCAAGGTATGCAACAGGTCTTAAGACATTTAAGCTAACTCTTCTTACGATCATTCGAAATTTCCAATAACAACGAACTCGCAATCAAACAACCAAGCAATTTCCTTCCCCTTCTTGCAGAAATCCGAAATTTCATTAACATCTCGCATTAAACCAGCGCATTAACAAAGTAACCGTCATTAGGCAATGCTGTGTAATCTAATTCACGACTTCTGGTTTTGACAAAATTGTAAACTACATTTCGAGTGATTGGAATTAAAAAATTATCCGACTGATGGCAAACAATATAGGGTGTCAGTCAAAGAAGGTCCGAGTTTTATGGTATATTACAGGAGTTTATTTTATACCAAATATAATAAATCATACATGAAATTGAAGGAAAACCAACCTTGTTTTCCTATAAGTGCTCAATGTGTGCGCCTTTAGTGATACGGCACACATCTAAACGAAAATGCAATTCTTCCGATTCTGTCTGCAGCAAGTGCAGAGTAATGGAATAGATGACACTGCAACTGTGAAAACGGCGGTACAAGCGCATGCGCTTATCTCAAACTGTTGGAGTTATTCTTTATTCGTCACCATCAACCACAACTGTCAAACGAATACAACTGATAATATTAGAAATTGAAACTCAGACATTCGTTTACGCGGACACCCTGTATTTTGATATTCTTTGGATGTCGATCCTATTTCATTTTGTTATTGGGATACCTCTATGGGATTGTACACTCTTAAAACGAACGAGCAATTTTAACTCAGTCTGATTAATTTTCACTCCTCCAGTCTAGAAAATGCACTTCTAATTTTGGAGTGGATCCTTTGTGAGTTAAACCTCCGACAGGATCACTCCAAACGAGTGATTTTAACTCAGTCTTAGTTAATATTCATTCCTTTCCAGTGTCGAAAATTCACTTCTCCAACTGGAGTGGATTTCACTGGTTTGTTTTAAGAGTGTACGATATCGTGTGTGAGTATGACTCTCGATAATAATAATTTTATTAGATTTGACTATGATTTTTGAAACACTGTATTTTTTTTTTTTTTGCAGAAAAATTAAAGGATTGAGGCTAAACCAAAACAATCACATCGTGCTCCGATCTTTTAAAATTAATTGTAAGGTTATAAATTATAGCTGATTACGAAAGAGAAATTTTTCAAAAACTACAAAATAAATTTAATTTACTTTAATATTTAATTAATTTATAATGAAAGAATCAATTATTGTATGCAATTAGGTTATATGTTATGTTAAACATATCTCATTCTTATTTCACTTCCTATATTAAATATGAGGAACATTTTTCAGTTCTATCCAGATTTTTATTTTAGGTTTATCAACTAGCATTTTTCCATCAAGTAAACTTTGGGTATTAGTTCACACATTTTTTCAGCACATTTTTACATAAATTATGTTTTTAAATGCAGCTTTAACCCTTTCAGTCCCAGTGATGCCATTTGGCATCATCATGTTTCTTATAATAATTTTTTTTAAAAAAATAGGGCTGACATCTATTGGGATTAATAAAAAATATTTTCTAATCGAAACAAGTTTGAAAAATCGAATGATGGGATTTTTGATATCACAAATGGCTATAGACGATCTGAATAAAAGTTCTAAAATGATGATGCCAAATTATCATTGGGACTGAGAGGGTTACTTATTTTTTAATCTAGTGCAATTTCAATGGAAAAGTCAACCTAAGATTCAAAGATAACTTAGGAACTGCTCATACCTCAAAAAACATCTATATAATCTACTTAATAAGCACTTTTTGCTACTGAGCGTAAAGTTAATACTAAATGCCTATAGTTCCATAAATTTGAACCGTTTGAAGAATCATACGTATAAACTCTTTACCTAGCTGGCAGTTTTCCCAGAAATACAAAAAAAATAATTTACAAATATTATACTTACTTACTTACTTGAACCTCTTTCACTCCAACATGGAACATAGGGCTTCCGTCGCCACCACTTCCTGTTGGCAGCAAAGGTCTTAATCTCTCCCAATGACTTGTTTTATAAAGTTACCAAATTTTAAATTTCAAAGTATGGCAGAGTTATAATCATCAAATATGCAAATGTAACTTTTTTTAAAAAAATAATTAAAATTTCATTTAAAAATTCATATTTTAATCCCAAGCAGTGAAATCAAGTTTACATATCAGCCAATTAGCTTATCCCTCAGAGGGTTAAGTTAGTTACAACAATGTCAAATCGAAGATTGGTATTCCCAAGCAATGGTAAGTGAGGCGAACCTTCGTCGATAGGGACACCCCCCGTTTTCAATCGCCGCCATCAGAGGGATTACGTGTTAATCCCTGGCAGGCTTTGGCGACTTATTTATCGCTTTTACGCGACCCCGGCGCGAGCAAATATTAATTGGGCTCATAGGCGAAGCAGAAAGGAGCCAAGGAGTTTTGGTTGTAGTTGGTTATTGTCATAATGTAATCGTTTCCGGCTGCCTATTTCTAGCCTCCTTAAGGAGCTTTAACACAGCCAATAACGCCTCGTAATAAAGAGCCTTGGTCAAGTGACGAGGTCGACACCTGAGTGGCACCCAACTGAACTTCGAGCCACATCGTACACTGACGCCATCGGGACTTTGGACTCCACAGATTTAACGAGCACGTCTGTCCCAGTGTACTTTGGTTATTGTCTTATGGGCTTAATTTTTTGGGAATGAGAGGCAGACAGAGAAAGAAGAAGAAAATACAGGGTGTCCGTAAAAGAATGCCCGAGTTTCAAATTGTAATAGTATCGGCTGCAATCGTTCGACGGTTGTGGTCCAATAACGAATAACTCCAACAGTTTCAGATGAGAGCATGCACTTGTACCGCTACATCGTTTTCACAGTTGCAGTGTCATCTATTCCATTACACCGGACTTGCTGCAGACAGTATGGGAAGAGTTGCATTTCCATGTGGGTGTGAGCCGTATCCCTAAAGGCGCATACATTGAGCACTAATAGGAAAAACTAGGTTAGTTTTCCTTCAATTTCTTGTATGATTTGTTTTATTTAGTATAAAATAAACTCATGTAATATACTATTAAAAGTCAGACATTCTTTTACGGACACCCTGTACGTAAGAATAAGAGATATAATGTTGATTTAATTCAGAAAAATGTAAAGACAATTATAAGGAAAGTGTCGAAGAGAAATAAAAGTCAAGAGTTCAAAAATAAACAGGAGAAAATAAAAAAATAAGAAGACCAGAGAATGAAGAACAATGAGGTAAGACGAATTATAAATAAAAGCTCGGAGAATACACGGAGCATTATTCGTCGGGCATAACCAGGACACTTTTGTTTACAAGAAGTAAAGAGAAGAAGTGAGAGTAAAAAAGGTGGGATATAGAAAAAAGGCATAAATAGGAGCAGAAAGAAAGACAATAAAGATGTAGAGTTGAAAGGAAATAATGAAATAATTAGGATGAGGCATATGTGATATTTTTTAAAACCTCCCCGCAAACAATTAACACATTAATTAGTTCTGAAATTGAAAAGAAAATGATCCAAAATCAGTTTTCAGCCTTTGATTACAGGTTTCATTAATTTATTTCGATAAAAAATGAAGTTGAACGAGGGTCAATACGATATAAGAGTTCTTAAAAAAATTTAATTTTGTTTTCAAACTTTTCAAAAAGTTCTTTTAGTAGTTAATTTTAAAGACATTTTGCATAAATTTTTTTTAAATAATTTGTTTACTACACATAAGTGATACGGCCTTTTTTGTTACATTTATAGCACACAATTTTTTTAGAGTTTAAGGCGTGTCTCCTATGTAACTATAAACATATATTTTTTTTAATATCTTTGAAAAACATTTTTTTAGCATATATTTGTATGAAAAGTATGTTGAGATTAAGAATATACCCGCAGGATTTTGTTCGGGTCTTAAGATGATAAACTTGCTGTAAAAAGTAGCATTACATCACTGTAATTCAAAAACAACCACAAAATGCTGTAATTTTACAAAAAAAATTACAGTGCACTCTCTCTTAATCTTATAGTTGGTTGGTTGGTTGGTTGGTTGTTAGACATATATTTTCAGGCTTGTGTGCTTGGTCGCAAGGACCCGATTATAAACCATCGTCAAGTAGGACAACACAAGACACACACAAACACAAATGACAGATGTTGCCATCTGTCGCCACCTGCACAATTTAGACATGTCCCTGAAGGGGAGGGAAATTTTCTCCAGGGACCTGTACCCATGGGAAACTGCGCAATGACCGCCCACAGGACTTTCGGACCCAACAGATTTTACGAGCACGTACTCCGCATATACTCGACAAACACAAACGTCCATGCCTGAAAGGGATTCGAACCCGGACCCAGCAGCTCCAGAGGCCAATGCCTTAACCACTACGCCGCCGGATCGGCTAATCCTATAGTTACGAACAGCCCCTTTCAGCGTAACCCAAACTAAACAATAGCGGAAGGTGTCCAAAGGATATGACATCCATTGGTATCATTATCCAAAGCTTTGACTCCATTGTGTCGCAGTCAATCTGCAAGTTTGAATAAAATCTAATAATATCCTTTGATTAGTTCTTCGATGAATGGGGGAAAGTATCTAATGCTGCCCGGGGGGCCGCCGTATTGGATGCCCCGACCAGGGTTTTGCCCCCCAGGGCGACATTAAAATTCCCTGACGTCAAAAATATTCCCTGCCAGCGATACGATGGTAGGGAAGTAGGGGAAGGTTCTTTTTTACATGTTGGCCTCAAACGTAACATTATTAGATCACCGAATATAGCTTTTAGTAGGGGAAACCCTATATAAACCCTAACCACGAATCGAATCATCGAATAGCTTCTAGAGGTTACGGAACACATATATTGTGCCGACCCGGCTTTGCAATGGTTAGGGTGATAGCCTTTGGAGCTTCTGGGTCCGGGCTCAAATCCCGATAAGGCATAGATGTTTGTATTTGTCGAGTATATGCGGAGTACGTGCTCGTTAAATCTGTTGGGTCCGAAAGTCCTATGGGCGGTCATTGCGCAGTTTCCAACGGGTACAGGGCCGTGGAGACTTTTTCCCTCCCCTTCAGGGACGTGTCTAAATTGTGGAGGTGGCGACAGATGGCAGAATCTGTTATTTGTGTATGTGTGTGTCTTGTGTTGTCCTTCTTGACGATGGTTTATAAGCGGGTCCTTGCGACCAAGCACACAAGCCTGAAAATATATGTCTACCAACCAACCAACCACATACTAGGTTAGATCTTAAATACCGTCGCACTAGGCTATGAGGGCTATTGGCGACGAGCGTCGTATTTTAGAACCACAGTCAAGTGACAAGCCAATACCTGAATAGGCACCCAAAGCAACCGGGCGACATCGTACGCAGCGTTAGGACTTTAAAGGATATTTAACTTGCACATATCCCTCACACGGGGTTTTATTCGTCGGACATTTTTGGCCGCACGGGCCGTTTATAGGTCGGTAGTTACTTTAGCGATGTCCGGACCCAAACCTGGGACCTTTTGCATGCTTTGCGAGTGCCTAACCGAATTGGCTCTCCCACTTCCGGAAGATTTAGTCGTTTGCATAAAGAGAAACAATGTGACCATAGGAGCTTTTACCGCTTTAAAATTATAGTCTTATGCAAAAAAGATGTTAGAAAACACCTTAAAAAGTTTCGATTTAAGTTTTTTTGCTTTAAAAAACAAGAACATTAAACACCGTTTCCTATAAAGAGCATTAATATCTTCTCGTATTATTAGATTGATTTCTCGAGGAAAACTTTTCATAAAGTTTGTGTTGGAGCTGTAGATTGGGAGCTGATGTCTTCACTTTGGCAAGTTTCATTTAGTAAGCTTAGTTTTTGATTTGAATAGCGATTTTTCACTTCGTTACTTTATGAAGAAAAGGATCAGCCAGATGCCACAATAATATTTACCTATCATAAAATTGTTTAAGATAAGTCAGTTTTTTTATTTATGTAAAAAAAATTTAATTAAAAAATAATACAGCTAGAAAATAGGCGTGTGTGCTTGGTCAGAGACCAGCTTATAAGCCTTCGTCAAGTAAGACAGACAACACATACATACGTGGCAGATGCTGCCATCTATCGTACCTTCGCAATTTAGACATGTCCCTGAAGGGGAGGGAAATAGTCTCCAGGGATCTGTACCCGTGAGAAACTGCGCAATGACCTCCCACAGGACTTATGGACCCATACACTCTTAAAACAAACGAGCGATTTTAACTCTGTCTGAGTTAATATTCACTCCACCAGTGTTGAAAATGCACTTCCCCGAAAGGAGTGGATCTTTTGTGTGTAAAACCTCCGACAGGATCACTCCAAACGAGTGATTTTAACTCAGTCTGAGTTAATATTCACTACTTTGCAGTGTCGAAAATGCACTTCTCCTACTGGAGTGGATTTCACTCATTTCCCTCTTTCGTTTTAAGAGTGTATATTTAGCGAGGAAGTATTATATTTAACGTACTCCGCGTATACTCGGTGGGGTCTTCAGTGATACCGGGACTCGATCGCGGGACCTTCCGATCCCGAGACCGAGATCTTAACCGCTAGCCCCCCCAAAGCCCCAATCATCATTTATATTCTTTAATGAATCAGAACATACCTAATTGTGCTAAATATCCTCTTTGGTTGTAGAAAATTCTCCGGCCTCTAGCTTTAGTAACAGGAAAATGAATATACCACAGAGTTTAAGATACAAATTGGAGAGAAAGTTTACCCTCACTCCTAAACAAAAGAGTGAAATGCACTTAAATATAAAAAGTGCATTTTCGACACTAAGGAGTGAAATTAACTCCTAAATCACTCGTATTCGCCCTTAATCCTTCCTAATCGCCTTAAAATCGCTCGTTTGTTGTTAAGATTGTTGGAGGTTTAAGGGGTCTAAGGAGTCTTAAAAATGTGCAAAGAAGATACTACAAAGCAAAGTTTGATCTTTCCTGTCATTTTTTAACTACTCGATGTATAAGTATAATTTTTTTATAGGTAATTCTACAAGATTTATTTATTATAAAACAAGTTTTAAAATTTATGAAACTTTAGCCAAAACTAAAATAAATGATATTAAACATGAAGCCATTTGAACACATTGTGATTAGGCTTGCGCGGCAAATTGTGAGGTCAAAATTGAAGACATGACCAAGAAAATGACTTTATATTGTACAAATATGTACAAACTAGAACTTATACCTAAATTCTCAGCTCAATTTTAATTAGAAATAATTTTTAAATTTTTTTTAAATCAAAATTCAAAAATTTTTATAATTTTTTTTAGAAAAAAGTTCTTAAAATAAATTCTAATTAAAATTGAGCTGAGAATTTAGGTATAAGTCTTTGTTTGTACATATTTGTACAATATAAAGTCATTTTCTTGGTCATGTCTTCAATTTTGACCTCACAATTTGCCGCGCAAGCCTAATCACAATGTGTTCAAATAGCTTTATGTTTAATATCACTTATTTTAGTTTTGGTTAAAGTTTCATAAATTTTAAAATTTGTTTCATATTAAATAAATCTTGTAGAACTACATATAAAAAAATTATACTTGTATATTGAGTAGTTAAAAAATGACATGAAAGATCAAACTATGCTTTGTAGTTCCTTCTTTGCACATTTTTAAGACTCCTTAGACCCCTTAACGAAACAAAAGAGTGAAACCTACTTATAGGGGAAGTGCATTTTCGACACCGAAAGGAGTGAAAATTTACTCAGACTGAGTAAAAATCGCTCGTTTGTTTTAAGAGTGTATTTTGCTTAAAAACAAGTTTATGTTTAGTGGACCTATATACACGATACCCCTCTCCCATCACAGCAACTATATACAGGGTGGTTATAAAATAACGCTCGCTATTCGAAGTGGTCTGTAGCTTGAATGAATAATCCGAATGCATCAAACATTGAGACACTTGCTAATCAAGAATGGGGAAAAGAATGGAATTATAAAAAAGATAGAATCCTAAAAAATAATCATAAAAAAAGAATAAGCATAAAAAACAACTCGTCTCTTGACCACAATCTAAATTGCGAGGCGTCGTCAATTATGGTAAATTACGGTCAACACAACTAATTACGTCTCGTAATTTAGTACCCTTATCAAGAGACGAGTTTGTTTTTTATGATTCCATTCTTTTTCCCCCTTCTTGATTAGTAAGTGTCTCAAAAAATTTTACATTTGGATTATTCATTGAAGCTACAGACCACTCAGAATGGCGAGCGTTATTTTATAACCCCCCTGTAGTTCCAAATTTCAAGATGTTTTTTTTTTTTTGTAGGAGGCACTTTGACCACTTCGACAAACCGTGTTATGTAACAATTACGATACGCACTGCAGCTAAGCTATTGGGTTGCGAACCACCAGTTGAGAAACGCCGAATTACAGCAATTCTTAATTTACAGCCATATTAATTAGAAACTTTAATCATAATCATCCAGCACGAAACTCATTATCGTTTATCTGTTAATGCACATCAGCAGTACTTCAACAAAAAAAAAACGATTTTTTATTCGAGAAATTATTACCAAAAACAATAACGAACCTTTATATTTCCCAAGTGATTAATTGATCACAAGATATCGACTACAAAAAACAAATTCACTAATGATCCAAAACGAAAACAATTCCCATGACACTGAGACTACTACCCGTGAAATTAGTAGGGAAGAATTAGTAGTGGAAGGGAAAAAAAACGTTCCCTATCCATCATTAATATCGTCCTCTTTCAACACGAAATTAAATGTTTTCCCTTAAAAACCCCCATCATCAGTTACTACGACAAAGGACAGGCCCTCCATCATTTTTGGACAAGGGGATCAAACGATGATTCCACTATAAAATATTCATTCCAGAAAAAGTCCTATGTGTATAGTAGAACCTCGAATATCCGATCTAGTTGGCACCGTAGGCCGGATAATAGAGTTTTCATTAGGTAGTAAAACTTCTGGTAGACTTTCGTATTTTACAATTGTTAACACTGAATTTTAATGGTGAGTAGTTTCTGAAGCTGAAACTTTCTGGTTTTACAATTGTTGACATTGAATTTTAGTGTTAAGTTTGGCATGGTATGGAATGGTACAGCTGTGGAAATAAAAAAGTACTCACTTGAGGTTATTTCATCCGTTAGTCACCCTATATAATCGGACCTTTTTGAGATTATGAACAATTAATATTCTGAGTTAATTGCACGATACAAAATTTGCATAAGGGGCCGTCTTCATATTAAAAATATTACGAACTTTGAAATTTCCAATGGCAACAACCAATTTTAAGAACTTAGAAATGTTAAGCACTCTTGAAAACCCTTAAATCCAAGTTTTTGTTACATTTGGATGAATATTTGACGAGTTATTCAATCGAATCACTTGTGGACCTTTTGGGGACCATCTCTAAAATGACAAGCAAGCATGCATGCAAGGCCGTCTTTATTTATCAATTACACGCGTAATGTTTTACACAGTCCCCTAAAGGGTAATTAAAAAGTATTTTGTGATTTACTCAGCAAATTATGAATAAAATTTTTTAAAAATTGGGATTTCGCTTAAATTTCCTGTCTTAAATTTATTTCTTTAAAAATATTAAGGGGTTTCTATTCATATTTTTTTAAAAAATTAATATAATAATTATTTAAAAATATAAAACTTGTTTTAAATACCCCAATATTGAATGCATTTTGTTTGGGTTATTATAATTTCTTTTCAGTAAAAAATTCGTTTCATTATCTTAATTATTTATAGATCGGGATACTTTTTTGTGTGCAACTCATTTAACATTATGGGACCTAAACTTTGCACGCCTCTAACTCCTCTAATAATGCTTACAAACTGACAAAATTTGGCATTTCGTATTAACATAGGTCAGAGATTTGAAAAATGGATTCAAAAAGGGGTGTTGCTATTGGAAATTTTAAAGTTAGTAACATTTTTAATATGAAGATGGCCCCTAATGCTTTCTTAATGGGTACTTTTTTATTTCCACAGCTGTACATACAGTGACTCAAAGAATTGAGGATACACCTTAGTTTTTCTTGGCAAATCCAACTTCGAATAGAAATTACACATTATCTAGAATCCCAAGTGCCTTTTTATTTTAGCATAAAGTAAAAGGTTTAAATTATAGTACAAATAACGAAAAATCAAAAGGAAATATCAAAAACAAAAAATTTCACAAGTATTTAAAATAAACACATACAGATTTTTACCTCAAAGAATTGAGGATACACTAGTAGAATTTTTGTTTTACTAGCTCGTATTTTTTTCTGTGGGCTTCCTTTCTGCGTGCTTACAGTTTAACTTTCCTTACTGACTGTTAGTTTTGTGTTTTGAGGTTCGTTGCATTAATTTAAAGACATTTTAAAACCGATAATTGCTCCGCTAAGAGAGACTACTATTGGCGTACAAAAATTTATAATAAGGTTATTTAGTAATGGAAAATCTTATCGTAAAATAGCTGAAATTGTTGGTAGAAGCCACTCGTGTGTCCAGAAAGTCATTGAAAGATTTAAAAGCGGTGGGTTATTTGAAAATAAAACCGAAAGTGGAAGAATAGCTATTTTGAGTGATGTAGCCAAAAGGAAAATCCTGAAAGATATCAAGATTGATCCTTAAGTAAGTGCAGTTAAACTTGCTGCAGAAACTTCTCGAATCATTGGCAGAAGTGTATGCGCTGAAACTGTGAGAATTGTGATTTGGAGAGCTGGATATAAAAGTCGAGTATCTAGAAGGAAACCGTTTATAAGCTTGCAAAATTAAAAGAAGCTTTTAGAGTTTGCAAAAACTTATCAATTGAAGACAGATAACTTTTGGAAGAAAGTTATATTTAGTGATGAAAGCAAATTAAACATTTTCGGTAGCGATCGAACCGTTTGGAGAAAGCCCAGCACTACTCTGGATTCCAAAAAATTACGTCCAACTTTTAAACATGGTGGAGGCTCCGTCATGGTTTGGGGTTGTATGGCTTCGAATGGTGTAGAAAATTTAGTTTTTATTGATGAAATATTGGATTATAAAAGCTATATGAATATACTTCAGAAAAAGCTGAAGGAAAGTGCAAAAAAATTGGGATTTGATGGAAACTTTATATTCCAGCATGACAATGACACCAAACACATGGCGTGTAATGTTAAATTGTGGTGTCTTTTTCATTGCAAGCAGCAATTGCACACTCCTCCACAATCACCTGATATCAATGTTATCGAAAAAATTTGGGCCACGCTCGAAACAGCGGTCCAAAGACATAACATAGAACAAAAGCCATTTAAAGCAAGTGTTATAATAAGAATGGAGTAAAATATCTCCAGATACCACCAAAAATTGGCTGATTCAGTCCCAAGACATTTGGAGGACATTATAAAAGCTAAAAGACATGCAACCAAATATTAACTCTTTATTTATTTGCTATATTTTGCAAAACTTTATGTGGTGTATCCATTATTTTTTTAGGTAAAAATATGCCAGTGCTTATTTAAAATACTTGTAAAATTTTTAATTTTAGATATTTCTTTGTAGATTTTAATTATTTGTATTCTAATTGAACCCTTCTATTCTGTGTTAAAATATAAACACGTTTTGTCTTCTAGATAACATAAAATATCTGCTAGAAGTTGGATTTATCATTCAAAACTAAGGTGTATCCTCAATTCTTTGAGTCACTGTATATACTCCAGCTTGTGTGCTTGTTCAGAGAACCGCCTATAAGCTTTCGTCAAGTGGGACAGACACAGAAAGATTTTTTACAGTTACAAAGAAATGAATAACACATAGACAAATAACAACATTTATTGACGGTCACAAACATCCATGCCTGACCGGGATTCGAACCCGACCCCAACAGCTCCAAAGGCTAGAGTCCTAACGATTGAGCCACCGGGGCGGCTGTGTTAAGTTGTTTCTGAAACTGAGACACTTCTTTGTTTTACTATTGTTGAAATTGAATTTTAGAGATAAGTTGTTTCTGAAACTGAGACTATCTGGTTTTACAATTGTTTACATTGAATTTTGGTGGTAAGTTGTTTCGGAAACTAAGACTTTCTGGTTTTACAATTGTTGACATTGAATTTTAGCGTTAAGTTGGTTTTGAAACTGAAACTTTCTGGCAAAGAGAAAGCGTTAAAACCGCGTTAAAAGAGTGATCATCGGAGAATTCCACTATCAGTATCGCCGGTGATTCTTCACTTTAGTTTCGCTTGGATTATCGTCATACTAAAGCTACCCGAGGGCTTTTGGTGACGGGCGTCATATTTTAGAACCACAGTCAAGTGACGAGCCGACACCTGAGTAGGTATCCAACGCAACCGTTAAGGGAGACATCGTACTCAGCGTTAGGACTTTGAAGGATATTTAACGGACACTCCCTTTCCACGGGGTATTATCCATCGTACATTTTTGGCTGCACGGGCTTTTACAAGGCGACAGTTATTTTGGCGAATCGCGGACCCGAACCTGGGACCTGTCGCATGCTAGGCGAATGCCTAACCGAATGGGTTCCCCAGCCCCATTCTTCACTTTAGAATTTACCATAGATTTCTGAGACTGCTTCATTTTTGAACAACCGAGAATGATTTTGGTGAAGAAATTTTTTATGTCGGCTTAGGGTAGGACGGTTAACAGAGAATTTCGGATAAAAGAGGGTCGGATAATAGAAGTTCTACTTCTTTGTATAAACAACTTGCACGATGCTTTTTGGGGAAGGGGTGGAGAGGGTTCATCCAAATCCCACTAAATCAACGTAAAATTGCGAGAAAATATAGTTAATTCCCAGTAAAATATGTATCCCAACTTAAATTTGGCAAAATCTTGCATTATAATATTTATCGCGGCTTTCCAAACCAGATTTTAAAAAAAATTGTAATTCACCAAAATAGAAATCTAATATAAAAAAGGGTGAATTTCGGAAAATATAACTTAAAAATAGGGCGAAGGTGTGCAGGGGGAGGAGGGTCAAGCTAAATCTCACGAAATCACGAATCTCCAAGGGGAGGATTGTAAACATATCTTCATGGGATCATTTATGGACTCCAATTAACATTTGCTTAGGCTCATGTCAATTTAGCGGAATTTAAGAATTTGGAGATAAGATTATATTGTTGGTTTGTTATGAATAAACAAACAAGTTCTAGAAGTTCTGAAAGGTTTTTTTATATTAATAGACTATTTTAACATTTGTTTTAATTCAAAAAGTCCAATAAATTGTAATCTGAAAAAAAAAACTCCAAAATCTGTTTGACCCTCTACGTCACTTTTCAATGCAGTCAATGCTTTCAATGAATCATATTCTTCAATATTGTTATTTATTGGAAAGCGAGACGTTCTAGTTTATAATTCAAAATTGTTAGTATTAAGAAAAATTGTAAACTGAAGCTGTGAACCAAAATCTTAAAAGGTCCACCTCTGGAGTGAGGATACAAGGTGCTGCTGAAAACCAACTAAAGTCATGGCTTTATCATTGTGAACTACATATAGCACCGTATTTGTAAAAAATCCTGTAGCCCCTAGTAGGATCAGAACACAAGCGAACAAGAAGGATACAATAAAAAAAATACCCAGTGAAATATCGCCAGTAATCACTAATCGCCAGGCTATAGTGACTCCTCCACCAAGAGTCGGGGTTTGACTTCATCGCGTCCCCTCGTGGGAATCGGGCCATTTTGCAAATTGCCGATCAATATGGACGGCGACAGGAGCCGACCTCGTGCCGTCCCCAGGAGAGGTCGGCTGATGGGCCCGCGATTCATCATGGGTTGAGGTTGGAAAGATCCGCTTTCTGGAGCCGTTTGAAGTCTTTTTGCTTTCAATTACCTAATATGAAATGAAAGGTATGTACACTCTTAAGACAAACACTCCTAATTTCACTCGGTTTGAGTGGATTTCACTCCTCCAGACTGGAAAATGCACTTCTCCTTTTGGAGTGGATCCTTTGTGTGTTAAACCTCCGACAGGATCACTCCAAACGAGTGATTTTAACGCAGTCTGAGAAAATATGCATGCCTTTAGGGTGTCGAAAATGCACTTCTCCAACTGGAGTGGATTTCACTCTTTTGATTTATAAGTGTATGGTATGGTAGGTACATATATATTCCAGCTTGTGTGCTTGTTCAGAGAACCGCTTATAAGCTTTCGTCAGGTGGGACAGACACAGAAAGGATTTTTAGTCACAAAGAAAGGAATAACACATAGACAAATAACAACTTTTATTGACGGTCACAAACATCCATGTCTGACCGGGAATCGAGCCCGACCCCAGCAGCTGCAAAGGCTAGCGTCCTATGCAAAACCGGGGCGACAAAACATATGTAAGTATTGCGATGGGTTGGCTATAGTACAATATCATCAATAGGGTACTTGACTGTATCGCTAAAATACCGTCCAATATTAAATTATATATAGTAGGAACCCACAAATAGCAAACGTACATTTTTTTCTGCAAAATAAATCATTAAATAATCAACAAAAATCATTTTAAAAATTAAATTTTTTCATCGGTAAGTCACGTGATCACAAACACGTTGATTTGATGTTTTTTTTTATTTGCTTGCACATAAGCTAGATTTAATCTAATTTACTATTAAAATAAGAATCATATAAATAGTTAAAGGAGGTTTTACAGAAACGGATAGTTCAAAATTGTTTAAAGTAGAATCCAAAATGGTATTTCAAAGTTTGTTTATAGTTACTAGTGACGTCATAGGTAATACGTGACAGCCAGAAAGCATTTTCGGGCGTGATTTTTCGTCCGAATTTTAAAATTCTTTTTTTTTCCCTTTTTATTCAGTACTAGCAAATTTATACCCGTACTTCGCACGGATTAAAAAATATCAAATCGATCCAAGTATGTGTACCTTGTAACCTGTTATAAGATCATAAACTTAAGTTATTCTTCCCGCTCGTTTTCAAGTATGAAATCCCGTTTCATTGCTTTAAATTCCAAAATCAAAAATACGGTGTAAAATGTACTCATAAATGCCATCACAATTCCCTCATAAATACATAAAACGTTTTAACTCTTTTGGCACGTTTTGGGAAATAATTTGGCGAGAAAATAGATATTGCTACAAACACACCCATTATACAGCTCTAACACAATGACCTTAACACAACTTTCCAGCTTATAAATTATTTTTAACAAACATTTTGCCCGTTTGGCGAGTTTAAATAAATAATTTGGCGAGATTTGCAACATATTTGGCGAAAAAATAAAGAATAAAACCCTGATATGCAGCTCTAGTGCGATGGTCTTTATTAACCACCAGAGCTCAGTAATAGCTTAACAAACATTTTGTCCATTTGGCGAGATTGTAACCTATTTGGCGAAAAAAATAAAGACATAAAATCCTAATATGCAGCTCTAGTGCGATGGCTTTTATTAACCACCACAGTTCGGTAATAGCTCAACATTGTGCCATTTGGCCGAGTTTTAAATAATAATTTGGCGATATTGGCAACATATTTGGGCAACAAATAAAGACATAAAACCCTTGTATGCAGCTCTAGTGCAGTGGTCTTTATTAACCACATTTCAGTAATAGCTTAACAAACATTTTGCCCATTTGGCGAGATTAGCAACGTATTTGGTGAAAAATTAAAGACATAAAATCCTAATATGCAGCTCTGTGCGATGGCCTTTATTTGACCATCATATTTCAGTAATAGCTTAACAAACATTTTGTCCATTTGGCGTGTTTTAATTAATAATTTGGCGGGATTGGTAATATATTTATTGAAAAAATAAAGCCATAAAACCCTTATAAAATAAATCCTTGAATTAAGACTGTGTAAGAAATACGTCACTTGAAGCATATCAATTATTTTCAAATAATGAATATAATTTGTGATGGCAACACAACAAAATATACATCTTCAATTTTATTTATTTTCGTTGAAAGTTTTATTTAATTTTTTCAGCAGGATGGCATCAGGAAAGTAAAAAAATGATCAGATTTGAGCCAAAGTGGTGTAGTTTTCCAGAAAATTCTAATTTTGTCTAAAAATAGAACATTTTGAGCTCTGAAAGTTCTTATATTACAACTCAAGTATGAACTACGCATTTTTGAACTACGCAAGTTACGAGTCAAACAAATGTCTAGTTTGTGAGTTTGGAAGAGACATACACACATACATACAAAACATGATTTTTATTATTATAGATTTGAAAAAAAGAAAAATTCTGGTCCAATATTTTGGCATAAGAATATTTTTTTAATGAAATATTTAATTTTAATAACAATATTATCCAATCCTTAGTTGTACGGCAGCGTGGGCCGTTTTGGAAGTGAAAGTGTTAACCTTCAATTACAATAAGAATATATTAAGTTTTTATGCAACTTGTAGAACTTAACAGCGCACCTAAAGTATGTAACTTCTTGAAGTATATAATTAGTGTCAAACTAATAAGCGTTTAATTGGACGCGTAAAATACTAGTTTTGGTCTTTTGTAAATTGAAAAAAGTTTCCAATCAGTAATGGTAACTTAAAGACTAATGCAGAATATCGCTTAATGTAAAGTCAATGAGAGACATTGTTTGAATAACAATGTGCTATGTTTTCTGAAAACACATGCCAGTTATTTTAAACTTCAGAACAGAGCCTAAAAAAACATAATGTATTTGTTCTATTTCGTATATTTTTGACTAACAACTTTTGTTACCCAGATCACATGTAGGTCCCCCCCCCCCCCCAACGTACATTAATCTATATATGGAACCGAAATTGGTTTAACCAAAAGCTCATGAATTTTTTGTGTGCTTAATATGAAGATGGACACGCATAAATAAATACGTACTTACAAAGTCGGACTTATTTCTCAAAATATGCAGATTTTTTTTTTTTTTTTTTTTTTTTTTTTGCTACTCACAACTGCTTAACTTTGGTCCCTCACCTTTCAAATAAGCGGGACTCTACTGCATATAAAACGTTCATGATTATCTTAAATATACGTGTAAGCATTGCATATTTTGTTAAGCTTTTGATTATTTTTTGTGCATACATAAGATACACTCCTCAAACAAAAGAGTGAAATCCACTCCTGTAGGAGAAGTGGTAACGACACTGGAAAGGAGTGAAAATTAACTCCCAAATCGCCCGTAACCGCCCTAAATCGCTCCTGATCGCCTTAAAATCGCTCGTTTGTTGTTAACATTGTTGGCGGTTTAACAAAAGAATGAAATCCACTCCGATAGGAGAATTGCATTTTCCACACCGAAAGGAGTGAAAGTTAACTCAGACTGAGTTAAAATCGCTCGTTTGTTTTAAGAGTGTATGACACAAAAGAGACCTATTGTCGCATAATATCATACCACATTTAAAATAGAAACAATTTTTATTCATATGGCCAGGCAATAACTTATACCAATAACAAGGAATGTAATAATTATAAGCACAGCAGTTCACCAATCTCGGCTCATACCCACCTCCCAATGCATAATGGACTAGGTTTTACCGACGCTGGGCAATATCGGGGTGCAATATTGGTTTGAATATTATTTTAAAAAAATACAATGCCAAATTCTTGATTGAAAAATATTGCAAAATAATATTTGCCTTTTACTCTTGCAAAATACTGTAAGATTGCAGTAAAATTAAGTTTTTCTCTTTTCGTGATTTCCCTCATGAAACCTTAAAGAACGGGAAAATCTGTTAAAAATCGGTAGAAAATTACCGATTTCATCCAATATTCTTCAAGTTTATCCGATACTCATGCGACATTGGCCAAAATTTTTGCGCTACCTGGGTAATTTTGGCACATTTTTTCCGCAATATTATTCTTTTAAAGCCAATTTGGGGGTGTTCTGTTAAACGAAAGCCCCGTTTGGCCTGCGAGAATTCAGGCTCTCATAACGACGAAAATCAAACTGGGCAAGTTATAAATATTTGTAGTGCCCTATTTTATACTGTGATGCGGAGGGTTTTTTTTTATTTTTTAGATTGTTTTAAAATCTAACTTAATAATTATCGTTTCAATTACATTATTATATATTTATAATATTTTTTAGTGAACTCGAAGACTATCTGTGAAAAAAGCAATTGCTCCGCTTCATTAGAAGAGGATCCAAATATCAGTTTTCAGCCTTTGATGACAGGTATCAGACATTTATTTCTATAAGAAAATGGAGTTAAACAAGGGTCGATACTTATTACAGTTCTTAAAAAAAAATTATAATTTTTTTCAAACTTTAAAAAAGTCCTTTTAGTAGTTAATTTTTATGGCATTTTGAAATAAAAACAATGATAAAATAATCTGTTAACTAGCCGCCCCGGTGGCACACTCGTTAGGATTCTAGACTTTGGAGCTGCTGGGGTCGGGTTCGAATCCCGGTCAGGCATGGATGTTTGTGACAGTCAATAAATGTTGTTATTTGTCTATGTGTTTGTGTCGTCGCTTTCTTTGTGTGTCTCTTGTGCTTGCGTCATTTCTGGGGCTTAGTACAATAGACTTAAAAGTCGCAGTGCTTGGCGATCTTGCCCCCCACCAAGAAAGTCATAAAGTCATAAGTCATCTGTTAACTACAAATAAGTGATATGGCCTTTTTTGTTGCATTTACAGCACAAAAAATTTGTATTTTTGGAGTTTAAGGCGTGTTCCTAAAAAGCTATTGAACATATTTTTTTTAAATTTCTTTGCAAAACTTACTTTTTAGCATATATTTGTATGAAAAGTTTATTTTAAAAATATACGTATTTTATTTTGCTCGTGTCTTACGAGGTAAAAACTATAGTTTGAATGCAGTAAAAGTTAAAAGTGAAGTGAGCGTGCTGCCATCTATTATTCAAATTACTAGTTGGAGTTTGAAATTAGGAGCAATTAGTGAAATTAGTGCAAACAAGAACGCTTCACATGCACTGGGACTCATGTACCAAATTTGAAGTGCGTAACTCGTTTAGTTCGGACTATTGAGTGTAGAGACGGAAAGGCAGTCAGGCAAACGACTATTAAAAAACACTTTTTCTAAATTAGCACCCTCTAAAAATTGTTGAAAACACAAACTCAACATTTCTCGCAGTACTTTCACCGTCTCATTAATAAGTAATTTGAAGTAAAAAATAATGCGATCCATTCCAAGAAATTAAACAATTCAATGGACTGCAAAAGTTGGAAGAGACTTTTCCAATATAAAATTTGTTAAATTAGGCTCAAATGTTTTATTATTATTATTATTATTATTATTATTATTATTATTTTATTTATTTATTTTACTTTAAATAATCTGAACCGCTGGAGTGCGTTGCTGCTGCCATCTTTACGTGAAGTTCCGTACTCTAAAATTTTACTTTTTAAAATCTTGTGCACTTTTTGGAGCAGTAGTTTAAATTAGGTCCGTAATAAAAGATTGGCACAGATTTTAAAAAGAATATTTATTTAATTATTTATTTGTTTGTTTGTTTGTTTGTTTGTCTGTCTCTGTCTGTCTGTCTGTCTGTTTGTCTCTCTCTCTCTCTCTTTCTATCTATCTATCTATCTATCTATCTATCTATCTATCTATCTATCTATCTATCTATCTATCCATCCATCCATCCATCCATCATCCATCCATCCATCCATCTATCTATCTATCTATCTATTTATTTATGTGACGACTATTGTTGCCAGTGTCGCCATCACATAAAGAAAAAGAAAAAAAATGCAAGGCAAAAAATAAAATTTCATTCTAAAATTGCAAAATAAATATTATAAAAATACTAGAAGAGTTTCAAGTTCTTTTAAAATCACTAAAAATATTCCAAAATGCAGCTAGTATTTTTTTAATATTTTAGAATTAAATTAATTTTTTTCTAAGCACTTTCCACTTAAAAAAGATGGTCTCGAACTCTAAGATGGCGGCCCCCATGCTCGTCCCGTTGTTAGCATAGATAGGTCACGTGACCTCCACTCTAATACTTTTATTAAGATCTCTATGATCACAATAGAGTTCTTTTGAAAGTTCATTATATATGTATGAAGAAAGATGTATACAGAATTATAATTTTGCAATGAAAAATATGCAAAGTTTCGCTTTTATTTTCAAAGCATCAATATATTTTTCGAACTGTAAATTAAACTGTGGCGACAAAAGGACATTTATTACAAAAAATTGCAAGTGCTGCAAAAATGCAAACTGCTTCGAATGTGAGCTACTACTTTAAGGTAACTCGATGGTATAAAAACAAATTTACTTGCGGGGGCCTCGGTTAACCCCGCTTGTTTGTACTAATAGGAATAGGAACTAATCCGTTTTAGCTAGGCAACAGATTTATTATACGCTATGAAATTACATTAGGTTTACATCATTTAGAATTAAATTTAAGTGACATTAATTAAAGTTAAGTGGTGGAAATTGCATGCGCATTGCGTATGCCCAGTAAAGCCCATTTCACACCTGCACAGCTACTTGCAACTGCAACTCGCAACTTGTGGTAACCTGGATTTTCGGGCTTCCACAAAAAATTATTCATCTCAAAATTTGGCAAGTTTCATCTTTTTGAAAGCAAACTTTAATCAAACTATGGGCATTGTTTGCATCAAACAGAAATTTATGTTTCCGAACTTCCTTAATCAGATCAATTTTCATCTTTGCCATCCAGTTAATATCCATTTTTAAATGCGCAGATTTTTGCAAACGGGGAAAGTTGGCGTCTTAAAAAGTAAATAAACAACCAGTTGGCGAAGTCTAGTTCACCACAATGCAGCCAAGGAAATCCTGAGTTCTGATTGGCTAAGGGTACATGCAACTGCGATTTTTTCGCGCTTGCAGGAAAAAATCTCACGAACTGAGTGCAACTTTTTAATGCACGGTGTCCTACGGGAGTTGCAAGTAGTTGTGACAAGGTGTGAAATGGGCTTAAAAAGAATGCAACAGCTGGGATCAAAGTCAGAAGGGAGAATCGGAAAATGTTCGTTTATGTAGACCTACAAAATTACCAAAACTTAAAATTATATTTTGAAAGTAGTAGTATGAAAAAGCATCTACAAGTATGTTAAAAAAAATATTTGACACCTCGAGATCACGTTCTTCATACTGCGATTTCATTGGTTGTTTTGTTTTCTTTCCCTACTATTTGGAGCAAGCTCATTGGTTTTGTATTACGTCACATGATCCGAATTGCGATTTCATTGGTTGTTAATTGTTATGTTTCCTTTGATTAAGTGTTGAAAAAGCCCATTCAAAAATATTTTTGAAAATAAACCAAACACATTTCAAAACCAGAAAGATGTAGTTTTTAAAATACGAACCGAAACTTTAACCTTGGTTTTATCAAAATAGAAAAGGGAAATTCCCGTTTGAAATGTGTTTTGATTTCAATTGATTTTCAAATAAATTCTGAATTTGATGTGAATAGAGCCTGCAACGATTGTGATGGTAAAAAAAAATATTTGTTTCCCTATCTTATTATGCTCTGTATTTATAATGCTATCGTTGTTTTATCAATCATTCTACAAAATTGTTTCGTATGTTCGTGCAGTTCGTCTGCACTTTTTTAATGATATAAATTTCAGATGTGTAATGTGGGTGTTTCAGCTTCCGGGGGATTGGTACTACAACAAGGGTAATGGTTAAAATCAAAACTTTTCCCTTTCTTAGCTCTTTCCTTTAATTTACCAATTTAAAAGTTTTAATAAACGCCTCAATATACGGACGTTGTTTGTATTCAATTTTTCCCACAATGGGCCAGCTTAATTGGTAACTTACCCTTCATAGACTCAGCATATTCGGCTGAACTGCCATTTCTTTGAGGAACCATATAGGCGACTCTTGCTACCAATTTTGACGCTCAGATTGCAATGAAACTGAAGTCTATGTGGATGTTTTAGAATGCCGATATTTAATTTTGCCGAGAGAACGCCAAACTATATGGGTACTCAAGGGATCTTTCACATTTCTACATATAATCATCTAACATGTGCACCCACGATTTTCCCTTGGGAAAAACTGGTTAGCTAAAGAATCATGGCCGGATTTGGCGTCTTTTAAAAAATAACACAAGGTCGAATGACAACAAACCCCAGTGTGTGCCGAGACAACCAATGAATGACCGCAGTATGGAGAACGTGACATGATAAAAAAACTTTCCCATTGCTAATTTTGCCAAAGGTTACCATAATACCAATAAGTCAGGGTTCCCAGATTTGGCGTAAAATATCCAGCCACGATTCTTTAGTATAACCGAAAATCTGACGACTCAGTCTGGTCTTCAGTCCACAAACTTGGACTTGTGAGGCTTATATATAATACCTCTCTGCTACTGAGCCTCATGTTATTTACATGAATTGATTAACAGGATTGTATGTATGTAAAAATACCATAAATTAAAATTTTTGATTTTGGGAAGGGTTCTTTGCCATCACACAGCAAATCAGTCAATCATGGGTATGCATTTTAAAGCTTTTTATTTGGTAAAATGAACTATTTGCTTGAGTAGTACATCAGCTATGTTAGTATGGAACATATATGGGTAAAATCCTAGTCCTTAACTCGACAACACTTTTCAAAATTTGCTGAGTTTTTGTTTGGAGGTTAGAGCTACTAAGCATAACTAATATCAGAAAGAATGACTGGCGAAACATATCTTTGAACAGAACAGAAGAAGATTTATCAATATCACAGTCAGGGTTTATATACAAAGTTATCACACATAAATTTACATAAAGTCAGTAGATATACTGTGGTTCCAGTTAAACAGTTCTTGACCGAAACAAATCAAACAATGAAAATTACTTGGCTCCAACAGTTTTTAATACTAAGCAACAAGTAGCTTTTTCTGGCAACCATCTATACTACTTAATTGAAAGATGGGAATAGCTAATAGTTATCCGAGTGTGTTTCTGTTGTACATCAATTTATATGGGCTGGGGAGCCCAGTCGGTTAGTCATTTTGCATCCTTGCATGCGTAATTTCCCAGGTTCAGGTCGGGGCATAGACAAAATAACTGCCGACCTATGAATGGCTTGTGCCACCAGAATTATCTGACGAATAATAACCTGTATAGATGGAGTGTGCTTTAAATATGCTTCAAAGTCAAAACGCTGTGCACAATGTCGCCCTTAACAGTTGCGTTGGGTGCCTACTCGGGTGTGGGCTTGTCACCTGACTGGTTCTAAATTGCGACTCTCGTTGCCAATAGCCCTCGTGTAGCTCTAGTCTATAATAATAAAAGAAAGAGTCTGTCTGTGTGTCTGGCTGTGTATATGTCTGTGGATCGCAAAAGACCTACTTAGACTGCTCTAAAAAATGCGAAATTTTTAATATAGATTCCTTTTAATACCTACGTGTGCACCTGAGGCTTAGATTTTTCATATTTGATTGAAATTTTTAATTAATATAATTAGTTTTAAAAAAACGTCATCCACGTGGGATTGCGGGACCATAACAGGGCTTGAAAATACATGGTCCGGGCCGAAACGGGGGCTTGACGCCATCCTCTATTAGTTTGATTGAGATATGCGCTCGCCCTAGGGCTGCTTCATCCTCTATTAGTGTTTGCTCTTTTAGGTGTGCATGCGCCAACACGAATTTAATTTTGTTTTAATTTTGAGTGTATTTTCACAAGGGGGTAAGTATGACTCTAAAAGGAAGCAATGCGAAGTTAACGGGTTCCCAGTAAGGCGGGACCATACTGCTAGTGTGAGGATAATTCAAACTAGCTTAATGTAACATCAATTTATAATTTAAATGCTATTGATTAAACATTTAAAAAAAAGTGCTCCTTGTGCAGTTGAACGCTATAACACAAGATCTGAATTGACACAATTCGTCTATTAATCATTTGATGGGATTTTGACGATTTTTTTTTGCCCCCCTGTCTCCCCTTTATAAAACTTCGTCAGATTTGGAATATTTTTCAAATTTTAATTTGTTGCTAGGTGGCCGCCTGGCAGTTTACTAATATTTGTTACCTAAATACTAACTTAAATTCAAGCAAGTTTGTCTATATTTGTACACTGGTAGTATAGTGACCCAACAGTTACGTCAATTTTGCTACCTTCAAAAATACTAATAACTTAATACCTAACTGTCATATCTATCCATTAAGGACCAAGTCCATTTTAAACTTAAACAATTTATTTCAATCATGCAGATTTATACTTAATAAAACCTTATTATTGTTAGTTTAAGCTTTATATTTTATTAATCAGTTTGCCAATATTAAATGATATGCATAACTAAAGTAATATTTTTTTCTTATTTCAGCTTTATTCCCATCTTCTTTGGTCTCGTGAAATTTAAACAGTCCAGCTTTTACATTTAAATGTAAGTTATTTTATTTTACTACCCTTATTTAATTTAAATTTAATATACTTGATGCTTAATAATTTATTTAAGTGTGATGTGGGAGATTAATTCTATGACATTCAAAACTATAGTTGACACGAACGCATTTTTCATCGCTAAAGTTGATTCTCTAAGATACAGTAGAACCTTGATTATCCGAGTTAATGTGGTCCAAGACTAACTCGGTTAAAGTGAAAGTTGTAAATAAAACGATTGTGTATGTCCAGGGATCAACCTGGGTCAAAAAATGCTGTAGCAAAAATGCTCAAATGTAAAAAAAAGTTGTGGCAAAATGCTAAAGAAAAATTAATTGCTTATAAATCAACGTCACGCCAATTAAATCACTTGAATCTATACACAACTCAATCTTTGTGTAGCAGTTAATTGTGTTAAGCAGTATAGCTTAACAATGCATTGATAATTTTTTGTATGAATCACGACATAACAAATTTAAATAATTATGTAAAACTACACTACTAAAAGTACTTTTAACTTTTTTTATAAACATTTTTAAATAAGTACTAGTAAATAAGTGGGTATTTACTTTGATTTATGGTGTTGGACTACCTTCAGATTTGTCTATGAACATGTTTTTGCTGTTCATTTGGTGTATTAAATCAAGTTTTGCTTGTTTGAAATCCCAAACTTTTGGTCTAATACATATCCTTATTAAAATAGTTCAAACATTTGTTTAAAAAAAATCCAAGCACTTTTCCAGAAAAATTCAAGGCCTAGAAATTAACTTGCAACATAAAATCTAAGTTCATTTAAAAAGAAATCTAAATATTTTTTCAAATCAGAAAACCCAGTACAGGCGGAAGTAGAATAAAAGGTTCAAACGTGAACAAAAAGTATTTTAACATTCAAGGTGATCACGACTCACGGACATCGTGAATCGGACACTTGATCAGAAAATATATTCTGGTTGTCATAGTTGGCCTGAACCGGAGCTACAAAAGTAACAAGATACTCTTCCGATCACAAAGAGCCAGACAACTGTCAATCATTCTCACGTAATGTGACATTATCGGTAGATTTCGTTAAAATTACTAGGCTGTAATATGTGTAAATCAGGAAGCACAATTGGACTGATTTTAAAATGGCAGGTTGCACCGGCTGGCCGAGATTTGAAGACATCTTAGTGTAATCTAATCTGAATTCATCTTATCATTTTAATTAAATTTTTTATTTTCATTATTAGAATCGGTTATTTGAACTTGTTGTTTATTGAAATTTTTGTTTAGTTTCACCGAATTACGTCGTCGCATTTTCGCGACGGCCAATAATATTTTTTTCGCATTTTCGTGCAACTCATCGCATTTTGCGACAAATGCGACTGCAGATTGATCCCTGTGTATGTCTAAATGTATATTTTAACTAATACAAATGAAGAGTTCACAGGAAGAACCGATTGATTAATTAAAAGGACGCCCGTAATTGTCTGCTTGGGGGACATTGGCGGCAGAAAACCGGTTTCTCTCTTTCTTTTTCGCTTGATCCAAGCGTCGGGATCGTCAATCGCCTGAATCTTGGTAGGTAGGAATCACAGAGAGAGTAGTTAAAGTATTAGAGTGGAAGATCACCTGACCTACAACACTGGCTTCATTGGGGCTCTTCTGGGAGCTCCTTGCGCGTCCCGTCGTTAGTATTGAAGGTCACGTGATCTGCCACTCTGTTACTTTAACTATGATCTCTGTGGTAGGAACTGGTTTCCTTACACAAGTTTAGGCGATCACTCGCTATCCCAAAGTGGCCTGCTAAGGAAACTTCTCTACAAAATCAATCGGTTCTTTCCGTGTACTCTTCAAATGTTTTATAAAGACTCCACGTGCAATTCATATGCATGTATGAGATTTAAAGAGTTCTTTCACTTACAACAGTCCTTTAATAGTTCTTTGTTTTATGTTATTTTTGCGTTACTCGGCAGCAATGTAACACCCTTTTTTAAAGGATAACAGGATTGCTGGTGTCGCTTCTTGTTGTTTGTTCTATCTATTCAATAGCACTGTCAAAAGCTTTTAGTCAGAGGCATGGGTAAAGGGGATATTGTTGTTGGATTTCTTTTTCTTGAGGGTTTGTGAGATTGTGTTCTGTTCACAATTTTTTTCGGTAGTCGTAGAAAAAATCTTCGAAATATTTAAAAGCTCGGTTAAAGCAGAAAATTGGTAAATTGGGGCTCGGATAATCGGGACTGTACTGTATTTTGTTGTGTTCATGTTTGATCACTTTAGACTAAAGATCTGAATGTTATCTGCCATAATAAATCATGTGTCATTTACATCCTATTTAACCTCTTGCCTAACCTGATATTGCGTCTACGCCATAGTAATTATTAAATTATTTTCAAAACAACATTTATTCATTTTTTTAATATGATAAATATAACTGACTTACTTACCGAGTTCTATAATCACACTTCTTGAAACTGGGTGGAATATTTTGTTGTAAAATTATTTATTGAAAATGAAATCATCTGCAAAAAAGTAGGATTATAGAGCCCTGTAAGTCAGCTACATTATTTATCATGTATATGTAAAAAAAAAAATTGGTAAAAATATTCAATACAGCCAGGGAAATGTTAAGGAAATATTTTTTTATTGGCACTTTCATTTAGAGATTTACCGTCATTTGGTCTCATTACCCTTAATAAATGGTTTTCTAAGGCCTTGGTGAGAAAAAATTATTTTTTGGTATAAAAATACAGATATTTGTTGTTACGGTTCTTAACTTATCTTTTTTTACCAATTGATAAGAAAGAAAAAGTATTTTATCATTTCATTTTTTGAATAGTAACTTCTTTTTGTATTATGGAATGACATTTATGCAACTGCGGCTGCATCCTGGTACTTAAAAATGGAAACTTCTGTGAATTAATACATTAAGTTTTTAAACTAACGCATATCTTAAGTATGATTTAAAAGCTATGTAAAATTATAATTTAGATCAACCCACCTTTAACATTGTTTTAAGTTAATAACTGTCATTTGACGTGATGGAATGACTAGAAGTTTATAAATTTTATATTAAATTAAAAGTGTGTAAAGTCATAAATTTAAAAAAAAAAATTGTTATCTAGAATACTCATAAGAATTTAAATATTACATTTCATACATTTATTCACATGTGAAAGGATTTTTAAATATGTATCGAGGTCAATCGTTGCAATGCTGGCTGAATTGGCAGAGCCAGCCAATCTTTTTTGTCCACTAGGCTTCGATCTTCTTTTGAAGCAAATGTAAATACATTTCCTTTATCATACTGCTTTCCTAAACCATAATTTGAAAACTTTTAATATATTTTAAAACTTAATTTGTAAAAATTTTAAAAAATTGCCTTTTTTTATTTTATTGAAGTTTTAATTTTTTGGCTCTAGGGTGGTAGGCATATATCCAGGTAAGGAGGTCAGCCTCACGTGGAACCCCCAGTGTTTAGTTACCAAGCATGCTTGGTCCCCATTTTAACTACCCACTTACGAGATGAAAGGATGGGTTAACCGCGCACGATCCGGAATTCAATCCCTGGACCTGTGGCATGGCAATGCGAATGCTAAGCACTACCACTAAGCCACTGGGACTAGTAAAATTTATTTACAATTATATATTATATTATACTGTAACTTTCACCATTAAATTAACCACTTTTTTATTTTGATAATACCAGCAAAGCGATCTTGCTCATTTTCTGCTGCAAAGTCATAACTATGAAAACAAGATTGATTAATGGTAACACAAGCACTTAATATAAATTACGGTTCTAGATATTATAGGGTTTCCTCAATTGAGAATTGATTTAAGGGGGGAGGATCTGGTTTCAATACATAATTTTAGCATTGCAGTTAATGGTTGTTTTGAGATGAAAATTCAATATTTTAACAACGCTTTATCATTGCTAATCAAATTTATTTGAGTGTACGGTAACTTCATGAATAGCAGTTAGGCAAGAATTCGTTTATTATGTCGTAATAGCAAACACGTTCACACCTTTAGTTCCTAAGTACAAAATAATTCTGATTCTACTTCACACAATCTATTTTATGGAGAAAAAAAGATGTTGCCAATTTTGAAATTTTATTTTACAAATTTTTTTATATATAATGGTTTTACACTTATGTGGTGGTGCCCTCTATCAGAATATATGGAAATTAAATGTTAGAGATAAAATATGTTACAATATCTTAATATTATATAGCTCTTATCCATGTTTAAATTTTGTGTGATTATTGGAGTATAATTTTTGTGAATCAACTCTGTATATCTCATATTTGTCCCATATTATTCATTCCTACTTGCTTTGCCTGTTTTAGGAATAAGACTGCATGGATATGAAGCATATTTTACTTAAAAAAAATTTTAATGCATCATATATGATTTTTTTTCTTTTTAAATCAAAAAATTGTATCAATGCAGTTTGAGAAAGTGGTATTAGTAGTTTTCGATTTTTGTGGGGTTTCTTTTTTCTCAACAAAAGTTTTATAACAATTAATTTCAAATTAGCATTTTGATTTATTGTCAAAAGGTAAGGCGTAAATGAATTTTGGTTTTTCCCCATCCCAGCAGAAATACCTTGTAAATACTGAGAAAATTAAGAAATACTTGACAAAACATTCAGATTTTGACTTAAGCAGTAAATTGATTTAGAAATTCCATTTCATTTATTAAAATTCATGGTTGTTAAAAAAAATATAATAGTGTATATTTTGTTTTTTCTTTTCTGTTTCCATCCTAGTCTTTGTATCCTTAGTATTGTAATTGTATCACCGTCTGAGTGGAGGATCCCTTATTTTACAGGGCACAAGTCAACTGCACGGCTCATGCAGTAGACAAAAATCTTCCAGTTCTTTTTAGAATACTGTTATTTTACAATCCAATTTTCAGAATTTCTTGTTACAAAAATATTTACAAGGTTTTTTATAAATAAAAAGTAATTGTTATTTATGGAATTTAGGTTTGATAAAACCATTTATGATTTCTAAGAAATATTAATTAATTTGAACACGTCCGTTTTTATAACGTTATAAATCATCCTACACTTGCCTCCTCCTTCATCGGATTAAAAGTGACGAATCATGTGAAATCTTGTGGTTTTCTCCGAAGTAAAAAAAAAACGTTCAGTGCCGTTTTTCTTAATGTTTTGTTTTATTTGATCTTCGAAACTTTGAAGAAGAATAAAAAAAAGGAAATAGTTAAATTCTAATTTTTTGTTTCTTTCGTCATCTTAAATTGGAGATTAAAAACATGCGGATACTGTTTAAGCGAACAATGAATAAAAAGTACGATCTGTTCTTTTCTTCAGGCCAGTAGAGTTGATCAGTGCAGTCGACTAAATGCCATTATACACATGCTTTTTGTTTCCCTCATCACCACTTTTGGTCCTTATTTTGTCAAAGCCCAATACAGTAATTTTATTTCTTGATTTAGTAGACGTAACCCGGACTTAACAGTGGACATAATAACGTAAAATGAACGTAGAAAAATTTAAAATTTCTAAAAACTAACAAATTTTACTGATGTGACCGATTTTACACCGATGGCATTTATAATATATTTCATATCAAAATTGACTCGACAACTCCTTAATTTTGCAAAATTTACGAATCTTCCATGATTTAATATCAATCGAAATGTAAGAAACTCGAACTATCTTATATTATTTTCACATCTACATAACCCTAAAATAGTTATTTATGCAACAAGTGTGAAAAGTATCACTTTTTAAAACTAGTGGATTTTATTTCACGAGTGAGTGAAATAAAGACACGTGTTTTAAAAAGTTTACTTTTCGCACGTGTTGCATACACTATTTTTTATAATTGCGTGAAAAAAATCAAATCTCATTGGTTCAAAAATAATTCACGTGATAATTAGACTAAAATGAGTTTGGAGCTTCCAGGAGAGATGTCAAAGAAAACAACCAATGAACTCGCAGTTCGGAGCGCGTGACCCTATAAAAAACCAATAAGCGTGATTCAACATTTTGTCAAAGAAAGCAACCAATGAACTCGCATTTCGAAGGGCGTGACTAAAGAAATATTCCCATCGCGAGAGAAAAAATTCTCTGATATAAAAATAATTCACGCGCATAATATTTTTAAATACAGCAGATCGATAAATCTTTGGATTTTTTTAGTATTATCAAATCGAAATTTTACTTGAAATGTTGGCATCTTATAAAAAGAGTGCTACAAAGTCTTTTTTTCACTGCTTTTGGGTGAAAAAGTACTTTTTTTCACTGTTTCAAAAAGTCTAGCTTTGTGCATGCGTCTGATATTGAAATTATAATGTAAAAGTCGGGTTTTTTTCACACAATTATAAAAAAAAATTAATTATTGTCCATGAAAATAAGTAATAAAGTATTAGGTTCATGATAAATATTTATTTAAATACATTTTAAACAAGCTTATTTTTGAAAGTTTAAAATTTTTGGTACTATAATTATTTGGCTAGAATAAGATATTTGTCTCTTTTCCTCTTGTTAAATTTGATGCAAACATAAAATTTTAGACAGTTAAAAAAAATTATATTTTAAATGTTTTTTGTCATTTTTCTGCCTAATTATCTGCTTAAGCCATAAGTGAACCTCCAAAATAATTATTGAAGTAGTTGCACACTAGGGTGGGCCGAAAAAACTTTTTATTTTATTTCGGATTGCTATTGTGCGGAAAAGTTGCCATTGGTAAAGACATGAAAAATGCACTAATTATTATTTTTTTTATTAATTAATCTTCCGTTCGCGCAATACCATCAAAGTTGGCAAAAAATTTTCAAAAACCATAATTTTTATATATTTTTTAAACACGATAGATGTTTTTAATTGCGTTTCTATATCATGAATTAACTACTAAATATACTTAAAATCAATATCTATGCACAAAAGTACAAAAAATGTACAAAAAGGTGGAACTTCGAAATTTTGCAAAAAATACGAATTTTCCTCAATTTGTATTAAGTTGCGAGGCCGAAAGATCTGATACAAATGTATAATAAGTGCATATATATTGATTTTACTACTTTTAGTAGTTAATTCGTGATATAGGAACGCAATTAAAAACATCGCGTTTTAAAAAAATATAAAATTTACGGTTCTTGACAATTTTTTTGCCAACTTTGATCGCATTGCGCGAACGGAAGATTAATTAATAAAAAAAAATAATAATTAGTGCATTTTTCATGTCTTTACCAATGGCAACTTTTCCGCACTACAGCGATCCGAAATAAAATAAAAGGTTTTTTTCGGCCCACCCTATTGCACACACTAGGGTAGTACATAGAAAAATATAAAACACCATGGGTGGCCCTTTACTTTGGTAGTTACAGAGTCTCAAAGATGACCATTTTCAAAAAAAGGCCAAATTCAAAGGTCAATAACTCAAGAAGGCAAGAGTCAGTAACTTGGAGACACAGTTGTAAATACACCAAAAATATTGTAGTTTTAGACCCAGGTGAAAAACATATAGGACCTCGCTTACTTTTTTTTAATTACAGTCCATTTTCAAGATTTCCAAAACATATTCGATTTCAAAAGCCCATCACTCTGGATTTAAAGGTCAATTACTTGGACCCTTTATATCCAGAGTGATGGGCTTTTGAAATCGAATATGTTTCTCCAGTCAATTACTTGGAGACACAGTTGTAAATACACTTCAAATATTGTAGTTTTAGATCCAGTTTACCAATAAATGGCATCATGATTACTTTTTTTTTATTACAATCAATTTTATACAATCCATTTTTATCATTCCTAAACATGAAGATTCTGAAGATTTTTGTATCATGCTGCCATCTATGATCTAAAGTGTGAAGCTTAGAACTACAGTGTAGTTAGAATGAGAAAAGTTATGAAATGGAGATATAAAAAATGACTATAATAAAAAAAAAAGTAAGTTAGGTGCCATGGATTTGTAACCTGGGTCTAAAACTACAATATTTGAAGTGCATTTACAACTGTATCTCCAAGTAAGTGACCCTTTAAATCCAGAGTGATATGCTTTTGAAATCGAATATTTTTTGAAAATGCTCAAAATGGACTGTAATAAAAAAAAAAAGTAAGCGAGGTCCCATAGTTTTTTCACCTGGGTCTAAAACTACAATATTTGAGGTGTATTTACAACTGTGTTTCCAAGTTACTGACTCTGGCCTTCTCGAGTTATTGGCCTTTGAATTTGGCCTTTTTTCGAAAATGGCCATCTTTAAGACTCTGTAACTACCAAAGTAAAGGGCCAGCCATGGTGTTTTATATTTTGTATGTACTATTCTATGGTGTGCAACTACTCCAATAACTATTTTTGTTGCTAGCATATGGTTTAAGCAGATAATTAGGCAGAAAAATGACAAAAAAGACCCTGACCTTCAAAGCCATGAGTGCCCCACCAAACTAATTATGCTGACATATACCTAGTATCAAGTAGTATCCATATTTTAAAAAAAATAATTGAACACTTATGGCTTTAGAAGTAGAAGGATGATATAATGTACACCATTGGTCCATTACCTCGAACTTTGACCTCCTCTCAAGGTCAAACAAGTCGGATTTAAGAAAAACTGGAATTCACTTTTTCTTATCATAGTACTACTAACATATCCTGAAAGTTTCAAGAAAATCGAAGACATCAACTATCACGCCCCTATTCAATTTGGCCTGGTTTTTAAAAAAATGACTCTTAATGATCTTAACTAAGCTTAGGATGATGTACTTTATGAAAGGAAGTATTTTTTTTTAAATCGGAGATGATGAGAGACAGTCTTAATTTAAATATGATTATTCATGTTTCATACTTTATTTTCTTTTTATTTATATCTAATATTAAATTATATTTTTTAAACAAATAACTGCTTGTTCCAACCTTATTTCGTGAAATATAAACTGCAGCTATAGGTGAAGTGGTTTAATAGGTATCTCCATCTTATTTTTCAGAATTGGAGAAATTCTTGAACGTTTTAGCCTTTATTCGCAAACATGTCGGAGAAAAGACAGCCCTCTTACCGTCGTCTGACAAGGCAAGATCTGTTTGGTTTGTCGAACAAAAATGGCAGTGAGCTAAGAGACATTCTCTGTAGACCTGGATCTGGCTTCGAAAATTACATTAAAAACCAGGACTATGTTTCGAAGGACAAAGTTGATTTTGAAGTTTTTTATATTATTGCAGAGATAGCTGCCCGTGTTTGTGCTTTACGATTAAAAAAGGAAGAAGGAGGTATTATGAAGTTTTTGAAACTTATAACTGGCTGTGAAGAGTTCTTGTTCACCCACTGCATTCGAGTGATAAACGAATGTTTAGATCGCCATCGGGGTATTAATCACGTTCTTTTTATTAAAAATTACATAATTATTATTAAAACAATCGTGAGGTATAAACTGCCTTGTACCGAAAAAATCACTGATGTCACCTATCCCATTTTACAAAACGTCTTGAATAAAATGATTGTAAAACGTACGAAGAACTTGGAAGAAACTAAGAAGGAATTTGATTTTTTGAAGAAACTAGTTGATAGACGTAGTGTTTCGTTCTTGAGTGAGGAAGATGATGATCAGGTGGAACTGTTTCGTCGATTGTCCATTATGCCAAAAGATAACGATGTCATTAACTGTGAAGTTCCGGATTTGCCTTGCAACAAAATTGATGGTCCTTACAACAGTGTGAACCACTATCTCAGCGTTCATTTTCGCCTTATGCGAGAAGATATGCTCCGAATGTTCAGAGACTGTATTTCTGAGCATAACAATCCTAGTGAAAAGCGTAGGTCTGGTTCTCGAGAGTATGAACTAGTAAACGTGTGCCTCCCACCCTCATACAAGCTTGATGGAATCGCTTATAAGATATCAATTAGAACCAATAAACCTGTCAACTATGCTAAGAAGGAGGTTTTGATGCCTGGAAATATAGTGTGTCTTACTAATGATAATTATAAAACAGTTAACTTTGCTGTTATTTCTGACCAAGCAAAAGCAGTCAAAGGTAATAACAAGGAAGGTAAATCTGAAATTAGGATGGACGATACCTTTGATGAAGTTCTGAAAGCTGATGTCGATTACTTAATGTTCGAAACCACCGCTTATTTTGAATGCTACAAGCATGTTCTTGGTGCTCTAAAAGAATTTGATAAAAATACATTGCCTTTATCTGATTTTCTTGTTTATTTAGACTTTGAAATACCTGAACCGGAATACTTATTAGCTCAATCCCAAGATAAAAAGTATTGTTTGCATGAAAAGTGCGATGGCTTTGAGGTTGCACAACGAGAGGGAGATCCTAGTCCTTGTGAATGTACTAAGTTTAATCCTTTAAACTATAATGAATGGCCATCGCCAGAAGAACTCAAGTTAGACTCGCAGCAAGTTGAAGCTTTCCAAACTGCTCTCACTAGGAAAGTGGCTGTGATACAAGGTCCACCTGGAACAGGAAAAACCTACCTTGGAGTCAAGGTTGTAAAAGCATTTTTACAAAATCTTTCTCTTACCCCTATTATAATATGTTGTCTCACCAATCACGCCCTTGACCAATTTCTAGAACATATATTCAAATTTACAAAGAATGTCGTCCGACTAGGTAGTCAAAGTAAAAGTAATATCCTGGAACCTCATACTCTTGAAAACTTGATGTTTGCATATAATAGTCATGCACAGAACTCAAACAACCTTTTATTGAATACTGATAAAACTCTCAAAGAGTCAATAAAACATCTAAAGTCGTTTGCTCCCACCGTATTAGCAACGAGGGCCGGAGGTGATTATGATCGTGAATTAAGCGATCTAAGATATGTATGTAATGAAATCGACAGTCTTAATATAGTTTATTATAAATGCAAGGACGAATATTTACAAGACTCTGCATTAAACGCAATTATTGGTTCGAATTATAAAGATCAGTTAAGAAGTGGGTCAAAAACAGCCGACCGTCAAAATTTGTGTCACAGTGTACTTGAGTGGTTATGCCGTAAGAGCACAAATGAACTGTATGCAGAGTGCCAAAAAAGGTTTCATAAGTTGGAAGCTTTAGAAATTGTTAAAGAAGTCCCGAATTTTAAGTTATGGTCGTTGGATTTAAACAAAAGATTTGATCTTTTTTACGTATGGAGAAAGAATTGTTTGCGTGTGTTACGCAAAAATATAGAAGACAAAAGAGAAGAATACAAAAATTTGAGGAACTCTTATCAAGGAAGAAGGCCAGATCCAGTGAGAGTAGAAATTTTGCAAAAAGCTCATGTTATTGGTGTGACCACAACAGGAGCGGCAAAATACAGAAAACTTTTGCGTTACTCTGGGCCAAAAATTTTAATCGTCGAAGAAGCCGCAGAAGTTTTAGAATCACATATTATTTCCTCCCTTTTGCCCACTACTCAGCACCTTATACTTATTGGAGATCACAAACAGTTAAGGCCCCTTCCTGCAAACAATGAATTAAGTGAAATGTATAATTTAAAAATTTCTATGTTTGAAAGATTATTTAATAATGGAGCTCCGTCAGCTACTTTAGTGTCTCAGCATCGAATGAAACCCTGTATAGCCAATTTGTTGATCCAGGATGAGTTGTACCTTGATTTAAAAAGTTTTGAGAACGTTCACAAATATGAAGATATAAAAGGTGTCAAATCAAGTATGTTTTTTCTGAACCACAATAAAGCTGAAGATGATATTTCAACTGGAACAAGCTCTTCAAATGACTTCGAAGCCTGTATGATCGTCAATTTGGCTAAATACCTCATTACTTTGTCTTACACAGAAGAACAAATTACCATCATAGCCACTTATGCTGCACAAGTAGCACTCATTCAAAAGTATCTAGAAGACGAAGAGTTGGCGATAAAAAATACCACTGTGGACAATTATCAAGGAGAGGAAAACGATATTGTGTTGATCTCGTTTGTAAGAAGTAATAAATCTGGCTTAATTGGCTTTTTGAAAGAAAACAACCGAGTTTGCGTAGCTTTGTCTCGTGCAAAAAAAGGCATGTTCTGTCTAGGAAACTTTTCATCTTATGCTGCTAAAAGTCCTCTGTGGGCCAATATACTCGCCAAGCTGGATTCTCAAGAAGCCATAGGACCCAAATTACCTCTTATCTGTAGTAAACATGGAAAAGAAACTTTGGTTGAAACTCCCGAAGAAATCCAAGAATTAATAAGAAGAGGTTGCGATAATCCTTGCGGATTTGAGTTGCAATGCGGACATTTTTGCGAAAGAAAATGTCATTACAATGATCCAGAGCATAAAAAATATCAGTGTACTCAACCATGCGAGAAGTATGTAACTGAAACTAAGAAATGTACTCGTATGTGTTATCGACGGTGTAAAAAATCGAAGAAAGCCCCCGTGGAGTTGCCTTGCGGCCATTTAGCACGATATAAGAAAGATGATACAATAATAACAAAATGTGAGGAAGAAATTCAGAGACTGCTTCCTTGCGATCACATAGTCACATTGCCTTGTTGTGAAGATATTGCTCAACACAAATGCAAGGCCATGATGCCAGTTGTCCTTTCGTGTGGGCACAAGAAGCTTGTATTTTGCTATAAATCGCATGACTTGAGCCATGTTATTTGTACCGATTCAACTCCTCGAATGAGTTCTTGCGGCCACACTGTTTATGTGAAGTGCTGTTTCAATTTTGACCCGAGCGAGCTTCTCACTTTCTGTTCCAATTCTTGTGATCAGTTGCTGACATGCGGGCACCCGTGTACAGGGAATTGCAGCAGGTGTTCGGACGTAGGAATCCACGCAATGTGCACCGAAAAATGTGAAGTGGTATTAAACTGTGGACATGTTTGCTCTGGGTATTGTGGAAGCCCTTGTCTTCCCTGTAACGAGAAATGTCTTATGTCTTGCTCACACAAAAGGAAGTGCATCAACAGCTGCTACCGCCCTTGCGCCAGGTGTGAAAATAAATGCGAAAGGAGGTGCGAACACGGGGCTTGTTCCAATCAGTGTTCGGAAAAATGTTCTATTAAGGCATGCACGCTTCCTTGTAGCAAGATATTGCCTTGTGGTCACAAATGTATCGGTCTTTGCGGAGATGGACATGATCCGTGCCCCTACTTATGTCGTGTCTGTAACGAAAGCGATTTGACAACAGGTAATCCCAAAACTGACTATTACGTACAATTAGATGACTGTGACCACGTTATTGAGAATACCATGCTGAAAGATCACATTGAAATGTGTTTAGACTGCTTCCTGTGGCCTGACTGTCCCGAATGCAAGAAGCCAATCACAAGAAGTGTTCGCTACAAAGAATTTCTGTTAGAAGCTAAAGATAAAGTTATCAAATTGAGTGCTAGTACCAAAGAAATAGAAGAGGTATACTATCATCTGAATTCCATAACAAATTCCGATATAATTGTTCCAGCCGAATTCGTTGAAGTATTTCAAGATGTAACCAACATTTTAAGCAATAAAAAACAAAATTCTGGCTCGTTGTTGGTGTTGAAGAATTGTATTATGTATCTGGGAGATTTGATGCGAATCAATGAACGTATTAAAACATTAAACACGTCAGAAAAGAGCGAATTGTTGCAGCGTCGCTTTGAAACATTGCTTTTATGGATATGCAATCATTTGGATTTTGCAAGTTTCCAGCAATTTGAGGAGATCGAAAAAGCCATAAAAGAACTTGAAAAGAATTTTTAACTTGCATAAATATATTAATTGAACTAAACTTGTTTTTTTTTTTTAATTTCATAGACTTTTTAATTTTTTACTCAAGTTGTCTTTTGCATTACTTTTTGTTCTGACCAATAACATATTAACAAGAACCAATACTTTAGATAATGTTAAATGTCGCAAAAATTTTAAATGTAAATAATTTGTATTATTAAAATTAGTTTATTAATATACTACAATAAATGTCACCTACTAGCTTGTTGTAAAAATTGGCTTATTAATTTTTATTTTATTAGAATATTGTTAGCGTTTTTACCATGTTGTTTAACCTGTCAAATTTTATTGCATTTGATGCTAACTAATGTAGTGTTTTAAAATGATTACCGTAAACTTTTTGTAGTACTATTTAAATATAAGAATACTTCAGACGTGAAAATCTGTAGTTGTTTCTAGTTGTATCTTGCAGTATAATTTGTACAATAATAAAGTTTTTTTTTCAATTGCTTTTTTGATTTTTGTTGACTTTTCATTCGATATATGATAAAAATGACGTGGCGAAACAATACAACAATTCAAATTCATCTCTAGTTTTATTTCCCTTTTTTTCATTAATAAAATTGTATTTAATGGTATCTTTTTTAATAATATAAATATATAATTTTCTGTAAACTATAATTACTCATTTAATGCTTTTTTTACAACATATACTGATAGAATCGTTAACAAAAAAATTCAATTTATTTATACTTCCGTTTGTTTCAGAATAGGATGTTTCGGAGCCACACTTAAAAAGAATTTTGATTTCAAAATGGCGTTTACCGAAGAAAAACGTTTGACGAAAGCAGATATAACCCGATTATTGAATCTAGGAAATATTGAGATGTTACACACTCTGATTGACGATAGTGTTCGTTTCGAAAATTTTATGCGAAATCATGAGTACTTTTTAGCCGAGGACCAAATAGATTGGGAAAAGGTTGATTTTGCCCTAAAAGTAATTTTTCGGGTATGTGATATGAGGAGCAATTCATATTTAAACAAAGTGAAAGAGTTTTTAGATATGTTGGCAAGCTGCAAGAAATTCTTCTGTGAAGACATTTTTCGAGTAATGCATGAGTATTTAGATAACGAACGATATGTTGACCTATTTTCAATTACAACACGCTACATAATCATATTCAAAACAATTTTAAAGCATAGACTCAGCAACGCCAAAGGATTAATTAATGATGCACATTCTGGTTTAGAAAACATTCTAAACGAGATAAAGAATAGAAGGTTGGAAGACGTTGACGATCTTCACCATCAATATGGTATTTTGAAACGATTAATTAACAATTACGACAGTCATTCTTTAAGTAAGGAAGTCAACGACAAGTACTTTCGTCAGTTATCCATTCTTCCTCAAGTTTCCGATGTTGAGGAATGTGAAGGTTCTGATTTGCCGATCAACAAAGCGGATGGTCCTTATGACAGTGTGAACCATTACCTGAGCGTCCATTTTCATCAAACCAGGGGAAATATGCTCCGGGATTTCAGGAATTGTGTTAAAAAATATAGAAACTCAAGTTTCCACACGTATGAAAAAGTTAGGGTTATGTATCCTCCCACTTATTCTCCTGGTGGAATATTTTACACGATAACCATTAAAACATGTAAAGCTGTTGACTGGTCCAAACAATTTCTTATGCCTGGTACTATGATATGCCTCATGGAAGATAGTTACGAATCACTTGCTTTTGCAGTAATAATTAAACTAAAAGTGGTTAAAAAAGAGAGTTTTGAAATCGAGATCGAAATTAAGATAGACGACGCTTGTGATGACATTTTCGATGGTAATGTCGATTATCTTATGTTTGAAATGAGTGCCGATTTCGAGGGCTACAAGCACATTCTAAATGCCATAAAAGATTTTGATGAAATGTCCTTCCCACTATCTGACTTTCTTGTTTATTTTGATTTCCAAGAATCCGAACCAAATTATTTAATACAACTGGATAACCCTAAGTACTGTTGTCATCCTAAAAAGTGTGATGGCTTTCGTGGAGATCTGAAAAATCGTATGGTAGTTTCTTTGGAAGAGAAAAATCTCCATCAGTTACCGTCTTGCAGCGCTTATAAAAGTAGAGGAAGTGAAGTTTCGTTAAAAGACACAAAGCAAAAGTATAAAATTTCTCAAACAATTGCTTCATGCAACTGCAAGAAATTTGATCCTCTAGATTATAATGACTGGCCCACCGCTCCAGAGTTAGAGATGGACCATCATCAAATGGAAGCTTTTCAAATGGCACTGACTAAGAAAGTTTCTGTTATACAGGGTTATCCAGGAAGTGGGAAGACTTTTATGGGTGTCAAAATAGTGAAAACAATTTTGCAAAATCTTGAAATTTCTCCAATTGTGGTCTGTTGCTCTTCTGACCATGAGCTGGATCTGTTTTTAGAGCATATTTCAAAGTTCACCAAAAAAATTGTTAGATTTGGTTACAAAAGTCAAAGTAATATATCTAGATCACATGCTTTAGATGACTTAGTAAAGGCATATAACTTTCATTTGAATAAATGTAAAAATCGAACAATCGAAATCGACCATTTTCAAAAAGAGTCTTTAAATCACTTGAAATTGTTAGTTCCCAAACTCTTGAAATGTAAACCTGCTCAAAACTCTAGTCATCAGTTAAAAGAAATAACTCGTGTATCTAAGGAAATTAATGATTTTGATGATATTTGTTATTTAGTCAAAAAAGCATACCTATCAGAAAGAGCTTTAAATGAAATCATTTGTGTTAAGGATAGAAATGAACTACTCTCTGGATCTATGACAAACAGCCCATTTTTACTTACAAGTGTTCTAGAATGGTTGCGTTGTTCACGAAATACTGCTCTATACGAAGCTTGTGAAAGTAGATTTAAAAAACTGAAGAACTTTTCAATTATTGACAGTGTACCCAACTTTGATCTGTGGACACTAAGTCTAAATAAACGGTTTGAGTTATTTTTTGTTTGGAGAGAAAAGTGCCTTTCAACCATTAACAATAAAATGAGAGAAGCTAGAGATAAATACCAGAAACTTAAAACATCATTTAATGAGAGAGTTGACCCGGTGAAACAAAATATTTTGAAAAGCTCTCACGTAATCGGCGTGACTTCTTCCGATGCTGCAAAGTACCGAATCCTTTTGAAATCTGCCAGCCCAAATATTTTAATTGTCGATGAAGCTGAGACATTGTTGGAATCGCATGTAATTCCGATGCTCTTACCCACTACCCAGCATCTTTTATTCATTACAGATCACAAACAATTGAAACCACTTACTTCTGAAAATGCGGAATTGAATGATGTCCATAATTTAAAACTTTCGATGTCCGAGAGGCTGCTTCGCTATGGCGCCCCATCAGCCATTTTAACAATGCAACATCGCATGAAACCTTGCTTAGCTGATTTACTAGCTCAACAAGAATTTTATCCCGGTTTAAAAAGCCACAAAAGTGTTCATTACTATGAAAAGATCAAGGGCTTCAAATCGAGTATGTTCTTTCTGAATCACAAAGAGCCAGAAAAACTCGTGTGTTCCGGAACAAGTTTTATAAACGACTATGAAGCCAATATGATCGTTCTTATTGTCAAATATCTAACCGTAATGTCGTATTTTGAAGAACAGATAACTATTTTAACCTTTTATGCAGCTCAAGTACTCCTTATTAAAAAATATTTGGAAGAAGAAAAACTATCTGTGTTTGTGACAACTGTTGAAAATTTTCGAGGCAAAGAAAATAACGTAGTTTTAATTTCGTTTGTAAGAAGTAATACTTCAGGTTTGTTAGGGTTCTTACATGAAAATCGTCGCATCGGTATTGCCTTATCAAGAGCGAGGAAAGGTATGTTTTGCATTGGAAATTTTTCTTGCTATTCATCTTGCAGTGCCTTGTGGAACAATATTGTAGAAAAAATAAGATCTAAAGAAAATATTGGTCCAGCGATTCCTCTCACTTGTTTTAAACATAAAAAAGATATTTTTGCCAGAAGTCCTGAATATATTCGTGAATTAATCAAATACGGTTGTAATGAAGTCTGTGGTTACAACTTACCTTGCGGTCACATTTGCCCTGAGCAGTGCCATTATGACGACCAAGATCACAGTGAACACTTTAAATGTCATCTGCCATGCGATAAATATACATTGGAAACTATAAAGTTACCGAATATGGGTTCTGCAGCATGCAAAGAAGCTAAAACTACTGTTATGAATAGTTCTTCAGTTCTTTGTGTAGAAAACGTAACCAAACTACTGACTTGTAACCACGAAGTTATTATTCCACGCGGGACCAATTTATCATCTTATAAGTGCGAAAAGTTAGAAGAAAGTGTTCTACCTTGCAGTCACAAAAATTACGTACCGTGTTTCAGAACTTCTCGTGTGAATGATTTGGTGTGTAATGAACTAATCCCACGTACAAGTTCATGTGGACATACCATCACCGTTCCCTGCAGCCTAAATTTACAACCCAATGAACTGCTTGCCTTCTGTGAAGAAACATGTGATCAACTGTTGACTTGTGGACATTCTTGTAAAGGGAAATGCCGCTGGTGCTTCGACATGGAGATTCATGCGCAGTGCAAAGAAAATTGCGAAAAAAAGTTGGAATGTGGTCATTTGTGCAGTGGATATTGTGGAAGTCCTTGTCTTCCTTGCAATAAAAAATGTCTATCATCGTGTTTACATAACGCTGTGTGTCCAAACAAATGTTACGACCCCTGTAGGCCCTGCGAAAAAATGTGTCAGAGGAAGTGCAAGCATTCTTCGTGCATCAACAAATGTTCTGAACCCTGTTCTGTTCCTCCGTGCCTCCTTCATTGCAGTATGCTGTTGCAGTGCGGGCATAAGTGCATAGGTCTTTGTGGAGATCCCTGCCCTTCTCTGTGTCGTGTTTGCAATGAGGAAAACTTAACGCTGGAACACTCCATGAGTGCTGCATACGTTCAACTTGACGACTGCGGACATATTATTAAGAACGATAGTTTACTCGAACACATCGAAGATGCCTTGGAAAGTTTCGTTTGGCCGGATTGTCCTGAGTGCAAGACGCCTATACAGAGGTGTTTGCGATACAAAGACAAACTTATGAAAGCTAGAGAAAATGTTCTGTCTTTAAACGATTATTCTAAAGAAATTGAAGGAATTATTCGTAGTGTTAATTCTATGGAGTCTGATAACACTATTCTTCCATTGGAATTCCGAGGCGTGCGTCAAAAAGTTGTGGATATTTTAAGTAAGAGTAGACCTAGATCTGGCCCATTGTTGGTTTTACAACATTGTTTAACGGTCATTTTGGATTTAATTCAGGTTAGTAAGAATCTCAAAGAAACGTGTCAGCAGAATGTGATATTGCACAGTCGCTTTGAAAAATTGCTTTTATGGGTACACAATAATTTGACTGGTGCAAGCTACCAGCAACTTAATGAAGTCAGCAAAGAAGTGGAGTTCCTAAAAAAATCTTGTTACCTTAGCAACTAAATATTTATATAAAAACCTTAGCTGTCAAATTTAAACTCCATTACAGGCCCTTAGAAGGTTTCGTTAAATTACAATTTTTATCCATAAAAGTAAAAACATTTTTTGTGTCTTTATTCCATTTTTACCTGTTCACCCATGTTGAGTTATTGAAATTGTTTCTTAAAAAAATTCATATTTATTCTTACCACAAAATTTTTATATTTCTATAGAATTTCGAATATAATATTTATTTTGTAACTTAACATGTGACGACTATTCCTATAGGAATACAGAGTAGTAAGCAAAACCAACGAAACATCACTAACGTTTTTTATTGTTTAGTAGTTTTATCTGTTTTGTAATTATTAAATGTGTTTATATTGTATGCTGGCAGCTGCGAGGAAGAAAAGTCTTTATATCTTCATAGTAAGCGAAAACATCTATTAGGTTGTTTTTTCAATCTTTAGTGGTCGTCTCTCATGTGACAAATATTATTTATATGACCATTTTTAATAGTATGGAAAATAAGACTTATTGGTTTTTTTATATAATTATTTAGGTTAGGCTAAACTGGTATTAAAAGGGACTGTCAGTCCCATAGAGCTAATGCATTAGTTTTGGAATCATAACTTCAGCAGAAGTATTGCTTTGCCATGTGAGCCCTTTTTCCCCATGTATGGGAATCAACACTCAACATAGCATCGAAATGAAACGAAATTGTTATCTAATTATTTAATAATATATTTTTGAAGTTTTGAAATGCCAAAAATATATTGCAGATGGTGACACTTATTTTGAAACTTTATCAATTAATAACTAAATAACCGGATGTTATTTTATTTTCAATTTTGCTTTAAATTGATGCTAAGACCCATGTTTCCCATATATGGTGAAAATGGGATAAAATGGTAAGCAATTCCTTTGCAAAAGTTATGATTCAAAAACTAATACATTAGGGACTGACAGTCCCTCTTAAAGGTATTACGTAGTACTAAGTAAACTAAAATTTTTAGTTTAGCATGTTTTGTTTTCTACAGTGAAATTATTTATTCATTCTCCTATTGTTCTCTTTTACCCCGGTTATTATTACGAATCTTTAAATGTTGCCAAATTGTTAAATTACATTACACAAACTCCGGTCAGCTTTTTTTTTATAACAAAATTATTTGTTTTAAATATTGCGTCTACTAAGGAAAGTTGTTTTATTTATTTGATATATGACTACAACTGAAGAACATAGTTGAAGAACGTGCTAAATTGACAAAAAAGTTAAAACGGGAACATTATAGCTTTAAAGTTTTTAGTTTGTACTTAGATCCGTTAGAAAAGATACTTGCACACGGTACGTAATTAACTTAAAGTTTATAAAAGAATGGAAGCTTGTTACCTTTAAAGGAGGTAATAACATGTTCATTTACCCAAAAATCTCAGTTTTTTCCAAAATGTCACTTAGCACGTTCTTCCAATAATCTCTTCAATTATTCTTGTTCATATTCAACAATGCCTCCTTTACCTTGATTTTTTATGACCCTAGACACTCTTAATTTGAAAGGTCTATCGGAAGGATTTTGTTATCATCTGAAAGCTTTTGTAGGGGGGCTATCAATTTAACTCATTAATGACAGTTGGCTTAAAGTTCAGCAATCCCTCCTTTACCTTGTTTTTATGACCATAGACAGGGTCGAAATCCTTACAAATCAATTAATTAACACCGTTTTGCTTAATTGAGAGCAATTTAATTAATATTTTTTAATTAAATTAGTATTTTTTTAATTTGTTGCTGTAGGGCAGGGGTTCCCAACCTTTTTGAACCTGCGTACCACTTGAGTTTTTGAGAAATTTTGGCGTACCACCAGACCTTAATATTTTAATAAACCTATAATATTTACTCTTTTGAGAGTGTTCAAGTGGTTTTTGAGTAAAATTCCTGAGAAAACTTTATATTTAATGAATATATATTTGTTTATTTATTAACATGTTTATAATAAAGGAGAAATAAAAATATTAAAATTGTACTAATTTTTAGTTTTGTTTGTTACATATAGGTCTAAAAACATCCAAATAAAATATTGTACAAACTCGGCAAAATCCGATCCAGAAGTTAATGTTTTAGTTTCTATTTCAGCTTTAATATGTAGATTACTAATCTATAAGATATTTCTTCGCTAGTTTTGAGTATTTTTTTATATTTAAGATGGCGTCTTCCGCCATATTGGATTTTTCTTCCTAATTCAATTTTTTTTAGTTCTTTTAGGCCAAAATTAATAATTTTTTCTTTTATAGGTGCATTTTGTCGTAAATAATTACTTAAAATTCAAAAAATCCAAAATCAAGATGGCGGCTTCCGCCATCTTGGATTTTTCACCTTCTAATATTACGTGATCCACTGGCTCGAAGTTAAAAATTCTTTCAATTTTACTTGTATATTTTATTATAAAATGCTTTAAAATCGTCATAAAGTTTCATTTAAACACCTAAAAAACTAATACATTAGGGACTGACAGTCCCTCTTAAAGGTATTACGTAGTACTAAGTAAACTAAAATTTTTAGTTTAGCATGTTTTGTTTTCTACAGTGAAATTATTTATTCATTCTCCTATTGTTCTCTTTTACCCCGGTTATTATTACGAATCTTTAAATGTTGCCAAATTGTTAAATTACATTACACAAACTCCGGTCAGCTTTTTTTTTATAACAAAATTATTTGTTTTAAATATTGCGTCTACTAAGGAAAGTTGTTTTATTTATTTGATATATGACTACAACTGAAGAACATAGTTGAAGAACGTGCTAAATTGACAAAAAAGTTAAAACGGGAACATTATAGCTTTAAAGTTTTTAGTTTGTACTTAGATCCGTTAGAAAAGATACTTGCACACGGTACGTAATTAACTTAAAGTTTATAAAAGAATGGAAGCTTGTTACCTTTAAAGGAGGTAATAACATGTTCATTTACCCAAAAATCTCAGTTTTTTCCAAAATGTCACTTAGCACGTTCTTCCAATAATCTCTTCAATTATTCTTGTTCATATTCAACAATGCCTCCTTTACCTTGATTTTTTATGACCCTAGACACTCTTAATTTGAAAGGTCTATCGGAAGGATTTTGTTATCATCTGAAAGCTTTTGTAGGGGGGCTATCAATTTAACTCATTAATGACAGTTGGCTTAAAGTTCAGCAATCCCTCCTTTACCTTGTTTTTATGACCATAGACAGGGTCGAAATCCTTACAAATCAATTAATTAACACCGTTTTGCTTAATTGAGAGCAATTTAATTAATATTTTTTAATTAAATTAGTATTTTTTTAATTTGTTGCTGTAGGGCAGGGGTTCCCAACCTTTTTGAACCTGCGTACCACTTGAGTTTTTGAGAAATTTTGGCGTACCACCAGACCTTAATATTTTAATAAACCTATAATATTTACTCTTTTGAGAGTGTTCAAGTGGTTTTTGAGTAAAATTCCTGAGAAAACTTTATATTTAATGAATATATATTTGTTTATTTATTAACATGTTTATAATAAAGGAGAAATAAAAATATTAAAATTGTACTAATTTTTAGTTTTGTTTGTTACATATAGGTCTAAAAACATCCAAATAAAATATTGTACAAACTCGGCAAAATCCGATCCAGAAGTTAATTAACGATTTCTCTTTAATATAACGTTAATGTTTAAAATAATGAGTAATATGTTTGAGTGCTCACTGCACAACACACACATCCATGAGTCGTAGGGTAGCTATTTATAGCATCATGTTGCTCACATTACTCACGCGTACCACCTGAAATATTCCCGCGTACCACCTGTGATACGCGTACCACTGGTTGGGAACCCCTGCTGTAGGGGTTATGGCCTTTCTGGATTTCAGCTGTCGTTATTCTGGCTTGTCGGGATAATGTCCCAGATCCTATGTTGTTCACAAAGTCGTCGTTTACGGGAGAATGGGCGCGCTTGACCACGGGTCTCCAAAGCAAAGTGCATCAGTGTTAATGCAATAGAGAAAAAAATATTTTCTTTGCCACATTTCTTCGGCTGTATTGAATATTTTAACAAATGGATTTTTATGTGATAAATGCTGCTGACTTGCAGGACCCGACAATCCTACTTTTTGAAATTGGTTCCAATTTTTTTTTTAATTTTCAATAAATAATTTTACATAAAATATTCGAGGCAATTTTAAGAAGTAGGATTATAGTGGCCTGTAAGTTATCTACATTTACTATTTAAAAAATCCGTTAAAAAAAAACATTCAATACAGACGGAGAAATGTGGCAGAGAAATATTTTTTTTCAAATTTTATTAACACTGAGACACTTGAGTTTGGAGACCTCCGGTTCAGGGCGCCCATTCCCCCTTTAATGTGTTATCTGCACTCAAGAAGCAAAATTACTACTGGTATAGGCCTCCGTCTTTAAATAAATCGATATAACCAATCAAAGTTCCGCTCTGTAGTCGATTACATCTGTATATGCTGCTGCCATTTCGGATTATTAAAATTTTAAAGGATTTTTAACGTGTTGGTGCATGAGAAATTTTACTCTTTGTTCATAGATCTCTGAGGTAACGATGAATTTCGAACCTTCTCTTACAACTGTTTTACGAGTGTACAGTGGATATCGGGAATTCAGTCAAATATCACACTTGCAGCATAGCTGTTGCCTTATGAAGATCGTCCAAAAAAATTCTATCTACGATTTTAAGATTGCTCCGCAATTTTTTTTATCCAATTTCTAACACTAGTCAATGGACCCCTTTTTGCACAATTATTTTCATGCTGCAGCTATGTTGTAAATTTCATGTGTGTGTTACTGATTTCTCGATATTCATGGTACACTCGTGAAACAGTCGTAAATGAAAATCAGAAAATAATCGGTTCCTCAGATGCATGGAGACTCATGCGCCAACTCGTAAACTTAAAATTTTAATAGCCTGTCATGGTACCAGCTAGAGACATTGTCATCCGCAGCTCAGTGCTTTAATAGATTCTATGCCTTTTATTTGCTGACTCTTACCTATACAAATTGTTCTGGCTCTTCAGTGTACTTTTAAATATATTTTATTTCATAACTTTTGTGACTATGCAGTTTTAAATCATAAATTGCAGCTAAATATTGAATTACATATATTTGTTATTAATAAATCATTATATTTATTTCTAAATATTATAATTTGATATCGTCGGTTAAATGACAAAACGATGAGCGTGGAAAATCACAGATAGGGGAAAACTGATTACTGTTAAGACCACCGTTTTGAAAAAGCGCCAATCGCTAGAATTTTCACTTTTGTGGTTTTATCATTTGACCGACGATATTATATTTTATTAATTAATTTGGTAAAATATGTTGAATTTAAATTACATTTATGCAAGGTGGCAATTTTAAAAAACGACCCAATACGTTATTTGTTTTGTTGCCTCCTTTAAAATTGAATCGCTGTATCTACTTGATTCTCATTTGTATTGCACTGACTTTAATAAAACAAATTTATCAATAAAGTTGTTTTTAGTATAAATAAATTGGTTTTTCTTCTAATTTTCACTTTAAAAACTTTACTATGGACATAGCGGATAGACGACCGGCTTGTTATTTAATTCACACTTAATTTTTTTTAGCTTTGCGATAATGTTGGTTTACAGGCATATTTTCTGATTTTAATTAGTTTTATAGGAGATTAGCACCTTTGGATCAGCCGAACACACACACAAGAGGATCAGTTTAAAATATCGAAAACCATCTACAATAGTCCTTGAGTAACTATATAATATTATTTTAATCAAAACTTATGTAGAAAAACCGAAAGAAATTCTTAATGCTGTAGTTCATATACAGGGTGAGGCAAACAAAAGTGGCCCCCTAGAGATATGAATGCGTTGAAATGCTTGGCGAGAAAAACGCTTGAAGCCGCCTGAAACTTGTTTTTGCATTGGTTGGATCGGATTAGCTTCATCATTAGAGCTCATAGACTAGTGGCGAGTTCAGATCTGTTTTTGACTTGGCATCATTTCTGTCGTATTCTTATCTCCACTTAGGGGCCACTTTTGTTTGCCTCACCCTGTACTTATTAATAAATACGTATTTTATTGGACCTCCTAACGAATCAACTTCTTTTTAAGAGGGACTGTCAGTTCCATAGAGCTAATGCATTAGTTTTGAAATCACTACTTTTGCAAAAGAATTGTTTTGCCATGTTTTCCCATTTTCACCATGTATGTGAATCATCATAGCATCAACTTAAAACAAAATTAAAACGAAAATAACTCCGATTATTTAATTATTATTCGCTATAGTTTTCGAATAGTTTCGACCTCTGCTGCATATTTTTGGCATTCTGAAACTTTAAAAATATATAATAAATAGATAACATTATCCTTTCAAATTTTTTTCATTGCGATGTTATGCCCGAGTCCCATACCTGAGGAAAAAGGGCTAACATGGCTAATAGTCAGGTCGCCAAACCCCGATTTTTGGCCGAACCCCGCACTGAGAGGTTAAGTTTTTTTTATTGATGATTCTTATAGATTCGAGGGTGTAGATTACGAATCTGGAAGGTACTTTTTTGGTACCCTTGAGCATTTTTAGTTATTCAAGATGGCGTCTCCGCCATCTTGAATTTTGTAATCTTAATATTAGACGATCTATTCGACAAAAGTTAATAGTTTTTGTCTTTATAGATGCATTTAGTAATAAAGATTCACAATTATCAAGAAAATTCAAAAAATAAAAAATTCAAAATGACGGAATCCGCCATATTGGATTTTGCACTTTTAATATTTTTGTTTTATATTTAACCCAACAAAATATGTATATTTTAATTATATTTTTTATACCTAGTTACTATACAACATTACTTTGAAGAAAATATAAAAAATCAAGATGGCGGCATCCGCCATATTGGATTTTTTCACCGTTTATAAAAAGCGATCCATATGTCCTAAATTAAAAATTCTTTTTATTTTAGTTATATCTTTGTTTTAGTTTCTATTTCAGCTTTAATATGTAGATTACTAATCTATAAGATATTTCTTCGCTAGTTTTGAGTATTTTTTTATATTTAAGATGGCGTCTTCCGCCATATTGGATTTTTCTTCCTAATTCAATTTTTTTTAGTTCTTTTAGGCCAAAATTAATAATTTTTTCTTTTATAGGTGCATTTTGTCGTAAATAATTACTTAAAATTCAAAAAATCCAAAATCAAGATGGCGGCTTCCGCCATCTTGGATTTTTCACCTTCTAATATTACGTGATCCACTGGCTCGAAGTTAAAAATTCTTTCAATTTTACTTGTATATTTTATTATAAAATGCTTTAAAATCGTCATAAAGTTTCATTTAAACACCTAAAAAACCAAATTCAAGATGGCGGATTCCGCCATCTTGGATTTTTTAACTTCTAATATTACGTAATCTATTGGTGCGAAATTAAAATTTCTTTCAATTTTTTTTCTTTATTGTGTTTGAAATACTTTAAAACCATGAATGCTGAAGGAAAAATATTAAATATGTTTTCCACCATAATAAGTTAAGTATTTTAAATATTTTGTTATTCATCAGGCACAAATACTTGAATATATGCTCAATTCTAAAATATGAGTTTTTCAAACTGCAAGCGACTCTTATACAAGGGCCCTACTCGTATAAAATGCTTCCTCTTTTCAAACAAGATTACTCTTACACTACGAAACGCAAGATTGCGTAAGCTTGTATCCTCTCAATACTAGAGACCCTCACCATTAGGGATGGAGGGCTCTACTCAATACCCCTCCCCCTCACATCTTGTTGGTAGGGAATTTATAAATCGAAGTAATAGCAGGAGGAGTTCATTAATGGAAGTAATGGCTTTGGACTTGCTGAGATCTCGTTTGGCGGCACAATTCTAAGAATATGGGATCAAGAGTTACTAAACATTCAGAAAACTCTGCAAGAAAGACTGTATTCAACCAGAAGAAGTGGTAACCTATTTATTAGAAAAATAGAGGGATACAGTTTCAAGAAAAAAGATAAAAAGAAGAAATATCTAAAGCCATATCTTACATTCCTTATAACCTAAAGATCGTTAATGTAATCTTAAAAATAAACCGTCTATGACTCTTGAATGTTCCTTAATAACAGAGTTACCGCTTAGACTGTTATGTGATGGAAAAGTTTCTCGATACAATGCTATAGAGATAAAGATTTCAAATTCTTCAAAGACATTCTCAGAACGTTATCCAAAGTTAAATAAATACTTAAATTGGCCGAAAATATGAATTTCAGATTCAACCAGAAACTACTGTAAAGTATCAACCTCTGTTAGACATGATACCTAATTCTAATCCAGAATCCAGATACAACCATGACATCACATCTTTACAGAAGCCCAAGGACTCACTAAATTAGCTGGTCAAGCGTTTGAAATTTACTTTTGATCATCAGTTTTGTGCGGTGGCTTTGCAAATCATCATGTTGATAAGTTTTATATGTTGTGTGGGGTTAATATTGGGTAGTGGTCTATCCAAAGTTATGCCTATAGTGTGTTTGTAGGAGTCCTACTGATGCAGAAAGGTAATAAGTTTCCAAAACTTCAGGACTTCAAGAATGCTTGCAAAATAAGTCATGCGGAATTTATAGATTTATATGAGAAATCTCAGCTAAACTGCAGAGGAGATATTCGATCAGTTTTAGAAATAAAGGGTGCGAATCGCAACATTACTAGAGTATCGGTGAACTGTTTATTGCAACCAGTTTTCTTCAAGATGTTATATGTGGGAGCCTGAAGAGCAGGATATTGGTCCCTTCATATTGAAGTTGTTCGCCAATTCTACCCTAGTTATTTGCATCTGGTCCTCAAAACTATGACTGATATGTATTTTATTTAAGAAAAATGGAAAAAATGCCCGAAAATGTGTTAAAGAACTTTTTAAAAATCAGATAACGTTATGCGACACATGCCGGAGTTTGGAATAAATTAATAGTGGATTGAAACTACATAAAAGCATAAGCCATGGTCCAAAAAGGATTGTTGGAATAACTTTAAAGCCAGCAACTCTAAGGAACTTGGGCCTTTACATATTTGTATTAAGGGAGTTTACATATTTGTATTCAGTTAGAAGAAGACATAGCGATAATTCTGTAGTAAAAATATGCCTAACAAAGAAAGAATTTTTAATTTCGAACTAATAGATCGCCTAATACTAACGGTTAAAAATATAATAATGAGAAAGATCCCATCTTGAATGGCCATCAATTCAGATATGTTGCAATTGTGTTCCCCATTTATGTAGTTTGAACCATTTGTTACTAAAAAATACAACTGAAGTAGAAAGAATTTTTAATTTCACACCAATGGATCCAAGGGCGTACCCAGGATCTGATTTAGAGGGGGGCAGGTCATGTTTGGGGCCCCTATTTTCTTAGTTGGATGGGCCCCTTTAGGGAATTCTCATCTGACCCCCCCGTTTGTAAACTCGTATGGTTTACTTTACTTATCCATTCAATTGCTTACTGCATATTGTAATTAAAAAAAATCTATTATAATCGCCAGTTAAATCATTTTTAATTACCCGATGGGAATGTTTCAGGTCATATAACGCTCTTATTTCCTTTTTTCATCAGTACTGGATTTCATTGGTTGCTTAGGTTTCATGTAGTGCGATTTCATACATTCGTTTTCACTCTCAAAATGACCGATGTAGATGAAAATGTTTTCTTTGCATGCAGGTTTTCTTTAAAATATGTTTTGAACAACCATCAGCACAACAAGAAGGTGGCATTAAAAAAATTTATTAAGTCAAATATTCTTAGAAAAATTATTTTTGAATACGAAATCGTAAGAAATTCCAGGCAACAAACCGTTAGAGCTGTTGCCAATCACGACGTAAAACTATTCCATTACCTTACATTTATTTGAACAGCAATTCCTCCAAATAACAGTTTTCGGAGTAGATTTGTTCATGCCGATTCAACTGTTTATATGTCAGTAGTTTTTTAATAAAAAAATGTGCATTTCAATCAAAATATAGTCACAAATATGTTTTTGGAGATTTTGAAAAGAAATCTGAAGTTTTCCACCTTAAAAAATGCTTGGTTAAAAAATCTAACGAAAATAATATTATATAACCAAATTATTGGATGGATTTTTTTTATCTTTTTTGCTTATAACTATTCAAACTTATATCTTTCGAAGTATCCTACTTATATTCATACATACGTCGAACCCCAATCGAAAACATACCCCTTTATCACCCTCGAAAACATAGACTTTTCAGAAAAATCCAATTTGCTGAAATAACAAAATTTACCTCTTTTATCATTTTCTTGTAAATGTCATTCATTTTTACTATACATTATTTTTTTAAACTGCAAATAAAATAATAGTTTTAAGCACTCAATTTTTTTAACCAGTTTTTCGCGATTGGTGCAACCACACTATGCGTTCTCTCAAAGGGGCCATCTATTATTAATTGTGCCATTAAAAAAGACCCTATACGTTTCTTTCATTTGGTTTCTATCATTTTCTAAGACTATAAAATTTTGTATCTTAATGTTGAGAAGCTAAATTTTGTCAGAAAATTTGGCCTTGTTTTGAACAAAATTCGGAGCCCCTTTTATGTATATATAAGCTCCAACTCCCCAGCGGCCCCGATCACCGAATAGGCAATATTGAAGACAGAGGGCTTCTTTAAAAATTTAAAGGGCCCAAATGTAACACAAATCAACCCTTTAAATAATCCGTGCTATCACCTGCTGCTTTGCCATACTTTATTAAGAAGGGTATTGGATTACAATGGTATAGCAATTTGATATAACAATTACGTTGTCTTGTGTACTGTATGGTAAATGTAACCTTTAATTTTACGCAAGTCGGTAGCCAATAACAAATATCTTGGCCCATTAGTTGTCCGTGTTTTAGACTGAAATTATACGTTGGGGGCCCCAAATCCAAAAAAGTCTTCACTTGCAAAAAAGTCTTGATAGGATTTGGGGGCCCAGAAAGGCAGTGGGCCCAATTGATATCATTGGGTCTAATTTGAAAAAATACTTAAACCCCTTTTATATATAGAATATACATATCAATTGGGGGCTTCAGAGGAAAGTTTGCCCAGTTACTAACCCGATGGCCCGATTTGAAAAATATGTAGGCCCCTTTATGCATAATAAGGTATTGGGGCCCCCAGAGGCCAACTCAGGACTAATCGCAAAAATATGGGCCTCAATTCAAACATCATTCGTTGGCCCCTTTTATATCAGATTATATAAAAGGTCCTCTAGGGGCAAAGTGGGCCCCTGGGCCCGACTGGGAAGAAATTGACTATTTTTTTTTTAATGCCTCTCCTTTTACATATAATATTTACAGGGGCCCCCATAAGACCGGGGCCCATTTCCCCCTTTTAGAGGGGGGCAGCTGCCCCCCTCTGCCCTATGGTGGGTACGCCCATGAATGGATCACGTAATAGTAGATGGTAAAAAATCTAAGATGGCGGAATCCGCCATCTTGGATTTGGTTTTTTAAGTGTTTAAATAAAACTTAATGATGATTTTAAAGCATTTTATAATAAAATATACAAGTAAAACTGAAAGAATTTTTAACTTCGAGCCAGTGGATCACGTAATATTAGAAGGTGAAAAATCCAAGATGGCGGAAGCCGCCATCTTGATTTTGGATTTTTTGAATTTTTAAGTAATTACTTACGGCAAAATGCACCTATAAAAGAAAAATTATTAATTTTGGCCTAAAAGAACCCGAAAAATTAAATTAGGAAGAAAAATCCAATATGGCGGAAGACGCCATCTTAAATATAAAAAAATACTCAAAACTAGCGAAAAAATATCTTATAGATTTATAATCTACATATTAAAGCTGAAATAGAAACTAAAACTAAGATATAACTAAAATAAAAAGAATTTTTAATTTAGGCCATATGGATCGCTTTATATAAACGGTGAAAAAATCCAATATGGCGGATGCCGCCATCTTGATTTTTTATATTTTCTTCAAAGTAATGTTGTATAGAAACTAGGTATAAAAAATATTGCTAAAATATACATATTTTGTTGGGTTAAATATAAAACAAAAATATTAAAAGTGAAAAATCCAATATGGCGGATTCCGCCATTTTGAATTTTTTATTTTTAAAATTTTCTTAATAATTATGAATCTTTATTACTAAATGCATCTATAAAGACAGAAACTATTCACTTTTGTCGAATAGATCGTCAAATATTAAGATTACAAAATTCAAGATGGCGGAGACGCCATCTTGAATAACTAAAAATGCTCAAGGGTACCAAAAAAGTACCTTCCAGATTCGTAATCTACACCCTCGAATCTATAAGAATCATCAATAAAAAAAACTTAACCTCTCAGTGCAGGGTTCCCCCCCTTGGCGACCTGACTATAAGTAATACTTCTGCGGAAGTTGTTATCCCAAAACTGGTGCATTAGCTCTTTGGGACTGACAGTCCATCTTAAAACTAGTAATTAAATTCAATTCAGCGTTTATCCTAAATATATTCCGTTAATAAATAATTGACAAAAGAGAAATTCACATATGAGGAATACATTTACACGTAAATTACATTGAACAATCAACTAACACAAAAATATTTGTACATTTCATCTTGGTCTGCTTTTTCACACTTGATTTCATCTTGTAAACTCCTGACCTGTAGGATGAAAGTACGTAAATGAGTGCCTTTTTTTTCAATAAATTTAGTTCTTACTTATGTTTAATATTTAAATGAAATATGAATCAAATAGTATAATATAGCTTTTTAATTAACTGCAATATGATCTGGATGTAAAAACTTTCAAAGAAGTTGTTATAACAAAAACAACAAACAAACACAACACATTATTAACACAGAACAAACATTACAGAAAGTTTTCGTTGGTCACAAGAGGGTAAAAAAAACCCGTTGCATTATTATTTGTGGAATTTTACTTAATACTTTTCGTTGCAGCGTAATCTGCCATAAAAGTAGCATTCTCGAGTCTTTAGTTCTTGATGTCTTGAGGAACCATGTGAGGTTCTTTCAGCGACTAAGTGACTATACATTCTTAAGGGCATATTGCACGAGCTAAAATTCTGCAACCCAATTTTCAACTCAACCAGATCTTCAACTCAAAAGTATATAATCTGCCTTTGCGGTCTGCTGTGGAAGGTTATGAGGTTCTTACAGCGACAAAGTGACTATACATTTTTAAGGGCATATTGCGCGAGCGAAAACTCTCCAACCCAACCTTCAACTCAAAAGTATATTATCTGCCGTCTGCTATGGAAGCTTATGAGGTTCTTACAGTGACAAAGTGACTATGCATTTTTAAGGGCATATTGCACGAGCGAAAATTCTGCAACTCGACCATATTATATTCAACTCAAAAGTATATAATCTGCCGTCTGAAGGTTATGAGGTTCCTTTACAGCGACAAAGTGACTGTACATTCTTCAGGGTATTAAAATTTCCGTCAACACGAACTGATTAATTCAACTTGTATTTGAACCAATCAGATGCCTAGATTACTGCTTTCGTCACAGCGAAAAGACACTTCGTCATTTTAAAAATGGCCTCTACTATGCTGCTCCTTTTCAATCGTTGATCTTTCTCTTGCGTAGATTACGCCAACTTTGATGAACAAACGTGCCAAATATGAGGATAAAGTTCTGTTTATGACTGTCCGAAAACATAATACACGAATCAACCGTTCATTCAACGCTGGCAACCCTATGTCCAACTTCCGGAAGTCCAAATTGAGATAAAAGTTGATGATCGAGTTGCGTTGGAGGTTGCGTACATATGATATGCTCCTTTTCCGTTAGTAATTGACTTTCACTAAGCGCTATACAATTGAAACACACCTTTTTCGACTGGGAATCTGTCCGCATCGAGGTCTGCTTGGCGAGTAGTGGCGATCGGAAACAGGTTTCTCCTTTAGATTCTCTTCCGCAGTTGAAGCGTTAGACTAGTGCCTGGCGTGAATCTCGATCATAGCAATAGTTAACCCCTGGGTCGTGTGATAAGAAATAATGCAAATTGGCTTCATTACACCAGTTTAGGCAATGACTCTCTATCTTTGCCAAGCGGATCTGATGCAGACAGAATACTATGCAATTAAGGGGTTCTTCCCCAATATTCTTCAATTATCATTCTAATGCATAATGTTGCCGCTTGGCAACAAGTAACACAATTAACTTTATCCTATTAAATTAGACTCCCTCTCAACAAATTTGTGTTTTTTCATCTATTACATTCCATTTTGAAGTTTTATTTACTAATAATTCTCATAGGTGACAGTAGTAAAAGTTTATTAAAAATTAAAGAGTGAGGTTATTAACTGTTGCGAAATTGCGTTTTTGGCAGTATTCGAAGTATAATAATATAAGTACTAAATACAAATAAATTGTTTTGAAAAAATTATTTATAAAAAGGGTTATTTTGAAATATATTTAGTAGTTTTCTAGTCATTATTATCAAAATTGGAATTTTGTTGTTTGTTTTTGTCACAAGGAAATTTTTTTTAAAAAATTATTTAAATTCCGATGCAGTTAAATTTGTTTCAGTATTTTTCCCATAATGTATGAGTATTAAAGATACATATATATTGTTTTGGGAATGAAAATAAAAAAAAATCATACATTTGAGGGTTAATACTTACTGGGCGAGGACGCTGCCCTGACTAGCAACCTCTGCTGCACAGACCCCCCGACAATGGTCATGGGCCTATCCTTCGATCCCGTGCAACTGGACATGTTGTCATCTGCCAGCCAGCACCTCTGGCAGAGTGGCTTGAGGAGCTTCCGGAGTCCCTTTCGGTGCGGCCTGCGGGACAGCACGTACACCACGGGGTCCAGAATGAAGTTGAGGGCCGTGCATACGTCTGCCATGTGGAAGAAAGGGTGGTGTTTCAGTTCAGGGTTGGCCTGGGCGATTAGGATGGTCACCTGCGAGAAAATGGAGTATGCAGTAATAATATATGAAGAGTAAGGGGGAAGAACCGCCTGATTTATTAGGAGTCTATACTTAATTGTGTCTGCTTGGTGGACATTGGCGACAGGAAACCGGTTTTTCTTCCGGTTCTTCATTCGGTTTTTCTTATGTTTCTTCATTTGCAGTACAAACGTGCGACTCGTGTCCACTGATCTCTGACGTGAATCAGGGTTACCGCGAAAGAAAAACGAAATAGAACCGGTTTCTTTACACCAGTTTAGGCGATTTCTCGCTGTCATCGCCAAAGAGGCCGATTGATGAAAGCCTTCCACGAAATAAAGCGGTTTTTCCCCTGTACTCGTCATATTATAACTTTGTTTTAGCGTCATTCAAAGGACGTCGATGTTATAAACGAGTAACGTTGTAAACAAGGTTGAATATGTGTGTAGTAAATCATGAAAATACGTATTATGTATGTAGTTGGAAAACATCTAGTATTACACAGGATAGCATATTTACAGGGTGTCCAAAAATGAACTACCTGATGTTTTTAAAAGTTAATAACAAAAGAAATGGATAGAGGAACACAATTATCGCAGAAAACGAATGAGTCATGTCTGGAATTCGATATGGAACACTTTATTATGTTAGGTATGTTGATTAATTACGTTATTATGTTATGACACTTTATTATGTTCAATTTACCGGATGAATGGCGAATTAGATTGCGCTTTAATACCGTGTATTGGCTGTATGAATGAACTAGGTATGTGTATGCACCGGAAAGAGGGACCAAGGTCATAAATGTTCAGTTCTGACCACGTGTCCTTCTTTTTGGTGTATACGCATTCCTAGTTCGTTTATACAGCCAACACACGGTATTGAAGCGCCATCTGTCGATTAAATTGAACATAATAAGTTTAATAACAAAATAACGTAATAAACATAACTAATATAATAAAGTGTTCCATATCAAATTCCACACATGACTCATTCGTTTTTTCAGCAAGTTAACATCTCTATCCATTTCTTTTTTATTAACTTTAAAAATAGTTAGTCCATTTTGGGACTCCCTGTATTTAGTTCATTCTGAAAAGGAGAAAAATTAGACGTCCAGATCTTTTATTTGTTCATATTAAATATTTAAAGTAGTAAAAGGTAATTGCCATTACGCCTTTTAGAGAGAGGGCCAAGAACGTCCACCAAAGCACACACAGCCTCGCTTCTTGAGGTCTTTTTAAATAGTGACTCTATTTTTAAAGTTTGTGAGAAGAGTGGATCAGAAGTCAAAACAAAGTCTGCAGCGTCTGCGATTTTTCTGATAACGTATGTATTGACGTCTAATAGAACGTGGGAACTGTTCGATGGATCGGCAAGACATCAAATGAGAGTTATTAAGAAAGAATTGAGTATTAGAACATTATGTAACTTTATAGAGCATTCTATTACATGTACTCATTTTATTAATTAACGTTATAAAACAATATATATTGCATACATTTTAACCGTATGTGCTGTTTATAGTAGTTTAATTTTCCCCTTCACCGGTCAATAATGTTTTAGGCAGACATAAATTTCAATTTGACGATTTTTTGCATCATCTGGCGAACAAAATAAAAAATTTACAGAGATAATGCATTTCTTTTTAAATATTTTTCTTTAAGAAGGCATTGTGGATATCACATAAACGAATAATTTTTATGTTATAACCCCTAGGAGTTAATTTAAAACTGACGTTAGTGGCAAGCCAAAATTTGTAACTGTATTTGTACTGCACACAGAATACTATATTCATTATTCAGAAACAAACAATTTTAGATAGTTATAACTTTTGGAAATGTTTATGAAAGGTCTAATGAAAATACATGAATTCATATTAATCAATTGTAACATATTGAACCATAGACACAGCGACTTCACGAACGCGTAGTTTTATTACAAGATTACAAGTGATGCTAACAAAGAAATCGAATGCAATGACGTGGGTAAGCCACGCCCAGTCAACAAAAAGTTACTGTGGTGCTGCCATCTATAGATTATGAATGTAAATAAAAAAGCCAAAACCGACCTTAAGTTTGAAGTATACATAATATGTTCTACGAGAAAAAGGGTAAATAGTTCTCATTTTCGAGTTCGAGAATCGAATACAAAAAGGTATTTACCATTCAATAAACAAATTTATTTGTTATTTCAAGACATAAATTTATTATTTTTATTAGTTCAGCTTCAGTTAGAGTGTTATTTTAATTATTTTTTTCCTTCGATTTTGACGTAACAGGGCGCACGAATATCAGGGTCAAAGGAGCAACAAATAGGAGCAGGCGAAATTTCGGCGCCAGCAGCGTTGTTTACGCATTTTCCTCCGCCTAGTACATTTCTCTGCTGCAAACTTAAGGTCGGTTTTTGTATAGTTACACATTTCAACACATACCATCTGGGGCAACCAGCACGCAACAAAGAAGACGCACAGCACCACCATCAGCTTGGCGAAGGAAAGTTCCTCTTGGGTGGCGTGATTGAAGTGCAGCTGCTTTCTGTTGTCACGTGTCACTGTGGTCCGCCCAGTGGCCGCTGTGGGTTTCAGCCGGCAGAGGGCGACCACTACAGCCAGATTGCAGCATACTATTACGGTGCACATGGCCGTACCGAAACCTGTAAGAAAAGTAAGTGCCATAGAGTTAACGGTGAATGAGATGAAATGACCGCGGGTCCCCAAATCAAAAGCATCTGTGTTAATCTAATAGGGAAAATAGGATTTTATTGGTTAACACACAATCGCCTTGATTTGGAGACCCGCTGTCATCCTATATCATTCGCCCTTAAGAAGAAGATGGAGATGATTGGTGCGAAACAAAGTGGTGCCGTCAAAAAGTCGCCAAGCAACCCTAGTATGCCTAAACTAACTGCTCACTCAACGTTAGTTCAATGTAAAAGGGATCATTTTATTCCTTAAAAAGTTTGGATTGAAAATCAAAAAGTGATTATTTGCTTAGTAGTAGGCTGTAGCGCGAGTTGAAAAAGATGGTATAGTAACTCCTTTCACAGTAGGCAACATGTGTTTTAATTATATTTTTAATAGGTATTCAGAAATCACTAAGTTATGTGTATGCCTACACAAACTCCACTGAATATTGCCTCCAAATATAGTTCCAAATAATGTTATAGGAAAATTTTGCCTTTGATCATTTAAGAGGAAAATAATCTCAAAAGCAAATACAGGGTGGTTATAAAATAACGCTCGCTATTCGGAGTGGTCTGTAGCTTGAATGAATAATCCAAATGCAAAAAACTTTGAGACACTTACTAATCAAGAAAGGGGGAAGAGAATGGAATCATAAAAACAAACTCGTCTCTTGACCAGGGTTCTAAATTACAAGGCGTAATTGGATGTGTTGGCCGTAATTAGAACCTTGGTCAAGAGACGAGTTTCTGTTTTATAATTCCATTCTTTTTCGTGCCAAAGAAAATCGTCTCTTGACCAGGGTTCTAAATTACGAGGCGTAATTAGCTGTATGGGCAGTAATTGGTCATAACTGACGACTCCTCGTAATTTAAATTCTGGTCAAGAGACGATTTTTTTTATGATTATTTTTTATGATTATATTTAAGGATTCTGTCTTTTATATGATACCATTCTTTTTCTCCCTTTTTGATTAGTAAATATCTCAAAGTTCGTTGCATTTGGATTATTAATTGTAGCTACAGACCACTCCGAATAGCGAGCGTTATTTTATAACCACCCTGTATTTGAGTAGTTACCGATGTGATTGTATTCCATTTCCACTCACCGAACATGAGGTATGCATACACGACATCTGTCGTCTCCGTGGCTTGTCTGTACCTCGCACATACGCACAACCCTTCGTGGTCCACCGTGTAGTACAGGCCGAATCCCACCAGGGGGAGCAGCACAACGGCCATCACGAAGCACCACAGCACGAAGATGGCGCGACGTACCAACTTGTGGGTCACGTGCTGCAAGCACATACAGGTACAGTATAAATTAGGGTAAGGTGGGGTAAGTGGGCCACCTTTTTGGCATAATTCGACTTTAAACCCTCATACCACTGGATGCAATCGGCCTAACAACTTACTTTTTTTGCGGTCCATGTTATTACTGTACCCATGACAACCTTAACACAAATTGGCAAAAAATAAATTTAAAAACTATGTTTTTCTTTTTGGTCATCCGAGTGGCCCACTTGCCCCGCAAGGTGGGGTAAGTGGGCCACCCCCTTAATATATTTTTACACATAACTAGTAGAGATATGGTGGGGCAAGTGGAATAATCTACAAGATTTTTTGAGTGTTAGAAAAAAAAAGTAATGATGTATCTTTAATAGTTCCCCCATAGCAACTTTTTCTGGCATGCAAGCTTACTACAAGAAAAAATACTTTAATTTCCATCTTGTCAATTTTGCATGTAGTGTAAAAAAAATGTTAGGGCTACAGATTTTAACCTGGCCTATGTCAATGATTAGGACTATGAATTGTGAATATGACTAGCCTTATGAATCAGTGAATATGACTTTTTTTAAAGTATATTAAATAGTTGGGGCAAGTGGGCCACCCCTGGCCCACTTACCCCACCGTTGTGGTGGCCCACTTACCCCAAACGCGGGGCAACTGGGCCACCCCACTTTTCTTTTAACGTTATCAACATCACAAGTACATGACACTACAAAAAGATACTATGTTTTATACACTTTCTAAATATATAACATTTTGTTTTGTATCATGAACCGTTTGGAAATAAATAAGAAAATAGTATGATGGCTTGAATTACGAAAAGATGCAATTTAAAAAAAATCACAAAAAGGATTGTACCTTGTTACATACTTAAATGAAAATGATGCCATAATGTTTCCTGCATGTATTGGGGTAAATACGTAGAAATATTGTAACAGATTTTTTTTACATCCATAATTCGTGAAATGCCAAGGGGGGTGGCCCACTTACCCCAATGGCCCACTTACCCCACCTTACCCTACAGTGAAAAACTCTGCGACCGACCACTTCCATTAAACGACCACCTCGACTTACGACCAATTTTTCAAAGCACCAATTTTTCCCTCTATGTGTACAATGTTAAAAGCCTAGAGACCAGATCTCATTCCCCAAACAACCAGTTTCAAATCCCATTTCACGAAATATTATCTTTTTTCAACGTGTGTCACTTTTTTTTATAAATTAGAAATTGAGGTGAAACAGTTCGAAATTTCTTCTTACTTTCAAAAGGTTTAATTAATGCATACTAGTCTGTTTTTAAAAAAAAGTTAGTGTAGTACTTTTTTTACATATGCACTATAGTTTGTTTATATGCATTTGAGAATTAATAAATAAATGTAATGATAAATCATTTTTTTTTATAAATTTTAATGGTTAATAATCATAGGAGATTGGGTAATAGTTCACGGTTTTACTATACCTAGGTTAATGTATGTTTTACTATACCTATGTTAATGTATGTTTTACTATACCTATGTTAATGTATGTTTTACTATAACTATGTTCGTTGTAAAAAAGATATTTCAACTTCCTAGCTAATTTATTTTTTGTACTCTAGGAGCGACCAACCTCCATTTACGACCGATTTGTTAGGGAACGGGAGGATGGTCGCTCTCGGAGGTTTCACTGCATATTGAATTTTGAGAAATTATTCAACACAATAAAACAAACAAAAAAATTCTCTCCTTGTTGGCTATTACCGTGAATACAACACACAGTTTTCGGCTGGAAACATAATCTTTACATGCAGATACAATCGTTACAACAGAATCTTGGTTGGTTGGCAAGATATATATTTTCAGGCGTGTGCTTGGTCAGAGAGCCGCTTATAAGCCTTCGTCAAGTAAGACAGACACAATACACACACGTGACAGATGCTGCCATCTATCGCGCGCCACCTCCACAATATAGACATGTCCCTGAAGTGGAGGGAAATAGTCTCCAGAGACCAGTACCCGTGGGAAACTGCGCAATGACCGCTACAGGACTTACGGACCCAACCGATTTAACGAGCACGTATTCCGCATATACTCTACAAACACTAACATCCATGCCTAATCGGGATTCGAACCGAACCCAGAGGCTCCAAAGACTAACTCCCTAACAGTTGCGCTGCCGGGTCGGCACTATTGCTTTACCACTCGTCCTCTAACTCCACACTGCCTCTCAAGTTTGAAAATTGGTTAGAATAAACCATTTACTGTTAATTTTCTGTACTATTTGTGTTTAACAAATCAATATAAGCAGTGAAGTCCTTAACTTTTATAAAGCAAAGGAATGAAACACCGCTACTAATTTCAATGCAGTGTGCCGGCATACCTTGCGATGAACATTGCCTTTCTACATCAGTATCTGGAAAGTGCTTGTTCATTTGCCACTACATATAAATTCAGCAGAGAAATACTAATTTCGTCATCTTAACCTTCATAAATATAAAACTAATTTGGGACTATGATGCCAGTAAACAATTTTTTTAAAAAAAATTTCAAAGATTTAGGTTAAGGTAAATATCACTAATAGTTCCGAGTTATGAACTTAAACACTGCAAAAAGATATGTTTGAAAAGTGAATATTTCTATTGTTTTATTAGTGAACATTTTTGTTTACCAATGCTCCCGGAATGTACTGTAAAATTACACCTTGATTTGCACCGATCGAAGGAAATGCAGGAATGAAAACAGGAAGAAAATACGCCTTCTCAAACAAGCCCATTAAAATTTATTGGTGAGAAAACGAGGCCACTACCAGTAAAGTTAAAAATGTTGTAAAAACCATAATTTAGCTGCTCAAATGCAGCATGCGACAGTTTTGTTACCTTTTTTTTTGTGGAATAATTTTTGTGTCAACAAATTTGAAAAGTTAATAACTCACAAGTGGGTTCTTTCTTAAGATAGGTGCGTAGAGGCAAAATCGGTTTAGTGTTAGAATATTCGCAGCATATTTCTATCCGCATCCTTTACGATAAGGAGGTTGCACTTGGCGACAGTGCCAAACATTTTCCGAAAAAAGAATCACATTCATCAAAGATGTCGAAAAGTCGTTTGGCAAATTTAACCGCTTCGTTGCAAGGAGATTTTTTTGTCTGAGCGTTAGACTTAAATTTCTGGCGACTCCGTACCCCAGTTGTCAGAATATCGGCCTCTCATACAGCGTCAAAATATTTTCACATCCTATAGACAGTATTTGTTAGCAAAAATACGTATAAAAAATAGAACATATTTATAGTGTTCTTATGTGACTTATTACAATTTAGTTACTTTAGTACACAGGACAGGCGTTCTCTTTAATCCTGTAATGCATGATTTTTTTTCATCCCAAAAAAATATATTTGTATCGTTAATACTCATACATGGAAAAAACGCTGAAAAAAAATTAACTGCATTGGAATTTAAATGATTACAATTTTTAACATTTTTTTCCAATGGCAAATACCTTATTCCAATTTTGATGAAAATGATTAGAAAACTACTAAATATATTTTAAAATAACCCTCTTGAACTATAATTATTTTTTCGAAACCATTTATTTGTTTAGTACTAATATTATTTTTCTTTGAATACTGCCAAAGACGTAATTTCACAACAGTTAATAACTTCACACTTTAATTTTGAATATACTTTTACTACTGTCATCTATGATGGTTATTCGTAACTAAAATTTCAAAATGGAATGTAATAGATGAAAATAACACAGATTTGTCGAGAGGGGGCTATACTAGAATAAAGATAATTATGTTACTTGTTGCCTTATGGAAACAGTATGCATTAGAGGGTTAAATCTGCATAGTCATAGGTCCCGACAACGTTCGCGTACGATATCGCTGAAGTTCAGTTGTGCGCCAGCTCAGATGTCGACCTCGTCACTTGATACAGGTTTTTGATTACGAAGCGTAATAGGCTGTGTTAAACCTCCGAAAAAGAGGTTAGAAATAGACCGACGGAAACGATTAAACTTCCAAATTACCTTATTCACTTTGTGTTCCTTTCACAAGTGTTTCTAGCTTAAGTTTCAATATTTTTTATAAATAATGAATTTTTGTTGAATACTTGACTGGGTTTCTAGATTATGACACCCGTTGCCAGCGGCCCTCGTGTAGCTCTAGTGTGACGATAATTCAACCTAACGACCCCTAATGATGACGTATAGCTGGCTCTACCTCGCCAAATTATTCATGAATGGTTAATAATGGAAGATATATTGATTCTATATATATCACAACCTCGGAAAAAACTCCCTTAATATAACGAAAGCGAAAACTCCTATAAGGTATTTGAGCAACTTTGACCTTTAAACGTAACTTTTGGTCTAAGTCCACACTTATTTAATTTTTAGTCAATAAAATTCTTTCTACTTGATTATTTTCTTAACTTAAAATTAAAGATAGTTTATTAGAAAAGTGAATTGCAACAAAGATATTAAAAAAATTACTTTAATTAATTACTTACTGAAGAATATACGAATATACAGAACAAAACTTGGGCCTCTATATTCTACATGAAGAACAAAATTCAAAATAGAATAAAAAGATAGAGATACTAAAAAGTTCTTTCGACTTGATTTAATTAATTTAATTAAAATTCAAGGTAGTGTATTGGAAAGAAAACTACATGTATTTTTAGAAAAAATACTTTCTAAAAAGTTAATATGCGGAAAACGAACTTGGAAATCTATGTTCAATATAAAGAACCGAAATTTTAAATAGAATAAATATTGGTTAATTCAATTTGGTATTTGAGGGGAGAAGTTTCATATTCATATTTAAATAAATAAACCTTTTGATGAGTGTTTCTATGTTTAAAAATAAATGAGGTTTTACTTCAAATAAGTTTAAATTACAATGGAAGTATGCCCTATTGAAATTCCAACAAGTCTCCGATGCATATTTTTTTTATAACAAACAAAAAGACGTTGAAAGTATGTTTTTTTTATGTAAGTTTGTTTGTAAGAATTAAAGAAAAAACTTCGGCTTCAAATATTATTTTTGAATAAACTTCCTAATGGTATTGTTGATATGGCAACATCGATTTAAATGAACAAAAATTTAATTTCAATGTCAATTCAATGGATAATTCGCCGACAGAGTAGGCAGAAGTCCATTCGTATGTACAGACTGAAGGGCAACATTTAGAAAGATTTGTATATGAAGTCATACTTTTGTAGATAAAAAGACTTTTTTGTAGATAAAAAGAATTTTTTAAAAAATTCCGTCTCTTTCATCTGTCCGTACCCCCGTTCCAAAATCGGATCTTAAAAATTCTTTTTTTTTAGAAAGCTGACTTCAGAGACCCAACTTTCATACTTTTGTCCGGACATAAATCTACTAACTTTTTGCGAATTTCCCGATGAATTAGCATTAAAATTCAATTTTGAGACATTTAAATCACTGTAAATCGAGCAGAGAAGATAAATAATATTAAGTTAATTTGTGGAAGAATATTAAGGAAAAAAGTTGATTTTGACTTTTAGAAGTTAAAATTAAAGATGGATGCTGTGTTTAGCTATTTTTTACCCAATGTTTTCGATTGTTGATGATACAAAAAACGATTGTTGATATCTACTATTAGGTACCTAATTTTTTCCCGATTAGAATTTCAGTAAGCATTTAAGAAACAGAAAAGTAAGCGATTTTATTTCTTTAAGAACTTCTTGTTTTAGATCCGATGTAAAGAACCGATTTCGGAATAGTCAGGTCGCCAAGGGGGGGAACCTTGCACTGAGAGGTTAAGTTTTTTTTATTGATGATTCTTATAGATTCGAGGGTGTAGATTACGAATCTGGAAGGTACTTTTTTGGTACCCTTGAGCATTTTTAGTTATTCAAGATGGCGTCTCCGCCATCTTGAATTTTGTAATATTAATATTTGACGATCTATTCTACAAAAGTGAATAGTTTTTGTCTTTATAGATACATTTAACAATAAAGATTCACAATTATCAAGAAAATTTCAAAAATAAAAAATTCAAAATGGCGGAATCCGCCATATTGGATTTCTTCACTTTTAATATTTTTGTTTCATATTTAACCCAACAAAATATATTTATTTTAACTATATTTTTTATACCTAGTTACTATAGAACAGTACTTTGAAGAAAATATAAAAAATCAAGATGGCGGCATCCGCCATATTGGATTTTTTCAACGTTTATAAAAAGCAATCTATATGTCCTAAATTAAAAATTCTTTTTATTTTAGTAAAATCTTAATTTTAGTTTCTATTTCAGTTTTAATGTGTAGATTATGAATCTAGAAGATATTTTTTCGCTAGATTTGAGTATTTTTTTATATATGAAATGGCGTCTTCCGCCATATTGGATTTTTCTTCCTAATTCAATTTTTCGGGTTCATTTTGGCCAAAATTAATAATTTTTTCTTTTATAGGTGCATTTTGTCGTAAATAATTACTTAAAAACTCAAAAAATCCAAAATCAAGATGGCGGCTTCCGCCATCCTGGATTTTTCACCTTCTAATATTTCGTGATCCACTGGCTCGAAGTTGAAAATTCTTTCTTCTTTAGTTCTATTTTTTAGTAACAAATGGTTTGAACTACATAAATGGGGAACACAACTGCAAAATATCTGAATTTATGGCCATTCAAGATGGAATCTTTCTCATTATTAGTTTTTTAAAGTTAGTATTCGGCAATCTATTAGCTCGAAATTAAAAAAAAATTCTATGTTAGGTATATTTTTACAACAGAATTATCGCCATGCTTCTAACTGAGTACAAATATGTAAACTCAGGGACCAAGTTGCTTAAGAGTTGCCATGTCCCTTGGAGTTGCTGGATTTAAAATTATTCTGACAATCCTTTTTGGACAATGGCCTATGCTTTTATGTAGCTTCAATCCACTATTAATTCATTCCAAACTCCGGCATGTGTTGCATAACGTGATCCGAGTTTAAAAAAGTTCTTTGACAAATTTTTGGGTATTTTTTTTTCATTTCTTTCAAATAAAATAATGCATATCGTTCATAGTTTTGATGACCAGACGCAAACAAATAGGGTAGAATTGGTGAGAACCTTCAATATGAAGGGACCAATATCCTGTCCTTCCGGCTCCCACATCTTGAAGAAAACTGGTTTTAATAAACAGTTCACCGATACTCTACTAGTGTTGCAATTCGCACGCCTTATTTTTAAAACTGACCGAAGATCTCCGCTGTTCCCGCATGACTTATTTTGCAAGCATTCTTGAAGTCCTGAAGTTTTGGAAACTTCTTCCCTTTCTGCATCTGTGGGACTCCTACAAACACACTAGGCATAACTTTGGATACACCACTACCCAATATTAACCCCACACGACCTATAAAACTTATCAACATGATGATTTGCAAAGCCACCCTACAAAACTGATGATCCCAAGTAAATGGCAAACTCTTAACCAGCTCATTTAGTGAGTCCTTGGGCTTCTGCTAAAGGTGTGATGTCATGGTTGTATCTGTTTTCTGGATAAGAATCAGGTATCGTGTCTAACAGTGGTTTATACTTTACAGTAGTTCCCGGTTGAATCTGAAATTCATATTTTTGGCCAATTTAAGTATTTATTCAACTCTGGATAACGTTCTGAGAATGTCTTTGAAGAATTTGAAATCTTTCTCTATAGCATTGTAAAGAGAAACTTTTCCATCACATAATAGTCTAAGCGGTAACTCTGTTATATTAAAGAACATTCAAGAGTCAGGCGGTTTATTTTCAAGATTACATGAACGATCTTTAGGTTGCAAGGTAGGGCTTTTGACATTTCTTCTTTTTTTTTATTCTTGAAATTGTATTTATTAACTCTTAATCCCATATTCTTATAATTGTACCGCTCCATGAGATCTCAGCAAGTCCAAAGCCTTTACTTCGATTTATGAACTCCTCCTTAAGAGTAATCTTGTATGAAAAGAGGAAGCATTTTATACGAGAAGGGCTCTTAAAGAAGTAGTAATTTTGCCTGATGAATAACAAAATATTTAAAATACTTACTTCATGATGGTGGAAAACATCTTTAATGATTTTCTTCGACATTCGTGGTTTTAAAGTATTTTAAACACAATATACAAAAAAAATGAAAGAATTTTTAATTTCGTACCAATGGGATCACGTAATATTAGAAGTAAAAAAAAATCCAAGATGGCGGAAGCGGCCATCTTGAATTTGGTTTTTTAAGTGTTTAAATAAAACTTTATGATGATTTTAATGCATTTTATAATAAAATATACAAGTAAAACTGAAAGAATTTTTAACTTCGAGCCAGTGAATCACGAAATATTAGAAGGTGAAAAATCCAAGATGGCGGAAGCCGCCATCTTGATTTTGGATTTTTTGAGTTTTTAAGTAATTATTTACGACAAAATGCACCTATAAAAGAAAAAATTAATTAATTTTGGCCTAAAAGAACCCGAAAAATTGAATTAGGAAGAAAAATCCAATATGGCGGAAGACGCCATTTTAAATATAAAAAAATACTCAAATCTAGCGAAAAAATATCTTCTAGATTCATAATATACACATTAAAACTGAAATAGAAACTAAAACTAACATATAACTGAAATAAAAGGAATTTTTAATTTAGGACCTATGGATCCCTTTATATAAACGGTGAAAAAATCCAATATGGCGGATGCCACCATCTTGATTTTTTATATTTTCTTCAAAGTAATGTTCTATAGTAACTAGGTATAAAAAATAAAGTTAAAATATAAATATTTTGTTGGGTTAAATATAAAACTAAAATATTAAAAGTGAAAAAATCCAATATGGCGGATTCCGCCATTTTCAATTTTTATTTTTTGAAATTTTCTTGATAATTGTGAATCTTTATTGTTAAATGTATCTATAAAGACAAAAACTATTTACTTTTGTCGAATAGATCGTCAAATATTAAGATTACAAAATTCAAGATGGCGGAGACGCCATCTTGAATAACTAAAAATGGTCAAGGGTACCAAAAAAGTACCTTCCAGATTCGTAATCTACACCCTCGAATCTATGAGAATCATCAATAAAAAAAACTTAACCTCTCAGTGCAGGGTTCGGCCAAAAATCGGGATTTGGCGACCTGACTAGAAGGGGAGTTCGGGCAGATGAATATCTTCAGCATGTCAATACTTGCTTCTTCATTTTTCAGAGAGTTCTTTCTAATTAAAAAAAAGGAAAAGTTGGTTTAAAATCAATCTATATGCGTAATTCTTACAATTTAAAGTAAATGATGTAATAATTTATACAGACGTGTATTTCATAAGGCCTGTATCATAGCCTGCCTTTTTATGTACCAATTAAGAAAATCTAAACCAAAATGCATTATTTTAGTATCCATTTCTTTTGACGGAACTTAGGATGACATTTTCAAGAAAAAATATATGATGCAATAAATAACAGCCCTTTCACTTTGTCACCGATTTCCAAGAACAAATTAATAGGAATTCAACCAACCCAAATTCATTAATTGACAAAAGAATTTACCCAGAAGTACATAGTAAACATCACCAAACCTATTATTATCCATTAATGTCTGTTTTCCGTTCTTTCTTAATTTCCAAAAGTCTGGTTGCTATGGAAGTTTGAAAAAGATGTTGGTGATTTTTTTTTTGTAAAAAAAGTATTAAAGTATTGTAATTTAATTCGGCATTACATTGCATTCAAGAGAGTTAATAAACAACTATTGACTTTTTTTGTTTGAAAGGAAATAGTACAACCTTATATAAAATACAATTGTCTATTACAGCTTAGAATTACGTAAATCGTCATTAATTAAGTTTAAATTATGCGTTTTTGCGTCACTTACGAAACTGACGTTGCTTTGTTGGGGGTTATAAAACGAGTTGGCGACTTTCTGATGGCTTTAATTTTTTCCCCCTCGCCAAGCATCTCCTTTTTTCCATTAATGGTCGGTAGACATATATTTTCAGGTTTGTGTGCTTGGTCAGAGACCCACTTATAAACCTTCGTCAAGTAAGACAGACACAACACACACAAATAAGTGACAGATGCTGCCATCTATCACCATCTCCGCAATTTAGACATTTCCCTGAATGGGAGGCAAAGAGTCAGGGACCTGCACCCGTCGAAAACTGCTCCACGACCACCCACAGGACATTAGGAACCACAGATTTTACGAGTAAGTAATGGGTAATGTCATCGATTCCGGCTGCCTATTTCTAGCCTCTTTTAGGAGCTTTAACACAGCCAATTACGCTTCGCAATTTAGAACGCTGGTCAAGTGACGAAGTCGACACCTGAGCGGGCACCCAACGGACGTATCAGTGTTATTTGGACTCGATCTCGGGACATTCCGAGACCGATAGACACTAACCACTAGGCTACCCACGGCCCACGGCCCTGTACTTTTTCAATTATTAAGTTGGGTTGTAAGTTCCCAAATGTCTATTTCCAGCCTCCATGGAGCTTTAACACGGCCAATTGAACATTGCAATTTTGAAGTGCGATCAAGTGACGAGGTCGACAGCAGAGCTGGCACTCAATTGGACTTCGGGCAACATCGTTCGCTAACGCCGTCAGGACTTTGGATTAAACATATTTAACGTCCCTTAAATCAATATTTTTTTTGCTAACAAATATCCGTCTATAGGATGTGGCTGGTTTAGAACGCAGGACCCTCTGTGTGAGAGGCCGATGTTAAAGAATGAGCTACGGAGCCCCCCATTATTAGAAAACTGGCAGGTTTGCTTAACACTTCCAGCTGTCTTTTTCTAGCTATCAAGAAGACCTTTAATACAGCCAAGTACTCCCATCTTTATTTCGATCTTTTATCAACTGACTTAGTCGATACCGGAGCAGTCACTTCGCGACATCATACGATAAAGTTCGCCTCGAATTTCGAGAAAAAAATTAATATTTAACTCTAATGAACTTCATGCAACACAATTTGATGAAAATAACAACACCATGCAACACAATTTGATGAAATCAACATCATCATGCAACACAATTTGATGAAACCAACAACATGATGCAACACAATTTGATGAAACTAACAACATCATGCAACACAATTTGATGAAACCAACAACATCATGCAACACAATTTGGTGAAACCAACAACGTCATGCAACACAATTTGATGAAACCAACAACGTCATGCAACACAATATGATGAAACTAACAACATCACGCAACACAATTTGATGAAACCAACATCATCGTGCAACACAATTTGATGAAACTAACAACATCATGCAACACAATTTGATGACACCAACAACATCACGCAACACAATTTGATGAAACTAACAACATGATGCAACACAATTTGATGAAACCAACAACATCATGCAACACAATTTGATGACACCTACAACATCACGCAACACAATTTGATGAAACTAACAACATGATGCAACACAATTTGATGAAACCAACAACATCATGCAACACAATTTGATGACACCAACAACATTATGCAAAACAATTTGATGAAACTATCAACATCATGCTACACAATTTGATGAAACTAACAACATCACGCAACACAATTTGATGAAACTAACAACATCACGCAACACAATTTGATGAAACTAACAACGTCATGCAACACAATTTGATGAAACTAACAACATCACGCAACACAATTTGATGAAACCAACAACATCGTGCAACGGTGCAACACAATTTGATGAAACTAACAACATCATGCAACACAATTTGATGACACCAACAACATCACGCAACACAATTTGATGAAACTAACAACATGATGCAACACAATTTGATGAAACCAACAACATCATGCAACACAATTTGATGACACCAACAACATTATGCAAAACAATTTGATGACACCAACAGCATCATGCAACACAATTTGATGAAACTATCAACATCATGCTACACAATTTGATGAAACTAACAACATCACGCAACACAATTTGATGAAACTAACAACATCACGCAACACAATCTGATGAAACTAACAACTTTGTTAAACTAACATACAGCTACCAGCGCGTTTCCTTTTAAATATAATATATACTTAAGTAGAATTCCTGAAAGCATGGGTGGAGAGTTTAACATACAGGTATATATAAATTGGAAGCGATGTTTATATTTGGCAGTTCCGCTTTAAAGACTGTTTTTAAAAAAATCTTTCAATTTGACATGCATACCAGGTAGTAGTTATGTGAAAAATAATAAATTAAAAATTCACTGAAAATTAATTTTGTTTCAAAGTAACAGCGAGCTCAATCGCTTTTAAAATTCATCAAAATTTGGCTGCTTTTTGAAGATCGGTTACCGCTCAAATTTGGTACCCGATTTCCCATTACCTGATACCATAATAATACCAGTTTTTAATCCCTATTATTATATGATTTGTTAAAAAATATATATCTACTATTGTAAACTAATACTCCTATACTAAACAAAAAAAATCTATTAAATTTCCGCTCTTTACCTATCTTAACATACCATATGCGTTTTCCTGCAGTCTTTCGTTTCATGTCTGGTAAGTAAACACTAATTTCAATCTGTCAACATGAGTATCATGAGTGATCACGTAGGGAGAATGCGAAGTTTACATTTGTCGCTTTTTTGTGTGAAAATATTATAAAAATCGATGCAATACCTTTGATATTTTATGTGACGCCTTCAATTCTAGCCTTACCACTTAGTTATACAGGGTGAGGCAAATAAAAGTGGCCCCGGTCTAGAGATAGGAGTACGTTGAAATGCTTGGAGAGAAAAATTCTTGAAGCCGCCTGAAACCTGTTTTTGCATTGGTTGGATCGGATTAGCTTCACATTAGAGCTACTCATAGACTAGTGGCGAGTTCAGATCTTAGTTCGCATTGTATGAAGACATCCCATAATGCAAATTTTGTGTCTTTCAATCAATTTAGAATGTTTGTATTAACAAAAACAAAAAAGTCCGATTCTCTGGGATAAATAACGACCCACATAATCACTAGTGGGAACTTTTTTTATCAGCTCTACAAACCTTGTTTATGTTTCATTTCAACTAGCTTCTCAAACCATAGCTTAGTTGTCGGCAAATAAGTCGCCAAGCGTTTGTTTGGGCTTAGTATTGAAGCGGTCAATAGCTTCAGTTAGCAAACCAGTTTTTGTATTGGTTTTTGACTTGGCAACATTTCTGTCGTATTCTTATCTCTACGTAGGGGCCACTTTTATTTGCCTCACCCCGTATAATCAAATTGACAATGAGAGATTATTTCGACTATATGTTATGGTTAATAATATTATTAAGAATAAATTAATCAATTGTAATTGTGGAAAATTACAATTAACGATTATTTAATTGAAAACTGTAGTAGTAACAATTAATTAATTTACAATTATTTTGTTAATTTTAATTAAAAATAACAATTAACCACTTTTTTACTCGTCTTAAGTCTGAGATTTACAGCTTAATTTTTCTATATCTTTATTCATTTCGTTTTAATACATTAAGTTAATTGTTAGTTTTAATTGTTTCATAAAACAACAAAAATGTTAATTGCGATTATTTAAATTGTGAGTTACAATTGACATACGTTAACTCGAATGAATTTAATTGCACGGTGCAATTAAAAGTTCAATTACGATTAATTTAATTTTAATTCATTTAATTGCAATGTTTTTTTTTAGTCAATGGCAAGATAATTGGTAAATTAATTGATTAATGACCAACACTGGTTGCATACGTGGCTTCCAACAATAACAACATCCAAATGTTCCTCCAACAATTTAAGAGAAATTTGGACTTGTCACCAAATCTGAAAACTATTACTATAATTAAAACGTACACTGTAAAAGACACTGTCAATTTTACAGAAAAAAAACCACATAGTATTAAATGAAAGCTATGTGGACTGATGATGTAAAGGTCCGTGGTTCGAACCAGGGTATACGGAGATCTATTCTGTAACCTCCCCCCTGTCACTGCCCAGGAAGATAAGCAATTTCGTTTTTTCTTTACAAATGCCTGTTAAAAACAGATTTCGCATTAAAATTAAAAATTGTTGGACTAAAATAAGCATTATCTCAGTAAATTTTACGGTATTTTTCTCTGACTTACCAGTAAACATTTTTTTTACTGTAAAAACTGCATATTTTTTTTCGCAGTGTAGATTCAATTCTTAATATTCAAATAACAACATAAATACTAACTACTAAAATAACAAATTCCTATGGGAATTCTTTATTTTAATCCTCATTAAAAGGGAAAACTTATTTAAAAAACATTTTAATCAGTTTATAATTAATCTGTTTTGTGCTTATAAAATAAAAATTTAATCTCTTTTAATTATAAAAACTTGTTAATTAGTAATGTATTTGAATTGCTTTTTACATCATTAGTTTTTGTTTACCAAGAACAGATACTATTCCCAATTTTTAGAGCGTAAATATACTTTGGAATTGTTTTGCAACGAATTAAAATTTAATTTGCAATGGCGAATAGAACTCAATGCACAATTTAAAGGTTGTTAAAATTGATAAATTGTTGTTGTTATTGTTTCTATATCGAGTTGAATGTTTATGAAAAATTCTGACTCTTATAAAAGGTTTTTGAATACGTTTGTTTAAGATTGTTATGCATAAGATTCTTTCTTCCAATTAAATTTTTTTTAAAGAATAATGAGGGTCTCTACTTATTTTTTATTACAATGAAAACAAGCAAACACTTCTCACATATGGACTAGAAAAGCAAAAAAAAAAATATATATATTAAAAAATAATATCAAATGTTTGTTAGTATTAAAAATTTTAATGGTTACAATGAGCCTTCATACTTAACATCAAAAGTAATATGTTAGTTTAATGATTTCGGCATACTACTTGTTAACTGGTGACTCGTTATTTATGCAGAAGTAATACAGTTTAATAACAATAAATACTTCCTCAAAATATTTTTTACATCGCGGTAAAAGGTTGATGCAAACCTCAATCAGTGAAAATGAGCTAAAAGTCACTCATTACGGCGGACCTGACCCCAAAGATTTTCAGAAATGATATTTCAATGTTTTAGTGTTTTCTTACACTATGCTATCTTAGCTTTACAAAAAAATCTTAAAATAAAAGTTTCAAGTACTAGAATTATTGTTAATAAATGTTATTTAGGTAAAAACCCTTCATGCTGTATAGGCAACTACCTAACATTTTTTTTTTTTAATATTATTGATTTTTTATGCCAAAAATACGTAGTTTCACTTAAAAATTTATTATTTAAAAACTAAACAAATTTAAAAACTAAACAAATTAACATTAAAAATGCCTCCAGTAAAGTAAAGTTGAACATCTATTTAATTACTAGTAAGAATTTCATTAAAAAGTATCAAATAGATTATGAAAAAAAGGTACATAAAAAAGGTCATTTTAAGAAGGGCTTCGATGGAGGGCTCCGATCCCCTTAAAATTTATGTACAAATCACTAACTAAAATGTTTCAAGGTCAAGTTAGACTTGAGTAAAACTTGTGCTATACTTAGCGTACAAATTGCTAATAAGTAAATTTTAATAAAACTTATTTTGCCTGTACTATTGCTATGTCATTTTAAAAGCACAGTGTCGAGAAAACAAGAAAAAACATAAATTATGTAAAAGTGTAGCTCGCCGCCCCGGTGGCACACTCGTTGGGATTCTAGCCTTTGGAGCTGCTGAGGTCGGGACCAATCAATTTAAGATTTGCTCTAATAGCTAAGTATTCAAATTTTGGAAATTTTAGCATTTATAACTCGAAAAGTCATTTTTGTCCAATAGGTAACTTTTCCGCTCACGATATAAAGGATGGATGCACATTTTTTACATGCTTCTACATTCTTAAAACAAAAGTGTGAAATCCACTTATGTAGGAGAAGTGCATTTTCAACACTGGAAAGGAGTGGAAATTCACTCAGACTGAGTTAAACTCGCTCGTTTGTTTTAAGAGTGTAAAGTCTGAATATGCTTTTAATTTCTAGGAATTCACCTGGATATTTTTTTCGCAGATATCGGTTTCAAGTAATACATAATTCCCGCCAATTTTATCTATTTTAAAACATTCTATACAAAAATGGCAAAATTTGTAAGGAAAAAAAAGAAAAAAATCAAACCAAATCGTCCATAAAATATAAGATTTAACCAGTTAAACTTAATTTTATTATTAAATCAAAAAATGACACTTAATTTTCGCCAATTTTAGTTTTTTATAGCTTTGTTATACCTTTTTTTAGCTCTATCTTTTCCAAAATATTTGTTTAGGTTGTTTTAATATAATGAATGCAAAAAAGTAAATTTAACAAGCACTTTGGATTAAATAGTATATTTTTAAAAAGTATATTTTAATCAATTCAAATTTGCAAGAAAATCTGAATGTGATAGGAAAAAACTATTTACTTTTTTAAAAAATCAGCACCCAAAAAGCATAGGAAAATGTAAAATACAGAGAAATGCTATTGCACTTTAGTTCATAGACAAAAGACTATAACTCAACTGTAGGAAATAATTATTTTTAAACAAAACACTTTAAGTTGTATTTCTGTACATATTATTTCGAAAAAAATAAAGGGCCTTCTTTCTTTATAAACACATCAGCAATTACTTTAAGTAACAAATTTTATCAATTTTACTATAAAAATATTTGATCGACTTTCAGAGGGAGTATTTACAATAAAGATGTATTAGAATTTAGATTAAAATTAGGTCGCGTGTGTAATCCTTGTTCGTAGTTGAAGAGCTTAGTGGAAGAACGCGATGACACTTTTGAGAAAATTGAAATTTCTGTTTCAATGCGAACTTGTTTTATCCTCCTTTAAGGGTGAGAAGATTCCTCATTCTATCTCCAAGATACAAATGCAATAGCTAAATATAAATTAAGAGAAAAATCTATTCAAACGAAGCACTTCTTTGTAATTTAAATGCAGATAGATCCATCACAAAAACCATTGCCAGACTAAGAACCAATCACCACAGAGGCATGAAAATAGACAAAGAGGAAGGTGTATCGAAGTTGCGACAACTGCCCAGACACGCAGCTAAAACAAATAACCACATTCTTGAATGCAATGCCGTCTTTACCATAAGGGCACACGGGGCCCGTGCCCAGGGCCCCCATTCTCAGGGGGCCCCGAAGGACCGACAATTTCTACCACACATTTATTCTCAAAGCATATATGTCGGGCACATTACACTTTTTTCACAAGTCTGTAATCTTATCAGAAGGTATATACGCAATCCCTCCGATTCCAAAGTCAAGCTGCACCGTCGAAACAAGAACCAACATAAAACAGTCGACATTTGGTTGAATTGTACAATTTTTTCTTAGCTTTGACATAACGATGGTAAGTTTTGACAGAGCATTTAGGTGCAAAATAGAGTCATGAAGTCTCTTTCGTAAACTAGATTGTCTGCAAAAGCGCCAATGCTATTAATTCTTTTCAAAATGGTAATTTAGATATTTCTGAAGCATTGTCTTTGATTGCAAGTGACATCATTCAATCAACCAGGAGTCACTAGAAAGGAAGCCCAAAGCCTAGCAAAAAAATGGGGATATTTGAGAGTGCTCTTCTAACGGAAATATTTAATGATCTTTTGGGAGTTAGGAATAAAACAAGTCTAAGTTTACAGAACAGCACTATGACCATGGACGTTGTAACGAAACTTCACGAATCTCCTATCAGTTATGTCATTACCGTACAATAATTTTGATCAGTACGAAACGGCTGCTAAAGATAAAAATCCATATGTTGACTACAAAGATACATTTTTGAAATAAAAGGATTTCGCCCCTCGGCACTTTTTTAGGATCAACAGAGACTGCACAGTTTAAAGGCAAGGAAAAGTTCCGTGTAGATACTTTCATTCTCATACATTAAATACACATTTAAAAAAACGTTCGGCAGCATACCAAGAAATTGATAGTCGATTTAGTTTTCCTTGTCAGTTAATAGCAATCGAATCTGATGAGTTGACCAAAAAATTGCATAGTTTTATCATGAAGACGTTAATGCAGATGAGATCAAAACAAAATGTTTTCAGTTAAGCTAATATTTAAAAAACATAGCAAAAAGCAATCAGTGGATTTAAATATATCAACCTAACTAACCTAATAAAATCAGATAAATTCAAAGAAACTTTTCCAAACTTAGAAATTGCAACAACAGTACTCCCTTGCCCAATGGTTAAAAATTGTAGCGGAGAACGGTCATTTTCGCAGCTTAAGAGAATAAAAAATGAATTGCAAACAACAATGTCACCTGAACGGCTGAGTAATTTGTCAATTATGTGCATAAAAAGTGATATAATTAAAAAAAATTGACTTTGATGATATAATAAAAGATTTTGCTCAACAGAAAACCCGAAAGAAAACCGTAATCGTAACCAAAAAACCAGCAGCATTCTAATATCATTAATGACATATTACATCATACTCTATTTGATTACCTATAATAAATGGTCATACTCAGTAAATTTTTTTTTATTACAATCCGCTTTTTTTTACTTTCCAAAAGGGCCTCAAATTCTTGCGTGCCCAAGGGCCCCAGACTAGTTTAAGACGGCCCTGCTTGAATGCCTGGCAATAAGTGCCAATTAGAGAGACATTGGAGTTCTGACATCATTAATAGATCTTTTGACATTGATATCCAAAAAATTGCAGACGCACTTATCAAAACACATGGTTTCATTTAGCTTAACTTTCGGCAACGTCATAGAAATGACCAAAAAATACCTCTTTTTCATAAACTTTAAATTAAGTCTATTTCTTACCTATTGTGAGTGGCGTTTTTAACTTGTCTAAGTGCAAATAAAAAGCTTTAAAGTTCATTTTCTCGTTTTCACCTTTTTGTTACTTAGAACGTTCTTTCACTAAGCTCTTCAATTGACGGTTAATAAATTGGTCATTTCTGCGGAAATCTATCTTCATTTCTATTGGATCCTTCTACGAAATGGGTGTACATTTTCAGCAATCTGGTTAATGCCATGTAACGTGTGTAAGTAGTAATACTATGATTGAAACTACCTAAATAAATGAGTTATTGTTCATGTCCATATTCTCAATACTTGTGAGATACTATATTTACTATTTATTCACAAAGTCAACTTCAGAACTCTTAAATAAACGCTAATCTTGAGCTAACCAAGTAGCCAATCAAGCTAATCAAACATTTCATTTCGAATGAAGTTGAACATGAATTATAAGGTAACAAAGAGCTAGCATGTTTCCTTATGAGCTATTGAATGCTATTAAACAAGACAGTTTTTGGCATGCTTTGTTTAATACGTAAAGTAAGGGCTCAAAATTCAAATAACGCTATCTTAAAAATTAAAAAAAATATTTAAATAAAAGTTTAATTGTACAATAGAAAACAAGTTAAGAGATTTTCCAACTTCAACCTGATGTATGTTCAGAACTATTAATAGTTGGGTTTTTAATTTATGCTTGCATTCAGTTCGTTTACAAATAATTAGTGTCCGTCAAAAAGTTATCCCCATGTTAATTTTTGATTGTTTAAAAAAATTCTTTAGACAGAAATTCAAAAAATACACTGGACAAGTTTGTAAATTATTTGTTCTATTAGTTGGTTTGGTTGGTAGACATATATATTCAGGCTTGTGTCCTTGGTCGCAAGGATCCGCTTACAAACCATCGTCAAGTAGGACAACACAAGATACACACATACACAAATGACAGAGCTGCCATCTGTCGCCACCTCCACAATTGAGACATGTCCCTGAAGGGGAGGGAAATTTTCTCCAGGGACCTGTACCCATGGGAAACTGCGCAATGACCGCCAACAGGACTTTCGGACCCAACAGATTTAACGAGCACGTACTCTGCATATACTCGACAAACACAAATATCCATGCCTCAACTGGATTCGAACCCGGACTCAGCAGCTCCAAAGGCCAATGTCTTAACCACTAGGCCGCCGGATCGGCTTGTTCTATTACAAGTAAATATAATTTAAGATTCCATATAAAATAACAATTCTTAAGATTTTTGCGTCCCAGCCTGTATTAGTGAACATAAGCACATACGGATGGACCGGACAAGTGAACCGTTCGCTAAACATCGCCACAATTCCTCCCTGCCAAAAATATTTTAACTCTTCAATGCTGCTTTAGCATGTCACGTGGGCACACAAAACCAATCGTTGAAGTGTGAAAAGGCTTTCGGTAATGTATTGGTTGAATCATAGCGATGTTTGGCGAAAGTTCACATGCCCTGTCCCTGGTCCAGTGTATGGGCAGCTTAAGAAACAACAAGATCCCTTCCTTCTGGTAGAAAAACAGACTGGTAAGGGCTATGAACCTCTCAACAGCCATGAGCCATCACCGACGCCATACTCCCGGAACTAAATCCAAAGAACCTGGTCAGCACACGCATTCTACAGAACCATCTACTGGCCACGAAGCTCGGATCCAGGTATATCCTCATGAATACACGCATCATTTATTAATAATTAAGGTCAATTATTAATATTTTTTGGTTGATTTCATTTTTTTTTTACTTTCGACACAAATATTTTTTTGTCCCAAGTCGCTTCTATAGTAAAGTTTAGGCATGCGTGGAGAAACTAGGCATATGAACCTTCGCCAAACATTAATTTCTGTTCCTTCAACTTTTAGGACGTTACCGAAAGCATTTTAGTCGTCAGTGATAAGTTTAACACAACACGTGGTCACGCGAAACCAATTACTGAAGTGTGTTAAAATGTTTTCTGTAATGTCTTGGTGAAGAGTAGCAAAGTTGGTCGAAAGTTCATGTCCCTGGTCTGGTCTTTATAGACAGCTTAAGAAACAACAAGATTCCTACCTTCTGATAGAAAAACGGACTGGTGAGGGCAATGAACCTCTCAACAGCCATCACCGACGCCACACTCCCGGAACTAAATCCAAAGAACCTGGTCAGCACACGCAGGCCGCAGAACCATCTGCTGGCAACGAAGCTCTGATCCAGGTATATCCTCATGTATACCAACAAGAAGGAACTGCACAACGCCAGAAGGTCATTAGCAGACAGGCATCTGATCATCAGGGTCAGTTTTTTGTTTCTGGCTTGTGGCCCTTGAGACAGCAATACTAGGGAACAGATGTTGGCTACTGCGCCGAAGAGGTACACGCTGGTGATGAGGATTTGGCCGCCTCTGGATATGTACCGCGAGTCGAGATCTGGCGTTGTGGAGTTGGTGATGTAGAAGGGCGTTGTGGTCCAGGGGATGTCGAGAAGGGCTGTGTTGAATGAGGTGTGGTTGTCTGATGACATGTCGGTTTCTCACTGTTGGATACAAAGAAGATGTTAAGTGGGTTACGCAATATTTATCGATGATAAGATTTCTTATGTATAAACAAGAACTATCGGAAACTATAGTTGTAAAATATTTATAAATAATTTTGTTTAGTATTATAATGCCAATGAAATGTAGCTAATCTAATCGTGCATCTCGATTCCTCTAAGGAGGGAATGGTAAGGGAAGGAGGTATAAGGGGAATCTAAAGTATTAGGGGAGAAGGGATGGTGTTTGTGCACAATAATATTATATAAGAGCTCAAATACACGTGAACCAAGTCCATTAAGCTTCTTTGTGCTACAGAGGTATAAAGTTAAAGGTTTAAAGCAAAATTACACCTAATAAATTTTACCTCTTAAAAGCTGTTGCTGCATAGCGGATATTATCTAAACTCGAATTTTTTTCGTTATTGCACTAAAATTCTACATAGTTTAGCTCATGCAATTGCGCTGCTTACTCGAAAAAGACAAAAAGTGGATTTGGTTCACGTGTCATTAATATTATTCAAATTTTTTTCATAAAGATTCAATTTAATACATTATAGGTAGTAAATGAAGAACGTGGTTGCAAAACTATAACATGCTCCAAAGGCTAACTAAGATATAGGGGCCTGTTAATTCATTAGCAAATTCATCCTATTGACTTTATCGTTATTAGAAGTCGCCAATGAAAGACCTGGACCCGATATTTTACTTATACCTAAAGAAAATGTGAGGTTTGCAACTTCACAATTCTAATGTAGTTGATGCAAAGATACCAATATCTTTCGTTACTTTGACATCAAACATGTAGCAATATACACTGTTATTTTGGCAATTTTTTTCTAATTTAATTTTCTATCGATGAATAGTCTAAACTCGAATTGGAAGTTGTTTAAGTATGTTTTTAAAATATTTATACCGTGTTTAAAATTCACTCATTACGAACTGTGGTAAAACTTTTCTAAAAGAAGTTGCAAAAATCCCGAATTCCAAACTTAAATTTGACATTTTTGTGGATTAAAAAAAGGGTTGGAAAAATAAAAAGATAATGCAAGCGCATACGGTAGAATAAATAAAAAACTAGGGGTGTTGTAACACTACAAGACCTATAATTATCACTCAATAAATCAATACACATTTAAGGGTAATTATTTACCCTATAAAGTAATTTCCATACCTTTAAAACTTAAAAAGTTCTATGGCACCAACGCCTGTGCATGCGCGATTTTCTCAAAACCCGTCTATGCGGGTACTATGACCCCCTATGACGGGTACTATGAACTCTTATACCAAGATTGAAGCCGCCATAGCTCTTTTTTTCCGAGCTTTAGAGAATAATTATTCAATGTCTACTCTGTTTCCGTTTTTTTTGTTAAACTGAGGTTTGTTTAATATTAAAGTCAAAGTGCTGTTTAAAGAAATTTTAAATCTGATTACGATAAGCTAAAAATAAATCTCCAATTAAATAAACTTTATGGCGAATAGCGATGATAAAGTATTTTGTCCACTCTGTTACGATAGGAAAAGAAGCTAATAGACCGCCAACACTTTGATGATGGGGGCTGGGAAGCCCAGTCGGTTAGGCACTCGCCCAACATGCGAAAGGTCCTAGGTTCGGGTCCGGCCATCGCCAAAATAACTGTCGACCTATAAACGGCCTGTGCAGCCAAAAATGTCCGACGAATAATACCCCGTGTAAGGGAGTGCGTACGATGTCGCCCTTAACGGTTGCGTTGGGTGCCTATTCAGGTGTTGGCTCGTCACTTGACTGTGGTTCTAAAATACGACGCCCGTCGCCAATAGCCCTCGTGTAGCTCTAGTGCGACGATAATTCAAACCAAACCAACTCATTGATGAGCACAGCTCTCCTTAATCTTAACTATGAATTAATAAAATATAAAATTTTTGATTGTCTTAAAAAATATTCAAAATTTCAGGTGACGTCTACTTATTCGTAACTATGCACAATTGAGAGAAACATATTGATTGAATATTTGATTAAATAGAAGGATTTTTAATCATATCGCAATTTTTTAACCTTATGATTCTGCACAATTATCAATAAAATAAACCCTTAACTATAATAGAGATTATAGAATAATTTGCTGCATTAAAAGTATAGGTAGTAAGGAATAAAATTACCATAAATATGTCTATCTAAAAAATCGTACCTATGAAGTATCACAGATTTTTTTTCTATTTACCTTTTATAAACTATACGAAAATTAAGCATCTAATAGAGAAAAAACGAATGAAAGCAAATATTAAAATAGAATACAGGAGCAAAAAGTTAAAAATTATCGTCTGCAAAAACATTAAAAACGTAGTTCATACTGTGGAATCAGGATCGCTGCTGTCTTTAACATATTTTTATGTTAGAAAATTTTCAATTGAAAGCTAGTTTAGTGCGGTGTCTGTAACGTATATTTTATCTACGTAATAAAAAAACTCTCGGTGTAATAGCATTGTGTTAAATCATAAAAAAAAATATTGATTATGTGGAGTTTCATTAAATAAGATATTTTTTATGTAATAGTAAAGACTGTTTCAAATAAAAATCTTCTCGTTTTATAAATTTTTGTTTAATTAGTTTGACTAAGTTCTTCACTTTGGGACATTTAAACATCATTTCCTCATCATAAAGAAAGTAGGATCAAGTGGGGTAAGTGTGATAAACAACTCTTGTAACTTTGGAAATCATTCAAAAAATCTGAAAGTTTGCAATATATAACATTAGACCACTTATAATTAAACTAAAAAGAAATATTGACCTTATTTTTTGTTTAAAGAAAGTTTTGAGCTTTTGAATTTAAGTGCAACTGTCTTCTTTTTATGTGGGTCTTTCTATGTGGGGTAAGTGTGATAAAACAGCAATGGATTTTGAAATGCAAATTTTGTACACTTAAAATTGGAATTCAAACATATATATTTTTTTCTACATATGTATGTTTCTTATAATATTTTACTACCAATTTTAGGATTTGGAATTTACTTGAAGCAGAGAACGAATTTTCTTAATGAAAAATGCAGAAACCCTATCACACTTACCCCACTCGTCACTCGACCCTAATTCAAAGTAACTGAATAGAATTATTTAAAAAAAATTCGGCATTTAGATATACGATTGGTTTAGCCATTTCATCGGCATTTTAACGCTAAACAAAATTATTAAAAAAAATTACAGCGATATACTCCGTATCATATTCTTTCGAATTCCTAAGAAACTATGCATATTCTTGCTATATTTCTTATGAATGCATAAGAAAACTCATAATAAACTGGCTCTACAAAACCTGACCTTGTAAAGATTTTCTTGGTAATGTGCACTCAAAGAAGATATTTCTAGACACAGATAGGGTATGTAAGAGCATTTGTTGTAAGTATATTGGTTTTGGGGTAATCAGGATAAAACGATCCAATACTAAAAGCATGAATTTTTTATGCATTGATACGTAATCTTTCACTGGATGAGATATCAAACATATTTTATGCGTAAAAAAACCTTGCATAGACTGTTATAGAAGAAGTTCTGGCCTTTTTTAATATAAAATATGATTCAATGGGCGTTTGGCTATAAATTATCTTTGTGATACATTTTAACGTTTGAAATCATGCACTAAAATAAATAAAACTGTCAATTAGAACCGCTTCAACGCATTATTTATACACTTTAAAGCAAAAATCGCCTTAGACGGCACTTAGTTAGATCTATTTTTAGCATTTTAATGCCAAAATTAACCGTTTTCATTAATTTTCTTTCGCAGATTCAATTACGAATCTTTCTGAAGTTCGTAACGCTGCGTACGATGTCGCCCTTAAAGGTTGCGTTGGGCGCCTATTCAGGTGCCGGCTCGTCACTTGACTGTTACACGACGCCCGTTGCCAATAGCCCTCGTGTTGCTCTAGTGTGACGATAATTCAAACCTAATCTAACCAAACTGAAGTTCGAAGAAAAATTATGTATTTTTTCCTAATAAGTGGAAAGTATTTTAATCGTTCTGCCAGGTCGTCCATTTGTATGTTAACCACTTTCACAGGACGAACTAAAAATTCAATAGCTACTATACACTCTTAAAACGAACGAGCGATTTGAACTCAGTCTGAGTAATTTTCACTCCTCCAGTCTGGAAAATGCACTTCTCCTCTTGGAGTGGATCCTTTGTGTGTTAAACCTCCGACAGGATCACTCCAAACGAGTGATTTTAACTCAGTCTGATTTAATATTCACTCCTTTCCAGTGTCGAAAATGCACTTCTCCTACTGGAGTGGATTTCACTCGTTTGTTTTAATAGTGTACAAGTGAGTACAGCGTGATGCGTCAAATTGATGCAAATAATGATGTTACACTACATCCATCTTTCATTTTAAAAAAACTATTTGTTTAAAATCAAAAAAAACTACATAAAATTACTTTAATAACAAGAAATTTCCATTAATTATTCGACTGTTGCAACTTCTTCAAACGCATGATCAATTCTATTCTAGTGAAAACTTAAAATAAAAATTATTTTTGCGATTTCAATTTCAAATGTATGTAGAATTTTAATTGTTTTGATAGCTTCAAAATGTTTTAATTGCAATTTAAGAGGATTATAATTCCAATCATTAAGAGTTAAATAGGAGCTTTTTTTTTTAAAGAATTAATGAGAAGTAAAGTTATTAAAAGTTAAAACTTAAGTCTTTCTCAGTAAATAATTAAGCAAAGCTTAATAAATAAGACAAAATATATTATTTTTTACTTCCACAAATTTTTAAAGGGCATATTCAATGTTTACGTCTAGAATAGCAACAGCTTCAAAATTGTATTCTACATATGTGTCCCTCATACTTTAACGTTGTTCAAAGTATTTGGTGTTGTTTTTGTGGTTTTTCGGCAAAATACATCTAAACGTGACAAAATATTTTCATATTTTCATGAAAAAATTTGAATTTAGTAACAAAACTTACATTATTCAATAAACAACTGTTAACATTACATATTTTTTTTAAAAAAAGCTTTCTTTGTTATAGAAAGTTAAATTTAACTTTATTCACTTAAAAGGTATGCATGCTTATTTATTCATGTATGTCGTTACAAATCATGTTTTAAATTTGAACAGGAATTTTATTACAATTATATTTTTTATTAAATAATATAATTATAATTTTTTTATAATTATTTTATTTAATTGCAACTCTTAGAACTGCTTCTATATGGAAACTATCAATCAACTACAAAACATACTTAAGGATGAATGGGCGAGCTGGACGACGGGTCTCCAAAGCAAAGTGCTACAGCGTTAATTCAATAGAGAAAAAATATTTTCTTTGCCACATTTCTCAGACTGTATTGAATATTTTTACAAACGGATTTTTTATGTGAACAATGTTACTGATTTACAGGTCCCGACAATCCCAATTTTTGAAATTGGTACAAATATTTTTTAAATATTCAATAGATACTATTACACAAAATATTAGAAGACATTTCAAAAAGTGGAATATAGAGACCTGTAAGTTATATACATTTATCATTAAAAAACAGCTTGTAAAATGATTCAATACAACCAAAGAAATGTGGCAAAGAAAATAATTTTTTCCTATTGTATTAACACTGAGGCACTTTAGTTTGGAGACCCGCTGTCCAGCTCGTCCATTCTCTCTTAAGCAAATTATTTTTAAATGAAACCATTTAAAAAACAAAAGACAATGAAAAACCTTGCAAAGAGAAATAACTAGCTTGTTTCAGGTGACGTATTTCCTTCCGCTTTCATTCGTATCTGTCTTCTTAGCTCCAATTGGTGCTCTGTTCCCACGTGACATTGATTCACCAATCGAGACTCGAGGAAGAACTCATTTCATTCAGTATTTCTGTTGCCACTCAAATGCTGCGCTATGCCCATTTCTTTTGAAACGTTATTATTCATTAATAAATATTTTGATTTGAGAAAATTTCGTCAACTTTTTACTTTTACATCATGATATATAGAAAGAAAGTGGAAGCTGTTATATAGGCTGTGTCCATCTGTCTGTCTGTCCGTCGCCCTCTTTCAAACTTCAAATGCTACAGACAAGTGTGATGCGCCAAAAAAATTATCAAAATAAAATACATTGAAACTAGAAAACCAAAAAATCGAATTCGAAGTACTTTGATTATTATAAAAAAGCTGCAAAGTTTAATGCTGATTTAAATAGCATAAGAAGATTTTTAAAGCAATTCAATGAAAATAAGATAATAATTTAAACAAGTAGGATTTTGTTAAAATAAATTCATTTCACACATTAATTCGCTTCAACACATTATTTATACACATTAAAAGTAAAAATCGCCAAAGACGGCCCTTATCCAGTTCTAATTTTAGCATTTAAATGCCAATATTAACCATTTTCATTTTTTTTCTTTCGCAGGTTTAATTACGAATCTTTCTCGTTTGCTAATTTTTTTTGAAGTTCGAAAAAAAAATGAAGGTGTTGGTTTTTTTTGCTCTAAAAATGGTAGCGAAACTTATTATAACATCATTTTACTGTATATTAATTTGAATATTAAAAATAACTCAATTTTTATTGACCTTCTTTCAAAAATGGACATGTTTCAAGTCTGGATGGGCATCAGTTCCAGTGGCCTTGTTTTCATTTTTGGTCCTGCTGGAATTACCTTTGTTTATTTTGGTTAACCCTCTAATGCATGCTGTTGCCATACACTCTTAAAGCAAACGAGTGAATTTAACTCAGTCTGAGTTAATTTTCACTCTTTTCAGTGTCGAAAATGCACTTATCCCATTGGAGTGGATTTCACTCTTTTGTTTAGTTAAAACTCCGACAGGATCACTCCAAACGACTGATTTTAACTCAATCTGAGTAAATTTTCACTCCTTTCCAGTGTCGAAAATGCACTTCTCCTATATGAGTGGATTTCACTCTCCTGCTTTAAGAGTGTATACAACAAGCAACATAATCCACTTTAATCTATTAAAGTAGAGCTCCCTCTCGACAAATCTGTGGCTTTTTCATCTATTACACTCCATTTTGAAGTTATAGTTACCAATTACCCTCATAGATGACAGTAGTAAAAGTGTATTCAAAATTAAAGAGTGAGGTTATTAACTGTTGTGAAACTACGTCTTTGGCAGTATTCAAAGTATAATAATATTAGTACTAAATGCAAACAAATTGTTTTGAAAAAATAATTATGGTTCAAGAGGGTTATTTAAAAATATATTTAGTAGTTGTCTAATCATTCTTATTAAAATCGGAATTTTGTAGTTGGTTTTTGCCATATGGTGAAAAATTTAAAAATTGAAATTATTTAAATTCCAATGCAGTTAATTTTTTTCAGTATTTTTCCCATAATTTATGAATATTAAAGATTCAAATATGTTTTTTTTTTTGGGGGGGGGGTGAAAAAAAATCATGCATTGCAGGGTTAACAAATGACCGTCAATAATATATAAGAATAAAATAAAGGTAAATTTCAACTTTGAAATTTAAAAATGTTTGTATAATTTAAAATACCCGCCTTGATAAATACAACCAGAAAAAATTTCACCATAATTTTTCTCCATTTTTCTTCATAAATGAATTATATTTTATGAAATATAACAAAATGAACAAAAGTTATTACTAGTTTCATTAACATATAAATGGATTTTTGAGCATCATCAAAATTACTTTGTAATTATAGATTTCATATTGTTTAAGTTTAGTAAATATAAAGATTAAAAACATTTTGTTCATTGAAACTCTGAAATATAACACATCTTATGGAAAGATTGCACATTAATAGTGAACCCAAAAGTTTGTGTTGCTCTTTTCGTTTTTAAACAATGTCTTTCAAACAAAAAAATGTTCTTTTCAGCTATCCTTTGTGAATGCGCTATTTCCTTGAAATTCTAATTGTTTCGGGAACTTATGTACCAAATTTGAAGTCTGTACCTTTCTTAGTTCGAGATTTAGAGAGGTTTCATACAGACAGACAGTGTTAAAACACGCTTTTGTTGAATCAGCACCCTCCAAAACGTGTTGAAAACAAAACAAAAACTCCATTTTCGATTTTTGCCCCCATCGTAAACCTTTCATTACCTTATATTTCATATTTGGTAATTGAAAGTAAATAATAAATCTCTTTGTACTTCTTTCCAAACAAACAACATAAGCAATCAAAGAATATCAGTGTAATATTTAGTATGACGTCATTACAAACTGATTTATATCACAAAAATAAATTTCCTCTAAATTTCTATTTCATATAAATAATGCTTTTCGGGTTATTGTTTTGAGGAGAGAGTGGTATTTAATTGCATTCAAGGGGGGGGGGGTCTTCTTTAATTCCATTTAAAGTATACTTTTTAAATGAGTTTAAGTTTGGCAGGCTTTTTTTTATTAATTAAAGTACTTGGAATTCGAATTTTTTTCAGTTTCGCAATGCGCTGAATTTTTGACGCAGTAACCCTTTCAGTTCCAAAAATTTACTACACAACAGAATTATCTGATATTCCCAAAATAAGCTTATGTAGCTCAAAAATAAGAGTTCCATAAGAAAAAAAATCATTTTAATATTTTATATGGTTTTTGAAATATTGCCAAAATTTTTTAACTGTGGAAAACAACAAAATAAAAAAATATATATTACCTAAAAACACTTCGAGTTATATATTTTAAGATATCTGACCATATTATAAAAAATATTAGTAATTATTTTAACCGAAATAGTTTAAATTGTGTTTTAAATAATAGGAACAGAAGTGAACTTTTCAAAAATCAGGTGAAATGCTTGTTAGCTATTTTCTTAATAAAAACAAACAGTAGTTCTGACTTCTATTGAGATTAATGTAAAATATTGTCTAATAGAACAAAGTGTGAAAAATCGAATGACATGTGTTTGGATGTCATAACGGACATAAACATTTGGGGAAAAAATATTGAAAGGGATGATGCCAAATGGCATCACTGGGACTGAAAGGGTTAAACTTGTCAGTAACATTTCTAGTTTGTGGAGTTAAAACATACATTATCGTTTACCAAATTTATTTGCAGTTTGAAGAATAATTATGTTAAATTGCGTGGGCCCAGTAGCGACATTCGGAGAATTGGAAAATGTCGCCAAAGCTTTTAATTTGTGACGGACAGACGGACATAGTATTTATAAAATCTCCCACTTTTTTTACAGCTTAACCCTTTCAGTCCCAATGACAATTTTGCATCATCATTTTAGAAAAACAATTCTGATCGTCTACAGACATTTATGATATCAAAAAGCACATTATTCGATTTTTCAAACTTTTTTTTTTCTATTAGAAAATATTTTTTATTAATCCCAATAGATATCAGCTCTTTTTTTTAACTATGATCAGAAACATAATGGTTAAAAAGGATATCACTGGGACTCAAATGGGTAAATCTTAGGAAGTAACAATTAATTTTGCTTATACCTTCATTGCGTGTAACTACAAATTCCCGTATCTGAAGAGTGTATTATTTAAAATTAATCCTAAATTGATTGTCATTTTTCACAACAAATAATTATATTTAATTTTAAAACTTTCATCTTAAATAAATAAATTGCCGGCCCACTGGCACAATGGTTAGTGTTTCGGCCTTTGGAGCTGCTGGGCTCGGGTTCGATTCCCGGTAAAGGCATGGATTTTTGTGACCGTCAATAAAAGTTGTTATTTGTCTATGTGTTTGTGTCGTCCTTCTTTGTGTGTCTCTTGTGACTGTTTCGTCTGGCGAGCTGGTTAATGGGCTATAAAGCCTACACTCTCCCTTCTAGAGGGCGCTATAGATTATACTAATTACATTTCCTTTTATTAAGTCAATCGAGATTGTTAAGTAATTTTTTGTAATCACACTAATTTTCAGACTTTTTGGATTTTTATTTTTAGGTACGAACTAAACCTACTCATTTCTAAAGCTCAAGAACCAATTCAAAGATGAGAATATGATACGTAAATTAAAATATCTGTAATCGTATATAAATTTTAGACTATCGGCAGAAACTTATTCTCTGTTAAAATTTAGCACTATGTTAGATTCTTTTAAATAAAAGATTTTTCTACGTTAGGTTTTTTGGTGGCTTTGTTGCATCCGTTGAACTAAATCAATTTTTTTAATTAACCCTTTCAGTCCCAGTGATGACATTTGACATCATTATGTTTCTGATCATAATTCAAAAATAATAATGTGGCTGACAACTATTGGGATTAATAAAAAATATTCGATAATAGAAAAAAGTTTGAAAATTCGAATGATGTGCTTTGTGATATCATAAAGGGCTATAGACGATCAATTTTTTTTTCTTAAATTATTAGGTCAAATTGTCATTTTGACTGAAAGGGTCAACTCGAAACACGCATTCTTATACTATATTTTAAATGAATAAATGGCTAATTACAAGCAAAATTATCATGTCTTTAGTGCAAGTCACTCGTGTAAAAAAGTATTATAACTGCAACTTTCAACGTTAAATGAAAAAAAAATTAACTGAATCATAGATATACATTTATTAAAGCTGTATAGTGCAAAGGGTATTATTTAATTTGATTTATTTTTCAAATTTAAATAGCTTGCTCCTCTTAAATTATAACTTACATTACAGTTACATGAGTTAGCCAAATCTACCTTTAACCCTTTCAGCCCCAATGACAATTTGGCATCATCGTTTAAGAAATTTGTTTCTGATCGTCTATAACCATTTATGATACCAAAAAAGCACATCCTTCGATTTTTCAAACTTTTTCCCTATTAGAAAATATTTTTTTAAATCCCTATATATATCAGCCCTATTATTTTTTAAAAAAATTATGATCAGAAACATGATGATGCCAAATGACATCCCTGGGACTGAAAGGGTTAAGAACTTAAAGTACAAACTCACTAAAACATCTTTTTTAAAAAATGACACAAAAATAACATTCTTACCGATTTTATATCCACTATCGTATATTTCAATTCTCATACAATGTCATCAAGAATATTCCATTCCAAATAAATAATCTTCAACTAATTAATCTGAAAACATTCTATCGATGATGTTGACAAACACCCACAAATTTGATGGCGCCCTAAGTGATTCCAACCGACAAATATTCTGTCGAACACAAAACCCCACATGTTGCGTGGGGCTGCCACCAGAGAGCGTTCTTCTAAGGAGAAACGTAAACAAAAATTGATGGGGGGCGAAGAGAAGACATGTTTTTAATTATTCCATGTCTTTATTGTTGGTTTTAGAGTATATCGGGTTGCAAAGGGGTGTCTTTGTGGAGGCCCATTAATTATGGAACTTCACAGGTTTGAAGGTAATAGTGGAAGAAAGTGCTAAGTGACATTTTGAAAAAATTTAGATTTTTGTGTCAATGAATATGTTATTCCTTCCTTTAAAAACAAAAAGATTCTACCTTTTTATAAATCTTTTAGTTATACAGTAACCCCTCGCTATATCTCGCCTCGCTATATCGCACCTCGTTATATCACGCATTCGGATATATCGCGCCTTGTATCCTGTCTCCCAATTTTCCCCTGTTTATTATTTTTTTTAATGTGCGCTTTCCTTAAAATCGATTCTAATATTGGTGGCTAAATTTATCTAATATTGGTGAGTTGTCTTAAACTTTATATCGTTGATATTTGCCGGAAAACAGGTTTTAAAGAGAAAAATCAAAGTTGCTAACTTCATAATATTACCTGTGCAAAAATGTTTATAACAGTTAAATAATAAGTCCTTTCTAAAATTTTCTTTCTTTTTTTAGAGTAGTTAAATTATTTAATATGATTTAATTTTATCTTTCAAATGCATACTGTGCTCCAGTTTAAAAAGATTGTTTTGAGTATAAATACATCAAATATATAATATTTATCAAGTCGCTCGTTATATCGCGGTTTTTTACTTGTATCACCGGAAGCGCGATATAACGAAGGGTTGCTGTAGTATATTTTTAACCTTTTTTGAAGTGAAGTTTTTAACTATCTAAGAGCAAACGAAATTTTTTAAAATTATTTATCTCGTGTTCATCTTTTTGTCACTTAGAACGTTCTGAAACTAATCTCTTCATTTGGTAATTGTGAGGGATTTGAATTTGATTTGTTTTTGAATGTAATAGTTAATTAGGTGTTGCTTTTGTACTTGGATACTTTGAAAGATCGCGTTAATGCGCATAGAATTGTTCGGGGATTTTCTGATCAAGTTTTCTCTTTATTCAAGCATACTTATATTCAAATGCTATTTTGGAGAGGTTATACACATTTGCTGAATAAATGGAAAGAAAATAAATGAAATATACAATATTTCTGTTACATAAATACTCACTGAAGTTTTTATAGAAAAACAAGAATATTTGTAAAAGTAACCGTCGCATAAAACAGCTTCCACACAAGATTTATACATCTTAGAAAAAATTGTCAAACATCATTTAGTTGTAATTTAAACCTTAAAATTCAAAATTTGCCATTTTCATTACTTTTTTTTCTCGCAAATTAAATTAATATTTTTTTTATAATTTGATAGGGGAAGGTGTTGTACCTCTGACCATATTGTTCCTTTGACCACCTAGGCTTGTGGCCCTGTAGCAATATTTTATTAAAAAAAATTCTATTTAGTATATAGTTATTTTATTGGAAAGCTTCTGTATCCTAATGTGGATTATTCAAGGCAAAGGGGTTTCTTGTGAAATATAATAATTCATTTCCATTCTAAAAATGTAAGTATTTTCCTCATAAGCCTTCGCCTAGTAAAATTTTTTGTATTATATTTTTGTTGATAGAAATCATTTGACATATTAGCTATACACTTAAGAAAATATTGTAGAGCTTTTGAAAGTGGTTATTCTAACTCTTAAACTGTAGTTTGCTTTTTAATTTGCATTGCCATTTTGTTGTACCTCTGACCATGATCAGTTGCTGTTCCTTTGACCAGGTCGAAGGTGCAACACTCCTAACTGAATTTCTCAACCTTTCATTTTCGATGTGTTGACATATGACAGTGAGTGCGCCCACTAGAAGGGAAGAGCATAGACTTTATGGCCTGTTACTCCTCTCGCCAGAAGATACAATCACAAGAGACACACAAAGAAGGACGACACTAACACATGGATAAATAACAACATTTATCGGCAGGCGCAAACAACTATGCCTTACCGGTATTCGAACCCAAACCCAGCAGCTCCGAAGGCTAGCACACCAACCATTGCGCCGCCGGGTCGTCAACTTCGCTGTGCTACTGTTACAACTTCCGAAAAATAAATCAATATTTTTGACTTTAGCCCATAATGAATAAAAAAATGCGTATTAATTTTTTTAATCCTCTGAGGGTTAAGAATTAATGAATTTATGATAAACATGTTTTTTTTTGTTTAAATAATAGTTAAAGACTAAAGTGAATTTTTTTTCAATTCTAATGAAAAATTGTAATATATACAGTGCACATACGTTAGTAAATATAGACTCTAAGGATAGATTATTAATGTCTGTAAAAATAATTTATGAATAAGGACACTTTTTCATAGCATTAAATGCATACTGCATTTAAAAAGTGTGCATTTAATCTGTTACTTTTAATTTCTTAATTACGTTCACTTTTAATTATCTGCCATTTTTTTAAATAAAAAAATATAAATTTGTTGCAGATGAGAATAAATTTTTTTTAAAAATAATTTTAGAGGTTTTTTACTTTCTTCTACAAGGTTCCTAAAAGAAAAACTTTTGTAATTAAAATTCTCTCTATTTTTTTTTATTTGAAGAAATTGTGTTTCGGAAACTTAAAAAACCCAATATATATGTAATGGAATAAATAAGAAAGGTGTATAATAATGTTATCCGATGAGTCCTGATAGAATGCACTAATAAAAAGTACATTAATTTTAACTTTTCATTTACTGCTTTGACAAATGACAAATGACAGTGAATGCGCTCCCTCTAGAAGGGAGAGTGTAGGCTTTATAGCCCATTACCCAACTCGCCAGAAGAGACAGTCACAAGAGACACACAAAGAAGGACGACACAAACACATGGACAAATACATAACAACATTTATTGACAAGCACAAACATCCATGCCTTTACCGGGATTCGAACCCGAGCCCAACAGCTCCAAAGGCTAGTACACTAACCACTGCGCCAGTGGACTGGCCATTTACTGCTTTACTTGATTTCAAAAAACAAAAAATTCAAACCGATATTAAAATTCTATTTTTTTTTTCTTATTTGAAAAAATTCGATTTCTGTAACATAAAAAAAATCCATAAATAAATATAATGGAATAAATAAGAAGGATGTACAGTAATTATTTAAAGATGTCAAATTATAAATGTTTTTTTTCCGAAAATTGCATTTACGTGACATATTTTAAGTGCATTCTAAAATTTTTCAACAATGATTGCTGTTGTTTTTGTAGCAATTTTAATTTGAGATTCAATTCAGCGTCTAAAAGTATTGTAACAAAATTCTTGTGAGTTCAGAAGATTTTTACCATTGTTAGTAGTAAGTTTAAATGCAGTTTTACAAAATAACAATGTGTAATATTGTATTTACTGTTGCAGGTTTTGGAAACGTCTTTTAAAACTACCCGAATAAATAGTGTTTATCATTAAATAAATTATAATTTATGGTGTAGAATTATGTATAATTAAAACCAATTTTCAATAAATAAACTATTTTGTGGAAGTTATACTTCTTTTAAGGGCATAAATAATAGTTTTTGTTATTTTTGCCTATAATTAAAAGAAATTCCCAATATTACGAACTGAATTTATTAAATTATCATAATTAATGGCAAAAAATTTTTTTAAAATAAAATTCATTAAAAATGTGTAGCACACCACCTACTGCACAAATATTTTTATTATTTTAATATGTATTTGTATTTTTTATATTTTTATAGCACCAGTTGTAAAATAAAAAATAATATAAAATATTTATGTAACTTTAAAATATTTTTAATATCTAACTTCATTGTTACTGATGACAACTTCAAGCGGTAATGAAACTTACGCCTACATCTTGTTATTATTATATTTTTACAGAATTTTACTTGAAAAAAATATTTTTAGCACTTTAATCATTTCTTAGATGTCATGGATATATTTTTTGAAAGTTTTAATCACTTTTTAAAAATGAAAAATTTTCTTTAATTAAAACGAGAATAATTTATGTCTCTGATATCAAAAATGTCTCGGAAAAATTATTTGGTTAACCTTTAATGCATTAGAATTTGGTTGTTTCAGATGATGTTACTCTCCTTTTTAATTTTGCAATTTTATTGGTTACTCCAACTTAACTCTTCAAACGAGCTTTTTTCTCGTCTTCTGTGTTCTATTTTAGAGTACTTTAAAGTGTTACTTGTTTTTATTCCTGCTGTTTGTTAAACTTGATCGGTTTAAATCCGATTAAATATCAAGCATGCAAAGCACTACCAAAACGTCAATATTGCAGGAAAACTTTGGTTTAGATTTTGTTTTATCTTATGCGGAGGAGAAAATAAGTGAAATTGTGGGACAGACATTTAACGTGAATCGCGAACAGAGAAAAGCTTTTGTTTTACTGGAAGAAAAGTTTGTTCACAACATTTCGTTTCAGCAAGTTAAAAATATAGTGTATTTTTCAAAAACAAATGTAATTTCGGACTTTGTAGAACTAATAATGAAAACAAAAGCGTTGTAACTGTTGATACTAACAACATGAAAACATGTATATTTATGTACAGGGTGTCCGTAAAAGAATGTTCGAGTTTCAAATTGTAATAGTATCAGCTGTAATCGTTCGACAGTTGTGGTTGAAGGTGACGAATAAAGAATAACTCCCACAGTTTCAGATAAGTGCATGTCCTTGTACCGCTACATCGTTTTCACAGTTGTACAGGCTGTTGCTTCCATTACTCTGGACTTGCTGCAGACAGTATGGGAAGAATTGCATTTTCGTTGTGATGTGTGCCACATCACAAAAGGCGAACACATTGAGCACTTATAAGAAAAACTAGGGTGGTTTTCCTTCAATTTCATGTATGGTACGTTATATTTAGTATAAAATAGTCTCCTGTAATATACCATTAAGCAAGGACATTCTTTTACGGACACCCTGTATTATGTCCAAAAACTATTTCCCACAATTTAAAATGTATTCAACCCTGACTACTTATACTCTCGATATTATATTATGTTTTTCAATTTTACTGCAACTCTTTTTCTAAGAGAGGATTATTTATCTGGAAGCAATTGAAAATAACCAGAAGTAATGGAATACTGGAGTTTATCCTTTTGAAATGAAAAACTCCAATATGTTATTTTTTTACTTAGAAGGCCAAAGTTTAAATCTTTCAACTTTAAATCTTAGCATACTGGACACAATGGAAAGCTATAAATAACTTTCAAGTAACATTGATAGTGAAATTTCTTATAGAATGTGTAAAAGATTGTGTATAGAATGCGAAATTTGTTTTCCTTAAGCGACACATCTCTGTCTAAAATGTTCTTTAAATGAGATAATGTTTGATATTTTTAAACATTACCAAAGATTCGAAAATTTAGTCTGATCTTAACGTTTAAGCCTAGTTTAAAGATTTAAATGCGTTTGTTGAAGTACTTAATTGATTCTTTCTCATCAGACATTTTGGCTGCTGGTTTATAGGTGAGAAGTTATTTTGGCGATGCTCGGAGCCGAACCTGGGACCTTCCGCATGCAAATCGGTTCCGCGAACGCCTTAATCGACTGGTCTCCCCAGCCCCTCAGTTTTCTTCAGTAAAAACTAGACTTTTTCTTACATTGCACGTGTACAGAGTAGAATACTGAATCGTACACAAAAAAAAAACACAGTAAAAAAATCTAAATAGATTTCCCCTCGATGTAAAATGAAAACGGAAATTGGGGGCGATGAGCATGAAGCCCTTCAGCCGAGTTTCTGTCTGTAAAAAGGGGCTTCTTATTTCAGGAGGAAACATTCGGATTTTTCGGGTAGAAATTTGTTTCGAAGCTGCAACAAGGCGGTCGATGCAAAAACGCGTCGCTTTGTCTGTGTCTCGGAGATCATATTCTGACGAAAGTTTTGTGGAAGTTTCGTTGGGAAGGGTGCAATGACTTTGATTTGGTTGTGTATTCTAATTTGTAGTGTATTCTAAAGTGATGACTGAGCTTTCTAAAGAATAATGGTCCAGGCATTCTCATAGATATTCTCGTTTTACCTGAGATTAATGACTAACAAAAATTATTGTAACCCCTCAACTCTCCAGTCAAACTATAAATTTTCTATTATTCCTGGTACTCACTTCTTCCTGAACTTAATACTCCGTTTGCCAAGGATTTTTTCTCGGAAATTTCAGAGTTGCCCGATACAGACTCTTAAACCCTTCATTTGACTATCAGCCTTTACAGCAACACACAAATTTATGAAAAAATTAAATTTTATGATATTACTAAATTTTAAAATTTAAAGTGTGGTGCAGCTGCAATAAAAAAATTATGGAAATTAAAATTCCAGTTAAAATATTAAATTTTATTAAAATGCATTGACAGCAAGTTTACACTTAAACAAAATTGTGTATCCTCAGAAGATAAAACAAAAAGAAATTACTGTATTTTTTAAGCAAAATCCGAAGTACACTATAAGAAATTAGTTTATTAATATTGTATTAACACTGATATCAAGTTTTCCATTGACATAAGGATAAAATTGTTATACGTATTAGTACAGTGGTGGAAATTGATTTATGAGCTGGCAGTTTTTTAACAGTATTTCTTTATTAAATGCGCTTTTATCGATTTAAATTTCATACACTATACAGGCTTTGTATTATAAATTATATCCGTAAATAAAATTGTATATAATTTCGCAAAAAATTTATTTTGTTGATATTTTAGTTTTAGCATAGGGAAATTGATTTATGAACTTTTACATTCAACCTCAATTAATAATTACTAAAACTATTTTTTTTCGTTATTGCTTTCTTGATTTGTATTTTCATAGACAACACGAAACTTTGGGTCAAGCAATTTCCAGTTTTTAATGATTAAGTCCTTCCATTCCATAACTGATACACACTCCATTGACACCATACTCCATTTGAGTAAATTATTCATACCAATTGATCTCAGACATTATTCTTTGGGTTTAAGTCATGGCTATTGGCAGTATGATCTAAATGAACAACATTTTGTACATTAAACCAGTCTACCATTTCCTTTGAAATGTGGATACTTGCATTATCATGCATAAAAATATAATCAAAAGTATACTTTTGCCACGCAAAAAGGAATCAAAGATTTTTTTTAGAACTAATCTGCAATAAAGTGATGTTTGTCAGCCCTTTAGAAACAAAACCTTGTTTCTTCAATCATAAGATATCGTTGCCCAAACCATCAAACTTCCACCACTAACATTTCCGCCGAAGACAGATCTTGGTTATCTTCGAAGATCCTTTCAATAACAGTTTAAACCATCACGTCCATCCAAATTGAATTTTTTTCATCAGCAAATTTCACTTTTTTCCTATTTCTCTCAATACACCCCCACCCAATCCATTTTCATGTAGTTATGACCATATTTTAATAGCCTGTTTTATGGTGAAGAGGCAGCTTTGGACCAGCCTTCATTTTGGAACATTTCAAGTTCGACGACGATATCAATATTTGTCCTACTCTTCTAGGAGTTACAGGAAGTGATAGTTCATAACAAATTCGTCCTGTAATGCACAAATGCAGCCACAAATGGTAACTTTTTGGGATGCAAGTCCAATAATCGTACTTTTGTGCCTCGTCCCACGAGGGTGACACCTTTTTTATTGATGGTTTTTGCCCCAGTCAGAATGATTATTCAAATATTTATGAATTATATTTATTGATCGTATAATTAATATGCTGATTTCTCTTATAGATTTGTTACAATATTATATAAGGGTCATTTTTTACCTTTTTGGCTTCATACAGTCCCACAAGCTTTCCTATTTAGTAAAATGGGACTAAAACAGATAAATTTCAACAAAGTTGGCCTTAATCTTATTTATAAGCAATGATAGTAAGCTCCCGTGAAGTTCAAATTAAGAACTAGTTAAAATATTTGGTACCTGGGTTCAAAATAAATTTGAGTTCATAAATCAATTTCCACCATTTGACATGCTTAAAAACTAAAAATAGATATATTTTTATTTAATATCATTTTTTGGAAAAAATTATGTGTGAAAATCCTTTATTATACTCTGAATATACAACACACAAAGTTCGAATTGTGAGCACTTAATACAAAGCGATATCTGGTGAAAAGAATGTTAGTTCATAAATCAATTTCTACCACTGTATTTTAATAAGCACAACTTAGAGTTCTTAGGTGATTTCTTTTCTTTTACTTTATAACAAGAAAGTTATTAAAAAGTGCTATTCTGCGAACTTTGACGTTAAGTACTGCGCTGGTTCCCGGCTGTTTCCTTAACCCTTTAAGGCCGTCTATCAGTTGGCGCTGAATTAAGTTTATGAGACTAAATTGAGTTTTATCGAAAAATATGCCTTAAACAGCATCAATACCAACAACTCCCTAAAAACAAAGTCTTTTTTTATACGAATAACGAATGGTACGAGTCAGCTACTTCGGTATATCTATATTTTTAAAGAGAAAAAACATTCTCTTTTATACCCACGCGATCATGATAGCTCGGTCTTAAAGGGCTAAAGAATCAGTCAGTAGGTTAGCACAATGTTGGAGCATTGTCTTATCCAATTTGCAGTTTCTAGTTAATCGCACGAGCTTATCGGGATCTTCAGTTGACTTGGAACGACACAAATTTTTGTTCGCATATCATCAACACTGATTATCGCTTACAAAGATGGCTCCTTCAAATCTTGATAGAAGAGGCGCAGGAGTTTTCCTGGCGGGTCCAGTTGAAGAACAAGAGTGCCACAAAATTTCGTTGGGAAAATTGCCTCCAACAGCACATGCGAACTAGTTGCCATCAAGAGTGTGTTAGAAATCTTAATCTACACTTTTAAAACGAACGTGCGATTTTAACTAAGTCTGATTAATTTTCACTCCTCCAGTCTGGAAAATGCACTTCTCCTTTTGGAGTGGATCCTTTGTGTGTTAATCATCCGACAGGATCACTCCAAACGAGTAATTTTAACTCAGTCTGAGTTAATATTCATTCCTTTCCTGTGTCGAAAATGCACTTCTCCAACTGGAGTGGATTTCACTCTTTTGTTTTAAGAGTGTACAAAAGCATGCACAGATCCAACGACATTATCATAATCTCTTATTCGAAATCTGCTCTACAAGCCATAAGAAGGGCAAGTGCCGAATAAGCCATGAAATTATCCATTCTATCAACAAAATCATCGCAGCCATGAGATCCTGCACATTGCAGTGGATACCAACTCACGTAAATATCCTTGGAAATGAGAAAGCCGATGAGCTTCTCATCGGCTTTCCAACCAAGAGATCTTCAACAATCATCGAACCTCACAACTCTATTAGACGCCAATGCAGTTGCCAGATGAAGGTTTATCAATAATAATTTTAAATATTTCCCTGCCCTAAATTGTATGCGTACAATAGCTTCGACAATAACAGGACATTTGAAAGGATTAAAAATCTGAACCGAGGGACAGAAAATCGATACAACACTTTGCCCAAACTGTCTTGATGTCCAACTGTCTTCCCAGCATATTTTTGACTGCCCACCTTTTCAGGCCAGGCTTTTCGGGATTTGCTCTTTTGAAGGACCCAGGGGATCTGCTTCACTCTGAAAAGGCGGTTGAAGTTGCTGAAGCTGTCTACGACAGCTTCGGCCCAATATAACTCTGTACATTCATGGGCACGACAAGAAGAAGAAGACAATTCTGGTATTGAAACAGCACAATATGGCAATGTTGCCATTTTCACACAATAGTTGGCATTCCACTTTTGCTGCTTGAAGACACGTTTTTTCTGAGTGTATATTGATATGTTTACTCTGGTGTTGCCTTCATTCCTAGACAGTGAAACTAATCGACTTGGTGCCAAATTAGATGTTTTTGCCAACCTGCTATTATCTCAAAATAAATATTTACTGTTCCGGGGTCTCTTTCTAATTTTATTTAATGTCAGTCTTCGTCGTGTATCTTCTGTTGCATGGTTGTCTTTACCCTGGTGTTTGCCGACGAAGATGCATAGTCGTTGACTTGGGCAGTCTCTTGGCTATCCACTGAAAAAGAGGTGTCCAGGTCGGGGGAAAGACGGTCTTCTAGATTTTGGGTCTGAAAAACAAATTGTATCAATAAAATACATCATTTATAGGTTATTTTATTATAGTTACACTATAACATATGATTTAATTTCGAAGGTTATTTTTTTAACTCGGAATTGTTATTGCAATATTTGTAATTTCTTAAGAGAAACTTTTCTAACTTCGGGGAACGCTTACAAAAAAACGGAATGGCATTATTATCGTTTATGGTTGGTACCAAAATCTATAAAAAAAAATAAACTACAATGCACATATTTTTTACCAAACATTTTTCAAATATCATGGACTTTCATGAATATATGGAAATATTTTGCAAAGTTTTATATTCTATGTCTTTTACGCCCGCTTATCGATATAGACTCCTATACCGTTTACGAGGGTTCGTATATAGGTTAAGTTTTGAATGGTTTTTTTATTCTTAAGTTCAAAGAAGTACAGAAAACCTCTGTAAGGCACGAATATTTTCTGCGTTGCTAGGTTAAAGGAAAATTCTGCAAACAGATTTTGACAGTAGAATACATCAGATATTTTCTTTCAACTTGATGCCAAAAATTATCTGTAACAAAGCACGGTTTTTTTTGCAATGTACTTACATTTGGCAAGAATATGTTGTTGTGGATGTATGTGTTTCCAGAAAAAGTTTCGTCCATGTACTCCGGAGCGTACACCGTCGTCCTTTTGTTGTGCCGCTCGGGTTTCTTCGGGGGAGAGCCGAAACGAAACTGGTGGAACAAGAACGTCATAGTTCCTAAAATTAAGAACAAAAGTTATCTTAAAAATTAGTAGAATTACAACTGCAACAAGTTAAAATGAATTTTTGTTAAATGAATGAATTCGTTTTAAACACGAAAATCATAGTTCCTAAAAATAGTTTAAAATAAGTTTACTTTAAATAAGTAATAGCATTCCAAATAAAACCAGTTTAAAGGAATCGGCCATTATATAAAATCCATAGTCCATTTTTGCTCTGTTGATAGTATTTAGCACTTGAGTGGAGTAAGGTAGGGTAGGGTTGATACATATATATTCCGGCGTGCTTGATCAGAGACACGCTTATAAGCCTTCCCGTCAATTAACACAGACACAGAAAGAATTTTTAATGTCACAGAGAAAGAAATTACACCCAGGGAGAGGGCGGGAATCGAACCCGCACCCGGTACAGTGCACAGACAGTTAGTGGAGGCAGCAATCTTGACCACTCGGCCACTCGGACTCCCTCAAGTGGAGGAGAGAGATAGTGTACAGTTCAGTCCATGTGTCCAAGTTAAGAATGGTCACCAATCTTTTACATCAGGTGAACTGCTCAACTGCTATTCTTAATTGTAACCTGGTCCGGGGTTGTCTTTGTTTATGAAAGTGGCGATTCTAACATAGGCCTATATGGGAAAGCCCTCAAACTAATGGAAGGGCTCGGACATCCACTTATTTTTTTTAATTAATTCCGATATAAGAATCGAATGATATTACAACATCCCGATTGGATGCTGACCAGTGGAGACTGGAACGATTGCCATAAAATAAAATTTTATAAAAAACAAATCACTTTTATTAAACTGTACACTCGTTTAAAGCTGGGTTTATAAAGCTGGTATACTATATAACAACACGTAGAAAACAACTTTAGCGCTCGTTTAGAACTTTATCGTCATCATTTAGAGATAAAGTTCTAAATGTGTCGCTTAACGATGTAGCTTTTTGCTACTGCGCATGCCTGCTTCATTTTGTGGAAGACAAAATTGCTTTCTGAGATCTGTGTTAGAACTGGAAGCAGTTTATCAATATATATTATTGACCGTTGGTAGAAAATAGCCTTTTTAAGCTCGTGAATTTCTATCGCGAGTGACCTATTTAACTTCTGAAATAATTTATTCAACTAGTTTAAAAACAGACCTTGATTTCTTCAGGGTAATTTTAGAAATAACTATTTCAAATGGACTAACAAACATTGAAAACAATTTGTATAATGTTTAGAAAAAAACAATGGTTAATTAGAATCAAAGGTACTGCCTCACAAATTTGGTGGAAATTAACATTTAAGATAGCAGTTAACTATCTTCACAACGTTTAATATTGGATCTAATTTATAAGATATCTATGCATTTTATTATTCTTATCTGACCCTATATTAATTCTTCATTAAAATGTAGGGTCTAAAACAAGGTGATCCTGACATTCATTGATTTTCACGAAGAAGTTAATTAAAAATTATTACATGTATCTAGTTTTTGTTGAAAAAATACTATGATTTAAAATGTTTTAAGTAGTTTTAACTACTTTTTACTTCTCTTAAAAATGTTAAAGCAGCTATTGTCGCATAGAAATAGTTGTTAATGTAACAAATGCGTAATTTTAGCCTTTTTTTAACAAGTGAAATATATTCAACTCATTTGCTGGGTCCGGGTTCGAATCCCGCTGAGGCATGGATGTTTGTGCTTGTCAAGTATATGCGGAGTACGTGCTCGTTAAATCTGTTGGGTCCGAAAGTCTTGTGGGCGGTCATTGCGCAGTTTCCCATGGGTACAGGTCCCTGGAGAAAATTTCCCTCCCTTTCAGGGACGTGTCTAAATTGTGGAGGTGGAGACAGATGGCAGCATCTATCCTTTGTGTATGTGTGTGTCTTGTGCTGTCCTACTTGACGTTAGTTTATAAGCGGGTCCTTGCGACCAAGCACACAAGCCTGAAAATAAATGTCAACCAACCAATCAACTCATTTACGGTTTTAAAAAAGAGTAATACGAGTTTTTTTTTAAAGTGGTACACGAGAAAAAAAGTGTAGTAATGCTAGCAAAAAAGAAAAAGAGTACGAAATAAAAAAAACCCAGAAAATAAATACCCGATCTTCGCACGGACTAAAAAGAATTCAAATCGATTCTAGTATATGTACTATTTAATCCGTTATAGAACAATAAGCTTATGTTTATTGTTCCCGCTCGAGTATAGAATCCCGTTACTTATATTACCTTAAAATAAGTAATAAATATACTATAAAATTTACGGATAAAAGCTATCGTAATTTCCCGCCCAAAATCCTCTTAGCTCATTTGGCGCGTTTTTGTTTATTTGGCGAGGAAAAGATACAGCTACAAACACACCCTATCAGCTCTAGTGCGATAACCTTCGCACAACCATCCAGTTTAGAAATTATTAAGTATAATTTTTTTTTGCTCATTTAACTCTTTTTTTTTAATAACTTGGTGAATTTGGCAAAGTATTTGGCAAAAAAATGAGGACATGAAACCATAATATGCAGCTCTAGTATAATGACCTTAAACAACCGTCACAGTTCAGTAATAGCTTAATTGAACCATCAATGAAGAAATTATCAAATAAACAAATCATAATATCCTAGAATGGAGACTGACCGATATTACGTCACTTGAAACGTATCAATTTTTTTTTTTCGAATTGTGAATTTAGTTTCTGAGAAGGAAATGATTGCAGAATAAAATAAAATTTCAAATTAAATTACTTTCGTAAAAGTTTATTTTAATTTTTTCAGCCGGTGGCAACTGGAAAGAGAAAAACTTATCGAATTTGAGCGAAAGTGGTGTACTTTTTTCAGAAAATTCTATTTTTTTTAAAAAATAGAACAAATATGAAAAAGCTAAGCCTCAAGTGCACACGTTGGTATTGAAGGGAATTTATGTTAAAAATTTCGAATTTCTGAGGGCAGTGTAAGTAGGTCTTTCACGATCCACAGACATGCACACAGACACACAAACTCTTTCTTTTATTATTATAGAATAGATAGTATAATTCACGAGTTTTTAAACGAGTACTTTACGCACTTGTCGGATACACACACATAACTTTTAATAATCACGTGCGAAAAATCCCTCCTATTATAATCAATAAACGATAATATTTTTTTTTCACTTGCATTTTTAATTTTTATTCGCACGCAAAGTACGTAATAAACTTGTTTAAACTCAGTAAATTAAGCAAAAGTAAATTTTTACAAATAGGTAATTGAAAAGAGTTACTTTAGAGGCGGATTATTGAATTGAAAAAGCGAGATTTTTTTGCACGGGATAGTAAAAAATATGATAGTGGTATACTACTCTATTGTCATGTTCATTGAAAAGCTAGAGGGACTGTCAGTCCCATTGAGCTAATGCATTAGTTTTGGAATCGAAAATTCCGCGGAAGTATTGCTTTGCCATGTTAGCCCTTTTTTCACACTATTTATGGGGATCAGCATAACGTCGAAATGAAACAAATTTGAAACGAAAATGTTATTTAGTTATTCAATTATATATTTTTTAAGTTTTAAAATTCCAAAAGTATACAGTAGATGGTGTCACTATTTTAAAACTTTATCAATTAATAATTTAATAACAAGATGTTACTTTCTTTTCATTTTTGTTTTAAAATGATGGTATGATGATTCCCATACCTGGTGAAAAGGAGATAACACGACAAAGTAATTATTTTGCAAAAGTTATTTGATTTCGAAACTAATGCATGATGATCTCTATGGGACTGTCAGTCCCTCTTACTCGAAATTAGTTTTACCAAACTTGTTTTAAAATTTATTTCATTTCAAATATAGTTTTTTTTTCGCCTTAGCGTTTAATAATAATTGATTTTTAAGAAAGACAAAAATGTACATAAATCTCATTATTAAAATGATTTTGCATCGAGAATACGTTTCAGTTGTGTCAATTAACGATACCAATCTTTTTTTAAATACTTGAAAATAATTGGGATTGAAAATACTGTTAGCTGTCATTAAGTTTGACCTTTATTTAAGTCACAAAAACGCTGACATTTATATTTTTTATGTTTGGATTAAAATTTTTTTTTGCTTGTACACTAATGAGAAATAAAAACTACACTTTTTCTATCATTTATACTTTTTATTTAATATATTAAGCGTTTTACATTAAATGAAAATATACATAGCCGTTATTAATTACACTTTATTTTCTAAAAAATTTTGGAATGCAAAATTTACGCTTCATTTAAAACTAAAATAATTTTTATTTTACAATTGCTCTAAAAATGATTATCAGCCAAATTATTTTTCTGGCACTATTTTAAATTCAATGATAACTAATTAATAACCAGAATTTTTAAATATATAATTAAGAATTTTTTATTACATATATTTATAATATTTAAGTTTTACTTGGATTATAAGTCAGTATGTTTCTCCTTTTAAACATTGGCATGCCCAAGTATTTGAAAAATACACTAATCCAATTCGTTCAATTGAAGAAAATGCAATGAATGCGAAACTGTTATCTATGCTATTATTTTACTATGATTTGTGTGACCCAGGTGCTCTTTCGATTGTTAAACAAATTAAGAATGTTTACTATTTGAATTTCACATGTGTGTTAAGAGGTGAATTCAAATATTTCATTCGTCTTAATTTAATACGCATGAACACTGTAAATATATTTTCCCATCGCCAATGTCCTTATTGAATAAGTATTAAAATCATAAATATTTATTGTATCTGCAGAACTTAATTTAGGTTACTTTTTCGAAAATTTTTGACCCAATTTATTTTGCCCATCATCCAGTGTTTAAAACAAATTATTTAACTCTTTATTTAAATTATGTGGGGATTTTTGTGGGAAAACCCTGGTTGCTTATTATAAGTGTTTTTGTTCTTCAAAAACCCTCAAAGGATTTTTCTAAACTTTTTCTTTACACTAGTATAGGATACAGTATCACTTTAAAAAAAATCTTTAATTTTGACATCTTCACAATAAAATGGATGTTTTATTAGCTCAATCTGAATTTAAAAACAATATATGACAAAAAAGATAAATTTATTTTATTTTTTAAGTTAAAAAATATATTTTTTTAAAATATATATATATTTTAAAAATTTGAATGCTAAGGCTTTTTTAAATAAAAATATTTTTACCCTATTTTTTTTCTCGTGTACTTTAAATTGTTATACGTAAGAATTAGCATCCAAATTTGATTTCTCTTCAGTAAAGTTGTTTCATAAAAAATATTTTTATGTAGAAAATCATCAATTATTTCAGCATATTTGAAAATTTTCGACTTAAGTATTTTTTTTATAAAAAAAGTATTACTTTTGGAAACAATTTTAATGCTAATTATTAATGCTAACATATTTGACAGACTGCATACAAAATGTCTTAGACTATTATAAATAATTAGAAAACCCTTAGCGTTTTGAAAAACTTGTCATCAAGAAAAATGAACATCATAAAAAAACACATTTAAAGTTTTCATTCGTTTGCATTTTTATACTTCTTTTCAGCATAAAAAGTTAAATAACTTTTTAAATATATAGCTACACTTTTAAAACTTTGTAGACTTATTTAGAAGATTCTAACCTTTAATTTTAGCAAATAAAAAAAGTCGCAATTTTTGCCATTTTTGAGGTACTGTATCCCCTTAAGCTTCTTAGGGGTTGTTTTGGACTTGCCCTCAAATATTTTCCTTTTACTGTTAAGCACGTTTCTTTAATTCTGAAATTATTTTCATGCCACTTTATCTCTGATTTCTCAAAGTATCATCTATTTATTCTCACTGACATACAATTCTGTAACACTGATCTTCTGACCCTTAACAGATCTTACAACCCTATTTTACTCTTCACTGCTCACGCTGGTAAATAATAGGATTGATATCATATTTTTATTTCGTTTGTATGTATCAGGGAATATTTATTAGCCATTATGTCAGGAAATGTTATATGTTACTATGTATTTATAAAACATTTGTAAGTATCAGATTTCTCTAAAAGAGTTATTCCCCCCAAAACCAAATTTGTACAAAGTACCAAATATTGTTTTTAGTTGGTTTGTTTCTAATCATTATTTGAAACTTTAGCCTAAAACTTAGAAAGTAACTTATTTTGACTTAAATTTATCCAAAGTATTTAATATTTTTTTGTTGGTTTTCCATTCAATCTGATAATATTTGAAACTTCAGCCTAAGAATTTAAAAAGTAACTTAAAATAGGCTAATAAATAATAAGATAATGCTGATTTAAAACTTGAAAGTTAAGTAAGACTTAAAAGTATTGTTCGTAAAGTTTTATTCTTAAGTTTCTACTTTGTTTTGGGTTGCGACAAATCAAAAGAAAATTGTTTTGTTTGGGTAAAAGAATTATGATTTTTTGGGAGGGGGGGGGGAGGGGTAAAATATATTGTACATTGTTCAAAGAAGTTTTATTTTTGTTTTTGTTTGTTTGTAGTTAAAAGAAAGACAAACATCCTGCTAATTATATGTTCGGAATAAAAGTCTCACACTCACATAGTCTTTCTGAGATATTTCATTCTATTCCTTCAATGATTAATTTTCAAACTTAAAGTGCAAAATTAAGTTCTTGAATGCTGCAAAAAATTATTTTTTCATGTTGATAATCGTAATTTTAAATGGATGAAAAAAATATTATTTGCTAACTGTAAGAATCTTTTTTGTAGCTCTTAGATACAATTTCACTATATTTTCATGCTATTAAAATATAAATAATTATTTAATTCAATTATTGTTCTAGTAAAAATGAACCTACATTTAATTTTGACGCAATATCTGTAGTAGTTATATGTGTAACTGTATGCATTGTGCTTGGGAAAATAAAAATCGACTAATTACGAGAAAAACAGTCTAAAGTTTGTGTTTTTTATAGTATTTTATCTGTGGAAAAGTGACAAATGTTTTTAAAACCCAACGGCTGCATAGATTTCTATTATAATAACCTAAAAGGTAGAACCTTAATTTTTGTTACGTTTTTTTTTTTTTTTTTTTTTTTTTGTAATTTCTACTCAAAAAGTCGGTTTTTTCAGTTGCGGCAATTTTACAACAGTGAGATACAGTGGTGGCCAAAAGTGTGGACACTTTTTGAAAGTTTCATGTTTTTCAACATTGTGTGCTTGTAGAATATATTAATTTTCACTTTTGGCAATTATAATTACTAAATTCAACATTAAATTATCTTCAATTTAATGTATAAGCGTTTGTATTTTATAAGTGAAAACTAACATATTTTACAAGCTCTTAAGGTTACATGAAACTTAAAAAAAGGGGCCACACTTTTGGCCACCACTGTATGGGTTACATGTTTCATGCAACAAGTACTTACATCGAGAAAGATTCTTTGACGCTTTTAATAAATTTATTTACTTTTCCAACTTTATAATCTAATTAAATTTTAAAAAACAATAAAAAGAAGTAACGCAGGTTTTAGACAAAAACGATTCCCTTCTTTTGATAAAAGTTAATACGATTATGTATAGTTTTATGAAGTAAAAATATCTTTATACCACAGATATAAATAGAAATGTTGCCTATATTGCACACATAACACGGTAGCACTCAATATATTACAACCTGATACCTATAGATCTTCATTTATGTGGCTTCTAGCAACATTTGTGAGGTCAAACACTGTGTAAGTGATGGGTCATAATAAAAGACAAGTAGGGTTGGTTGGTTGGTTGGTTGATATACATATATTTTCAGGTTTGTGTGCTTGCTCAGAGAGCCGCTTATAAACCTTCGTCAAGTAAGACAGTCACAACACACACACACACACTTACACTCACATGCACACATATACGTGACAGATGCTGCCATCTATCACGTGCCACCTCCACACTTTAGACATGTCCCTGAAGGGGAGGGAAATAGTCTCCAGGAACCAGTACCCGTGGGAAACTGAGCAATGACCGCCCACAGGACTTTCGGACCCAACAGATTTAACGAGCACGTACTCCGCATATACTCGGTGAGTTTTCAGCGACCAGGTTTCGATCGCGAGACCTTCCGATCCGTAGATCGCTACTCCGACCACAGGGCTCCTCACAGCCCTAAGACAAGTAGGGTTGTAACAGAATCTGTCATTCATTTCGCTTCCACAGAACAGAAAAAAACGCCTAACACAATGTTATTTCTATATTAACGATATTTATATAACTATGCCGCTTTTAAAATTTGAATTGGCTGGCTATCCAAGTGCCGGATCGTTATTTGACTATGGGTTGTGGGGAGCCCAGGGGTTAAGATCTCGGTCTCGGGATTGGAAGGTCCTGCGATTGAGTCCGGTACCACTGAAGACCCACCGAGTATATGCGGAGTACGTACTCGTTAAATCTGTGGGTCCGAATGTCCAGTTGGCGGTCATTGCGCAGTTTCCCACGGGTACATGTCTTTGAAGACTGTTTCCCTCCCCTTCAGGGACATATCTAAATTGTGGACTTTGCGATAGATTGCAGCATCTGTCACGTATGTGTATGTGTTGTGTCTGTCTTCCTTGACGAAGGTTTATAAGTTGGTCTTTGACCAAGCACACAAGCCTGAAAATATATGTCTATATGTATGTCTATTTGACTATATGGTTTGAAGTTATGACAGCCGTCGCAAATAGTCCTCGTGTGTAATAGTGCGACTATAATTTAACTCGAAAACTTTCTTGCATTTTTATCTTGTGTAATTACGTAGTTTATTAGTAAACTATCTACTTCACACTGTTAATTGTCCAGTTAAGCTTTATAACATATTAAGTTGACTTTGTTCAAAAATTTATTGAGTCATTTTTTGTAAAAATATGGTGGCAATTGTGTTAAAATTTTCTTGACCTACATAAAGTAGTTTTTCACAACTATAGTTTGATAAGCATCTTCGCAATATTCGTTAAAGTTATATCAATCTCTAAAAATAATTTCTACTAAATTAAATGATATCAAAGATCTTTTTTACTAGTAGTTTGTAATAGTTTAAATAGTTTTAAGCTTATAGGCTTTTTTTATAGGCTTATATTGGTTTATAATCTCAATATATTTGACCTTAATATTTTAATACGACCTACATATTTTATCTTTTTAAACGGGTTTAATATATTTATGCAGACAAAAAGTTGCAAACTTTATCTAATTAACAGTAATCAATAAGTTTCAATATTGATGTTGCTTAATCATATTTTTATCACAGATAATTGCCGATTCATATTTTTATTACAGATAATGTTTATTCGTAACTTTACTTCAGATAATTGTTTATTCATATCTAAATTTCAGATAACTGTTAATTGATGTCATTATTTCAGATAATTCATATGATAAATGTTTATTCATATGTTAATTTCGAATAATTGTTCATTGATATCATTGTTTCAGATAATACATATGATAAATATTTATTCATGTGTTTACTATTTGAAATATTTGTCTATTTTATATGTTTATTTCATATTATTGTCTATTCATATCTTTAATACAAATAATTGTATAATCATATTTTTATTACAATATTAAATGTATTATAATCAGAAATTGTTCGAAATATTTCAATGTTACTTAACTACAAAGTGGTTATATTTCAGGTGAAATCAATAGAATCAGATTCAATAGGATTATTCTATTATTACAAATGATTCATTAATTTAACCCTTTCAGTCCCAGTGATGCCATTTGGCATCATCACCTTCAATATTTTTTTCAAAATTTTTATGTCCCGTTATGACATCCAAATACACATCATTCGATTCTTCATCCTTTGTTCTATCAGACAGTATTTTACATTAATCTCAATAGAAGTCAGAACTACTATTTTTTTATTTAGAAAATAGTCAACAAGCGTTTCTCCTGATTTTTGATAAGTTCACTTCAGTTCCACATATTTAAAACACAATTTAAACTATTTCGATTAAAATAATTACTAAATTTTTTTTAATAATATAGTCAGGTACCTTAAAATATATAACTCGAAGTGTTTTTTATCTTATATATATATTTTTATTTTGTTGTTTTCCACAGTTAAAAAAAATTGGCATTGTTTCAAAAAACATATAAAAAATTTAAAAGAATTTTTTTTGTTATGGAATTCGTATATTTGACCTAAAATAAGCTTATTTTGTGAATATCAGATGTTTCTGTAGTGTAGTAAATTTTTGGAACTGAAAGGGTTAATAGTAATCTGACACGTGAAAAGGATAAACTAAGATTTTGTTTGACTATCACGTACCTGGAGGCATTTATCGATTCCGTATGTTTGTGTTAAAGTCTAATGTTATTATTACGTAAGATCTTATTATTGTAGGCTTCATTGTTTATATTGAATTATCCAATATTGTATTTATAAATATAAAAACTTAAATATTATTAGAGGAATTTGTAAATTTGATATTGATAAAAACGTTTAAAAAAATCTGATGTGTAAGATATGGTTGAAGATTATAGTAATAGTATTTTGAAGAACGGATTTAAATAGAAATTTTGAAAGGGGGATTGTTTTCAGTGGATTTATTTATTGGATTTGGGATTGTTCTATTGGATTTTTTTTATTGTAATAATGTCAAAGTATAGATTTTAAATTATAAAAGTTTAAATATAACTGTTGTAGTTTGAAAATTTGACATTGATAGAGATTTTAAGTATTTTTTCGGATATAAGAGCTGTGTTTAAAGATATCTTTAAAAAAATATTACATAATAAAAAATTTCCACAAATTATATTGTTATGGAATTTTTTGAAGAACAAAGTACAATCGAATAATATTTTACAGGATTGTTTTTTTTTTTGTAATTTTATAACTTGGAATTTTTTTTTTACTTTTAATGTCTACACTCTTAAAACGAACAAGCGATTTTAACTCAGACTGAGTTAGATTTCACTCCTCCAGTCTGGAAAATGCACTTCTCCTAGAGGAGTGGATCCTTTGTGTGTTAAACCGCCTTCAGGATGACTCCAAAAGAGTGATTTTAACTCAGTCTGAGTTAATATTCACTCCTTTCCAGTGTTGAAAATGCACTTCTCCTACTGGAGTGGATTTCACTCTTTTGTTTTAAGAGTGTATGTAAAGATATAAAGCTCTTTTTCTTCCTCTCTTTCACACACACATACTGTTACCCAATAAATAGTATTCGCTACCCGAATTCGAAATAGAATAAATAGAATATGTATAGCTTTACAAGAAACATTTATTCTGGACCATGATTAATCAATAAACGCCATCGGATATAATAAATTGCCCACCTCTTCACTCAACTAGAATTGGTTACTATTCTATTGCTTAATTTTCATGCATTGTTAATCATATTAGTGAAATAGGACACATCTTAATAATCTATCCATTAGAATTTAATTTTCAGCACAATATTTATATTACAATAGAAAATAACTTCAAAATATGATATTTATAAACAAAAGCAACTTTTAGAAATGGGTAAGTTTCATATTGACATATACTTTATTTTTTTACCAATTAGCGTCAGGTATACGTTTAATAACTTCAAACATATCTTGTTACATAATTTCTTTACTATTTATACCCCCCCCCCCTTGTTGTTTATAATAAATAATACTTTTATACTTCTAATTTTCTTTAAATAACGTATTGAAGTTTAAAAACAAAGCATACTAAGTGACTAGGAAAACTTTCGCACTAGTACTTAACAGCATGAATTGTTATTATAAAAATATCTTCCTCTTTATAAAGATATTGTTGTATAATAAGATATTGTTGTATAATAGGATATTGTTGTATAATAAGATATTGTTGTATAATAGGATATTGTTGTATAATAAGATATTGTTGAATAAAAATATATTGTTGTAAAATATTGTTGTATGTATACGCGATTGTTCTATTATAAGAATAAGAATTTTTCCACAAAACAATCCAATACTCTATTAGTTTCAATAATGGTTGAATATCCACGCTAAACATCAATCAATATTAAATTTTCTATAAGATAAATGATGAAGCCTTTACGTGTTACGTAAACTCACAATTATGTGTGTGATAACTATGTGTAACTTGACAGCATAATAGGGCAAATCATTAGATTTTGCAATTCATTATGAATACTCGGAAGCGTTACTAATTTATGCAAAGCCTTCGGAAAATATTTTTTTAAAAATATTTGAGCGAAACCAACTAATATAAAATGCTTAAAAGTACTATACTCTGCTTGTGATATCTGTTAAAAACTAAAATAAATATTTAGTATACATCCCCTAAGCTTGTTGTGTGAAGTTTATTATGTGGTGTAACATGAATTATTCATTTATTTTTATCAAATCTCTAATAAAAAATGGTTTCATAAAAACTTTCTTTCCGAAAATTAAATTATATAATATTAAAGAGAGGATTTTAAAGAAAATACATTCTTTATTAAAAACGAAGCAAATTGCAATAAAAGATATTGTTTAGCATGGTTTTTTAATTATGTGTGCAAAGAAAGCGTTCATTGTGAATAAAAAAGTAGCATAAATTTTATTGAAAGTTAAAAGGATGTAAAACAAATATTTTTAGCATTTTAAGTGAAAATATTCAGGACGCGGCATTTCCAAAAACAAAATTGAGAAAACTTGTCCTGTTTCTGTTTTAATTATTTATTGAGATGTCTAAAAAAGTAAATTCTAATTAATTTGAACACCACGAATCTTCAAATTTGAGCTATCGTTATTAAGCCAATCATTAATTGAAAACAACTTTTTAAATATTTTTGCAACAAGACAACAATTGTTGTATGTCAATAAAAACCATTAATAATATTTAGAATATACATTCATTAACAATAATATTATTCACAAAAAAATAATAAAAAATGCAACTTAATTCTTATACATAAATGGTCTGAAAACATTTGTCACTTTAAAATTGATAAAATCATGCGGCTGATAATAGGGATCAATGTTTCCGTTGGACAACTCAGTAATATATATTTGGATGCGCATCCAAAAAAATATATACTTGTTGCAAAGACTTCCACATGCGAAATGAATACTTATTCTTAAACTTGTAGTTACTGTATTAGAAGATATGACAAAATATGAAATAAACCATGCTCAGGGTAACTGCACTAGCTGCCGACCAAAAGCAAAAGGTGTTTACAAGTGATTAAATTTATCAAATTTTTAATAAATTCCAAATATATTGATCTTAAAATTTGTGCTCACGAGATATTCAGAGGGACTGTCAGGTAATGCATTCAGAGGAAACATAGAGGTGATGCATTAGTTTTGAAACCACAATTTTCGCAAAAGAATTGATTTTGCCATGCTATCCCATTTTCACCAGTCATCATAACATCAATTTAAAACAAAATTGAACAGAAAATAACATCCGTTTATTTAATTATTAATTGAAAGAGCTTTTAAATTGTGTAGACATCTGCAGTATATTTTTGGCATTTTAAAACTTCAAAAATATATAATTAAATAAATAGTCAACATTTTCGTTTCAAATTTGTTTCATTTAAATGTTAAGTTGATTTCCATACCTTGTGAAAATATGATAACATGGCATAGCAATTCTTTTGCAAAAATTGTGATTTTAAAACTAATGCATTAGCTCTATGGGATTGACAGTCTCTCTTAAATAGTAATGTTTTTTAACTGGTCGGCAGCAACTACATTCACCCTTTTTATATAAATGCATTAGTGATGATGATGAGATGATGAGGATGAATGATGATGATGGTGAATGGTTAGTGCGTTGCAGTAGATATTAGTTTCTGATCAATACAAAGTAGATACCTGTTAGGAATCCCAGAAATATCAGTGCGGCTATCAGTATGCCGGCCAACATTCCCGGAGTCAGCCTGATGGTGGGTCTGCGAGGATAACTGTATCCTGGCCTTTCCTTGGACAGCACCGGATTCCTATGCAGAACATAGTTCGAAGTTTTGTTCTTGGAATCTTTGTCGTCTGGAAGTACACTGAAGGTCGGCGATGTTGGCGGATTGCTGTTCGAACTGATGGTCTCTGCTTTCGGCTGGTTAGAATAAATATTCTGGTCCCTGGGTACTTTTGGGTTGATCTCGATAAGTCTCTCTTTGTCTGTATATTTGTTCGTGGTGATGCTTACGCTCGTGTGTTTGGTCGAGGTGTCATTGCGATGGTTCTGGATGCCGATATTCGAATTGGGAAAAATCTGCGGAAAGTAGATTCTATCTTCTGTGATGTCTTTGGGATAGTCTTGGTTACTGCTTGGATCGTGCACGACTTCCACATAAAAAGGTGTTTTTGGAGATAGAAAATCGGTGAGCGGTACAGCAGAGTGCTCTTCTCTACTGGAATTATCGGATCTGACTATGGTATTTTTCGAATTCGGAACCTCTATTTCATTGAACTCAAAAAATGTATTATTTGTATCAATATTCGGATTGTGTGCTTTATCCGGAGATTCGTGTTTAGCGTCCTCACTTGATTTGTCATCAGAAGACGAATCATCATATCTAACGAAACTTCCAAATTTAAATTCGCCTTCATCGTTATATTTGTTTGGAGTTTCAACTTCTTTCGGTCTTTCGCTATTTTGATTTTTAGATTGCTTGTGATTAAAAAGATTTTTACTGTTCAGTACATACTCGTGACTATCATCAATAATTTTACTGTTATCAACACTAATATTTGCAATTTCAGTTTCACCGTCTTTCAGACCTTTCCTTTTTTCCGGGTATCTGTCTTGAAACTCAAAATCTGTTGAACCCGGTTGTTCACCTGCTTTATTTTGATACGGTTGTAGATTTTCATTTCTATCAACGTTTAAGAAGTCATCACTAATTTTACTGTTATCAAATGATTTACTGTTACTAATATCATGCTCAAGGTCTGCATATTCAACTCCAATTGTTACTGCACCTGCTGTTTTTTGTATGACATCTTGAAAGTTGTCTTTATTCTGGTCAAATGCATCAGGAATGTTTTTTACTATATTACCATTCAACAGCTTGTTATCAATTTTGGGAGCTTTTGTTGAACCCTGGATGACCGAAGCAACTAATTGGTCTTTGTTTTTGGTTTTATTATCTGCAGGGTTGTCTTTTTTAGTTTCACTCCCACTGTTTCCTCTGGCCCTGCTTAAATTACTTCTAGTATTGCCTTTTGGAGGCAGATTTAACGATGCTGGATTTGGCCTTTCTCTTTGATCGCCAACTGGCGCTTTTTGCTCCAGCGCTGCCATCGCATCAGAATATCTAGTGAACGGTATAGGCTTAGAATGCCTCACGAATGTCGTCGTCTTATACAATGGCTGCACGGTTGGCAATCTTTTTGGCGTCCATCTACCATCAAAAGACGTCGTCACATCCTGTTCCGTTTGCTCTGGAGTCTGTCCAGCATTGCCATCGACAAACACCGTATGTTTCTGGTCGTGGGTAGTTCTATAGTTCGGAGTTTTTACCATCCTATTATCTTTTATATATCCCGTGGTTTGTATCGCTTTCTGTGGAGGACCGTCCATGGGACTATTCACGCGTATGCTCTTCCTCAAAGGTATGATGAACGAAGTTGGTCTTCTTGTTACTATCCTATCTGGTGTGTAGTCCAAACTTTCGCTTCTGGTGACAGGCTTCAAAGGGTGAGCGTATACCTCCCTGTTCATAGTAGCGTATCCAACACTTCTGCCACTCGTGTCTCTGGCATCATTAGGGTACCTTGACTTTGTAGGCTGGAAGGACTGTGGTTGTAGATTGGTATCACGGACGTAGGAACGGTGGACCGGGGACGGTCGCATATTTTCGTCACGTGATTGGTACGGAGAAATAGTGCTTCTCTGTGGCCGGAGTTCTCGGTTTTTGGGTAATTCTATGCATGGCGTTAGGAAAAGTCCAGTACTTAGGACTGCAAGAGTTAGTATCCAACGAAAACCTGAAATGATAAAATAAATATTTAGGTTGCATACGTAAATTTAAAATATAATATTAAGAGCCATAAAAATGAAAAAGCATGCATAACATACATACATAACATATTGTATACAAAAGGTATAAACCTTTTGTATACAAATATCTAATTTCTACTTTTAGGTAAACCGCAATCTTACAAACTCCGTGCTTGTGCCATGATAACGGTTGTTTGTAGCTCCTGTGTGGTGAAACCTTACGCCAGCAGTCTGCGAACTGTAACGGGTACGGGTTCGATTCCCGCTTTCGCCCTGGGTGTACGTACTTCATTTCTCTGTGACAGTAAAAATTTCTTCTGCGTTTGTCTTATTCGATGAAGGCTTATAAAGTGAGTCTTTGATCAGACACACAAGCTGGTTTGGTTTGGTTTGAATTATCGTCGCACTGGAGCTACTCGAGGGCTATTGCACACAAGCTGGAATATATATGTATCTACCCCTACCCCTAGTTGAACTTTTTATACAGTTTTTGAAAAAAAAACCCGGAGAAAGGGTTCAATCGAATACATAAAATACGGTGAAACATTTCTCAACACAGCCATTGTCCCTACTAGGAACCATCTATCGTATATGTTAAATTAGCCGAATAAAAAAGTTCTCTTTGAATTTGTTTTTTATTTTATGTACACAGAGTTGATTTTTTATAGCATTACTATTATAAAGAATGAATGTTTGCCATTTGATTTTATATTATTAAAAAAAATTAGCAATCTTGATCTTTAATAATATTATATTGTTTTTATTACATTTAAAGAAAGATAAGGCCAAATTCTAACGGTATAATTAAAGGAAAATTATAAATACACCTATTAATGCCGCATTTTTTCTGATCTTACTAAAACTTCAATATGGTCTCATTCAAAGTTTTTAACTTTTAGACAGATGTCATCACACTTATCGCTTCCTACTAGAATCATTTATTACCCTTAAAATAGTAAATATAGTTAAGATGAAGAGAAAACGAACGTACACTCTCAGAAATAACACTTTCATTTTTAACGATTCATGAATCCTCAAGCCTCATTTCGTTAATTTTGAGGATTGTTTCGTCAAACTATCACGTGATTTTTGAGTAAACGCGAATCCTCACTTTTGCGATCGTTAATTGGATGATTCTGCATCTTGATTTTGATTAAACTGAATCTCATTGGTTGTACTTACATGTTAAAAAACGACGACATATTTCGTTAGAATAGACGACATTCAAATCCTCATAAAAATGACGATTCAAATTTCCTCACTTTGAGGAAACGAAAACTCGGAGCATTTGCCAGTAAACGGATCGTTAAAATTAAGGAAAATTTCGTCGTTTTTGAGCATTTATTTTTTAGATTGATAAATGTGATCAATTTATTTAGTGCGTACCTGAACTGTTAACGAATTACAAACATTCTTTTATGAGTTATTCAAAAGCACAATTTGGAAACTAACTCAATAAGCTGACTATAGAAGCGTGTATCGTTATTCCAAATCAACAATAAATATTGGGTTTGGGCAGCTGGTCATTTTCTTAAGGGGGAATGGGCGCACTGCATCGCGGGTCTCCAAAGCAAAGTGCATCAGCGTTAATCCAATGGAGGAAAAAATATTTTCTCTGCCACATTTCTCCGGCTGTATTGGATATTTTAAAAAACGTATTTTTTGTGTAATAAATGTAGCTGACTTATAGGTCCCGACAATCCCACTATTTGAAATTAGTTCGAAATGTTTTTAAAATTTGAATAAATAATTTTACAAAAAGTATTCGAAACGATTTCAAAAAGTCGTATTATAGAAACCTGTAAGTTATCTACAATTATTATTTTAAAAAAAACGGCTTGAAAAATATTCAATACAGCCGGAGAAATGTGGCAGAGAAAATAGTTTTCCATTGGATGAACTTTGAGATACTTGAGTTTGAAGTTTTTTTTTTTTTTTTTTTTTTTTTTGAGATACTTGAGTTTGAAGATCCCCGGTACAGCGGGCCCATTCTGCCTTAAAAGTTCACCTCTATATTTGAGATATTTTATTATTCACTCCACATATTTCTTCAACATTAAAATAGCTTTATTTTTAAGTTTCAAACATGGACGGAATTACAGCAGTCTTTAGTATGTCAACTTCAAAGCATTCTTAAGGTATGCATATTTCGTGACAATAGGGTATGTAGAATAAGTAATTGCACAAAACAATTACAGTTTACGGCACAAAACAATTACAGTGCAATTATCATTGGGAACACTGCATTGCATTTTTTTTTTAAAAAAACGTCTGAATCACATGTAATTGCACCCTAATTCACCAAAAAAAAAGTAATCTTACGGTCCAATTCTTAGTTTAAAACAAAACATTTAAAACTCTTTAAAACCCGAATTTGTGAGCAACTTAAGTAGCTCATCTAACTGCTAGCTAGTTCATGCGAAGAGTTGGCAATCGATAATTTACATGTGATTTCAAGTCTTTCTTCTCAACTAACGAGCCAACAGCAATCAGTGATTGTTTTTCGCTTTATTCTGGAAATGGTGGGCAACCGCCCGCGACATCAGCGCTACCTTGAGGTAAAAAATAAATTGCGTCCGAGAATCTGATAACAATCGCGCTGCTAGAATGGATCATTTATTTTCTGGATTCCAAGTAAAAAAGTATTTTATATCTGGAGGTTGATGTTTTCTGATATTGGAAATTTATCTTCAAATTTTTACCACCTTTAACTAATATTGAGGACTATTAATATTAATATTGAGGACTATTAAATTAATATTGAGGACTATTAATATTAATATTTATGACTAATAATATTAATATTGAGGACTATTAATATTAAGGACTACTAATATTACTATTGAGAACTACTAATACTAATATTAAGAACTACTAATATTAATAATGAAGACTACTAATATTAATATTGAGGACTACTAATATTAATATTGGGACTACAAATACTAAAATTGAAAACTATTAATATTGATGATTACTAATAAAAATATTGAGGACTGTATTCTTCTTATAGCCAAGCAATACAGAAAATATTTGTGCCTAACAGATGTTTTCTGTATTGCTTTGTTCGTAAAAAAAAGAAAGAAATCGTCAAGCCACAGCCCATATACGCCAACCTTGATCCCGACACACTGACCACCATCTCCGCCACGGAAGTGCTTTGTATAAAATCAAATTTAATTTTCACAATCAAACAGAAATTTTCTGTACAAATCTAATAGAAGCCATTTGTTTTTTAAACATATTTTTTACAGTGTGTTAGCAACAATCATGCTACTTGCTACTTAAATAAATCAGTGATATTTAAAAAATTTACGAATATATTTTCCCCTGGACGTTGTGAGTTTTTTAACGTTACAAATCTTTTGTCTCGCCTTTTTGAAAAAATAAGAAAATATGTCCACTAATTTTGCATAGAGGGGTGTTATTTTTGTAGGCGTAGGTACAGCTGTGGAAATAAAAAAGTACCCACTTGAGGTTATTTCATCCGTTAGTCACCCTATAGAATCGGACCTTTTTGAGATTGTGTACAATTAACATTCTGATTTAATTGCACGATACAAAATTTGCATAAGGGGCCGTCTTCATATTAAAAATATTACGAACTTTGAAATTTCCAATGGCAACACCCAATTTTAATAACTTAGAAATGTTAAGCACTCTTGAAAACCCTTAAATCTAAGTTTTTGTTACATTTGGATGAATATTTGACGAGTTATTTAATCGAATCCCTTGTGGACCTTTTGGGGACCATCTCTAAAATGACAAGCAAGCATGCATGCAAGGTCGTCTTTATTTATCAATCACACGTAATCTTATACACAGTCCCCTAAAGGGTAATTAAAAAGTATTTTGTGATTTACTCAGCAAATTATGAATAAAAATTTTTAAAAATTGGGATTTCGCTTAAACTTCCTGTCTTAAATTTATTTCTTTAAAAATATTAAGGGGTTTCTATTCATATTTTAAAAAAAAATTAATATAATAATTATTTTAAAATATAAAAATTGTTTTAAATACCACAATATTGAATGCATTTTGTTTGGGTTATTATAATTTCTTTTCAGTAAAAAATTCGTTTCATTATCTTAATTATTTATAGATTGGGATAGTTTTTTATGTGCAACTCATTTAACATTATGGGACCTAAACTTTGCACGTCTCTAACTCCCCTAATAATGCTTAAAAACTAACAAAATTTGGCATTTCGTATTAACATAGGTCATAGATTTGAAATATGGACTCAAAAAGGGGTGTTACTATTGGAAATTTTAAAGTTAGTAAAATTTTTAATATGAAGATGACCCCTTATGCAAATTTTGTTTCATGCAATTAACTCAGAATGTTAATTGTTCAAAACGTCAAAAAGGTCCGATTCTATAGGATGACTAACTGCCAAAATAACCTCAAGTGGGTACTTTTTTATTTCCACAGCTGTACATATACATTCCGGCTTGTGTGCTTGATCAGAGACCCGCTTATATAAGCCTTTGTCAATTAAGACAGACACGGAACGAATTTTTACTGTCACGGAGAAAGGAAAATGCACCCTGGGTGAAGCCGGCCCGGTGGCTCAATCGTTAGGACGCTAGCCTTTGGAGCTGCTGGGGCGGGTTCGAATCCCGGTCAGGCATGGATGTTTGTGAACGTCAATAAATGTTGTTATTTGTTTATGTGTTATTCATTTCTTTGTGACTGTAAAAATTCTTTTTGTGTCTGTCCCACTTGACGAAAGCTTATAAGCGATTCTCTGAAGAAGCACACAAGCTGGAATATATATGTACTATACCATACCCAGGGTGAAGGCGGGAGTCGATCCCGCACCCGTTACAGCTCTCAGACTGCTGGCGTAATGGTCCAAACCACTCGTCCATCCGGGCCCCTTTGGATAGAACATAGGTTTTTTTTTACTTACAACTATCTAACATAACCCTTTTAGCGCTGCTCAGCCCCATTATGTCTGCCCTTTTAAACATTGCAATCTCTTCCTGATTGTCCAGTCCTCTTCTGTCATTCCTTATATTTTACAATTAAGTGTATAAATCAGTTCAATCAAATGAGATTACTACTTTAAACCAATCCTCCTATTTTAAACACCAGGAACTGTTCCTTTAGTTTATATTTAGATATCACTGTAGGGTTGGCATATCTTGCCAAATACGTCCATAAAATAGGACAGAGTGCAACGTTATCCTTTGGCATTTGATGCAGATAGGGAGTTTTCGGATATATGAGATTGATGGTTCACGAAAGCAATTAGATGCCTTCCTGTCTACGTGGCAAACCAAAGAGGACACGTGTTTGTAAAGCTCTAAGTTACTATAGCGATTGTTCTGTTTTAGTGAGTTTGATTGATTTTTTTTTTTCAAATAAATGGTGGATAAAAACAAAAAGTTCTAAAGGAAGTTAAGCAGCGGTTCAAAACCTGGGGACGATCGTCCCCAAGTGTGCGATTTTTGTTATCAAGGGGGCAATAAATACTTGAATGGCGATCAGAGGGCGATGAGTATTCAACGGTCCCTAATTGTTACTACATCATTCTGGATGCATAATGAATCTATTTCTCAATTTAAGATATTTAGATTAAAAAATAAAACGTTTGAAGTAAGAAGGTTAACAAAAGTACCCGAAATACTCCCCGAATTGTTTTGAGCAGTGTACATGTTTCACGAATCCATTTATTTCTATAGACCGATGAATTTGGGGCGATAAGAGATTACTATTTATTTAACATAAATAAGCTTACATTTATAAAAAAAATTGTGCAACGTGCCCAAATCGATTGCCGAAAATCCTTTTCCAATACAGATAAAAAAAAAACTCACATTAAGTGTTTAATTTTCTTTGTTTACTATTATAGAAAATAGGGATAGGGGGAAAATATGGATTCTGTTCACCGGGAAGACACAAGACACCAAAAATAGTTATAGTAAAAGTGTGCATAATTTTCGTGATTTAAACGTTTCAAGCCGACCCAGTGGCGAAATGGTTATTGAGCTAGCTTTTAGATACTCTGGGTTCGGGTTCGAATCCCGATAAGGCATGGGTGTTTGTCGAGTATGTGCAGAGTACGTGCTCTTTAAATCTGTTGGGTCCGAAAGTCCTGTGGACGGTCATTGCGCAGTTTCCCACGGGTACCAGGTCCCTGGAGACTATTTCCTTCCCCTTCAGGGACATGTCTAAATTGTGGAAGGGGCATGCGATAGATGGCAGCATCTGTCACTTATGTGTGTGTTGTGTCTGTCTTACTTGACGAAGGTTTATAAGCGGGTCTCTGACTAGGCCAGAGACATAACATAGAGTGGACTGCGCATTCATAGCAAAGCAGCCTAGGGATGGAAAACCAAAACCGGTTTTCAAAAAACCGGTGGTCCCGGTTTTGATTGAAAACCGGTTTTTTGTATGAGGCCCTTCGGAACCGAAAACCGGTTTTTTAGGGAAAAACAGATGGAAAATGGAAAAACGGTTTTTTCTAAAATACCGCCCTCCCTTGCAGATTAGCATTATGTCCTTTTTTTTTTTTTTTACAAATCCTCCAGGCTAGCGATAGCTAGACAAATTCCATGAGTTTATGAACACGAAGAAAGTCCAGAAAACACAAGGGGTCCTTGAGAAGATCATCCCAGGAAAGATTAAGGCAGTCCAAAATGTGGTCAGGCGAGGCCATTTCCGTCGAACACTTCGTACAAATTGGGAAAAGCTTGCGTCCTTCAAGAAAAGTAAGGGTCTTCAGATGGCCACTTGCGAATCTTGATAAAGCCGTCTGATCTCTGCGATCGCAAATGAGGCCAAGGGAGCCCCCAGGGTTCTTTCTCCTGTACCAATTACTTGCTGGGGGGGTTAGCCATTTCAATTTTGCCTCGTTCTTTCTGATGGTGTGGATCTCCGGGAAAGTCCAGACCGGGAGGGGTGCTGGGGCTTCGGAGCCTCTCTTTGCAAGGCCATCTGCCACCTCGTTACCATATACATTATGTCCTAAACATCATAAATCGCCAAGAGGGGAAAGGTTGTTACATATGGCAACTTAACGCTACCGTTTCGATACGAACTATTCCAAATTGTCGCCAGACCTGAATATCAGCTAGCAAACTGAAGTGGAGACTACCATCAATATCCAAGTCACGTGGGTTTCTACCAATCACGGCAGCTTGAATTTTTTAATATTTTTGCAGACGATTTTTTGAGCATTGTTGGTATTTTTCTCTTTTGGCTTTTATAATAAATATTTAATTACATTCTTTTAATCTCTGAGCTTGTTAACAATCGTGAATGTTGTACTCTCAATTCAGTAACGTTTTGTGCAAGATGCCAAATGCTTGTGAATTCCTAATTGTAAAGAGGGGTATAAAAAAGGATCAGTCACACCTTCACGGGTAAAATTTATTTAGTTCTGCATACTTTTAGTAATTGGGTGTTCTTCATAAACTATAATTTCTATCGAGGGAATTTATTCTAAAAGCTCTTTTATACTGAAGAATCATATTCATGATTAAATCAACGTTGTTAGAACTCTAATTATAATAAATATTTTGGGCCAAGTCAATTAAATTAATGGTCTGAACATTGGACAACTTAGAAGTAGAATATTTTTTTTACAATTTGGTCAAAACGAAACCTGTTTTTGCAATCGTAGTCTTTGAGTTATTTATATTTAAAAAGTAGAACATTTGTTGAATTTGGAATATATTGATGTGTTTTAGAAAGTTGATTTATTCCAGGTGAAATAAAGGAAGAAGCAATATTTCAAAAAATATATACATATTTGATTTTTTTTTAAATCGGACCGTTAGAACGAAAGTTATAGAGACGGCAGAAAATATTCAATATGTCAATAACCAACTTATATTGCAGAAACGCTCTACATAAACCTACTAATGTTCTTTTAAATTAATTTTTAATAAAGAGTCCACATACAATTGTTCAAGTTGTAATCTTAAATAGACGCCCAAATCAAAGAAATAATCTGATATCTATTAAGAGGATCTTAAAATACTAGCGATTCATCCTTGCTCCTTTCCAAGCTTCTTTATCATAACATTAGATTGTCGGCCTCTTTGTTCAGGTCGTTGTGGCAAAACTCGCCAAATGGTAAAATCGCCATAGATGCGAGCCAAACGCGACACAGTCATGTGACTGTGTAAGTTAGATGATTAGGACACTTTAGGTTTGCCAATGCGCAGTCCATTCTATGTTATGTCTCTGGACTAGGCACACAAGCCTGAAAATATATGTCTACCAACCTACCAACGTTTCAATATATTTCTTTTGCAACCAATAGCCCCCACCCTCCTTGTTGCCCTAGTGCAATTTTAATTCCAACCACAAACAAAATTTAATACACAGAACAAAACGGCATTCAAAATATTAAAAAAAATCTATTTGCAGAGATAATCTGATAATCTCTCTATGTAAAGATATTAAAGAGAACTATTTTAAGCGCTTGCAAATTTTGAAACAAAAACAATATTTGAATTAATTTTAATATCATTAAAGATTGTGAAAGCGAATCCTATAGGATTACTTCAGCAACCATAACATTTCCAAATCAATAATTCAAAACAAAAGGCAGTTATCAACGAAAGTGAATTACAACATTTCAATTTTAGAAGCTCCGAACCATTGCTAAACCCTTCTAAATCTTCGGAACTATGCTTGTAAGTGTTGTTCTAAAACCCATTGTTTTAACTCGAAACGGAATGGACGAAAACTATTGATAATTAAAACTTAACTGGATGTTCTTTTTTACCTGTGTCGTAAAATGAACAGAAACTTAACGTTATGTAATAGGTTCCCAAAGTGTATGCTTTGTATACCATGACTTCCTCACATCAACATTAAACATTACTATGAGTTTTTTATATTTTATTTTAAGATTTGATAACTATGAAAATTAAATAATGCATAGATAAAAAATTGGTTTGCTCGAATTATATATAAATTTCCGAAGCAACAAAATAAATTATAAAGGAATTTCTCCTTAACCTTTTAAGTCCCAATGACAATTCGGCATCATCATTTTAGAAAAAAAATTCTGATCGTCTATAGCCATTTATGATATCAAAAAGCACATCATTCGATTCTTCAAACTTTTTTCTATTAGAAAATATTTTTTATTTATCCAAATAGATGCCAGCCTTATTATTTTATTAATTATGATCAGAAACTTGATGATGCCAAATGGCATCACTGGACTGAAAGGGTTAGCAGGAAGATATATAGGGCTTAGGTTTTACCTTAAACAGCCGGACTAGAGAACGTGGTCAGAAATTAAATAAATCGTGATTCAGAAAAGAGGTTAAAAAAAAAACATTATTTTTACTATGGAGTTGTCAATGAGTGGAATGCTTTACCGGATTATGTTGGGTATTCGAAGAGATTAGAAGAATTTAAGAAGAATCTCGATAGTTATTGGAAACTAGAAAAGAATTGGAAATATTTTGGATGAAACTTGCTGGGCTTCTGGCCAGTTGTTGGTTGACAATTTTGGTAATTGTATTAGCAGCTAATAAATGTTTTTTTGCTAAAAGTCATTTTTAGAGCATTAAAACTAAGTCTTTTTTTTATAGTTAATGACTGAAAATAATTATAAACATAAAAAATGCATCAATGCAAATTTAAAGAAATAAATGAAATTCAAAATACAAATGCATAAAACAATTTTTAAAAAAACTTATTTAAATTATTTATCTTATGCCGTTCAAGTTTTGGTAGGGAATCTCATTAGTAAAAACACCAAGAAACTATCCCTTCAAACCATTCTAAATATCTCGTGAACAGGAGGCAACCATGCAAATACGCCTTTTAGATGCTCCCCTAGAGGGTAATTGAAGAAATCAAGTGTTCTCTGATGCATAAACATGGCCATAGGAGCAGAACGCCATCGGCCTATATTTCTACCGAAATCGAACCGAATTAGCTCATTTTGCACCCGCTTCGTAGGGACTGTCTTATATTTAGAGAGAGTAGTTTTTGTGAGATACTGTTATTATTAAAGACTACCCTCCTTGCCAACCTAAGTTGGGTAAATAGAAATATGCTATGGAGAAGATCCTTGAGCGCAAAGAGTTCCATAAATTATTTGTGAATCCATCCAGAAAACATGTTTAAAACATTAATTTCATTTAAGGTCTAACAGATTTGAATATTACTTGAAGAAAAATTCGCAATTTTATCAGAATGAAAAGTGTATTTTGGTTAAATTGTATTCATATCATTGTATGTATAACCTTACAAGTTCCCGACCTTTTCTGGACCATCGCCTCGTTCTTTAGGTTGATTAACATCCATCGCCCCCTTTTAATTTTTATGTTATGTCTAATCATAATTTGAGATAAAGTGTAACTATAAAACAGTTTTATAGCACTTACTACCGTTTATAAAAACAACCAAAGAAGCTTTATCCGGTCACTTTTTAATAAAATAGAAAAAACAAAAAACAAATATTTTAACAAATTTTTAAAGAACAAAAGTGAAATAATTAACTAAGATATTTTTACTGGTTTCTAGAAAATTTAAGAGAGTTGAAAGTAAAAATTGGATGGTTTGGTTATGGTTGGAGAATGGTTTTACTGTACAAAGGTACAACATTAATTTAATTATCCCCCTTTGAATACTCATCGCCCCTCAAGTATTTTTTGCCCCCTTGATAACACAAATCGCCCACTTGGGGGCGATCGCCTCCAGGTTGGGAACCGCTGTATTAGATCATTTAGGGAGGTAAGGGTAGGGGAAAATAAGGAAATATTCCTAGTGTTAATGTCGTAGGTCGTTTTGGTCCGTAATAATATTACAGTAGTGTTTAGCTCTTTGTGCACTGAATAAATATTTAATTTTAAATATTTTCTATTTTAAAGTTAGCTGTGCAATTAAGAGAAACGGTACCCAAAAATTGGTCAAAATATCAATGAATATTCACAATATTTTTCTGAACATCTACTGAAACTTTCATAATGATATCTTCTGTAGAAAAAAAAAGTAATTAAACATTTTCTGGAGTCATCCCTTGAAGTTTGAAAGTATTTCGTCTGCTTTCAACCTGTTTTCTCTGTTTCGCGTTTTTTCAATTCTTGTGTTTAATGAATCCCGAAGGCTTTTTTTTTTGCTAATTAAATTAGAGTTTTAATTTTTTAAACTTGTATTATTATTTAAATGGTGCACAACATTTTGCATGGAGTAAGGTCTACTATGTATCTGTTTTTTTTTCATGTTGAATTCAAATATTTGTAATTTTTTTTTTTTTTTTGAGATTTTCAATGTAAGTGGAGGTTGCTTTTTAACTGTAGCTTATATTTTAAAATCCATGCACAGTTCTTGAACAAACAGTACTAAATACAAACTATTCTCAAAATTGAAAGATGAGTATCGTTTAAAAAAAAAATCACAATTTTGACTTTTCTAAAGTAAATGAAAAACTACTTGTAATAATTGTTTTTATTGATAGAAAATGTTTATTTAGAGTGAACATTATATAAAACCACTATAATTTACAAGTTTATATCATCATTTCTAGAATGGTATAAGAGATCTAATTTAAATAAGTTTTTTTTTATTGTTTTATTAATTAACATTCCTAATTTATTTATTTTTGTTTGTCTTTTAAATATGCATTTTTTATGTTCATAATTTATGTCCTTAATTTATTTTTGCTTTATCTCATTTCTATTCATAATAACTAAGTTACACTGACCTGCATCGAAATTTAGTTGAATAAATATGCACCATTTTAGTCTTTAATGTTTTAAAACTGAATACTGCATTAATAAAATCCCCACTATTACCTATTTTTAATAAAACAAACATTGAAAAGTAAAAACAACGGTCTTTTAAATTGGACTGAAAAGTATTGTCAATGAATAATGATTTAGCGCCGATAACTAAAGTTAAATTCTCCTGATTATTAACTTTACTTGTGAAGACTTTAATATGCTAAAGCCGTACATTTCTATCGAAAAAATTCTACCTTGAGTTTAGTTCCTCCAAATGAGCAATAAAAAGTAATTTAATTTCAAATTAAATAGTTTTTAATTTAAATTTCCTGTGAATTCCTAAGAAGACTTCTGTCGAAAGCATGGTTTTTTTTAGGGAATACCTACAACTGTTACTTATATTTCTTATATTCTGAGAAAATCTACAACTGATACAAGAAGGAAAAAAACGCTGAACAAATAGTTTTATTGTGTAAAAATTAACATATTTTTCCGGAAAAAGGTCTTATTTCATGAAATTCCGTAAAACCATTAAGGATGTTTCAGTTGTAAAATGTGTGCACACGTGTGTATTTTTAATTGTTAATTGATAATTAATTACATTGTTAAGTTTCTTCTTCGTCATAGTTTTTTTTTTAAACTTTTTTATGGTAAAGCGTCAAAAAAATTAAAATTCCGCTTATTATTAAAGTTAATTGGCTATTTTTGCTGAATTAACAATTAAAACATTTTAATTTAAGGAAATTAATCCTTGACTTTTAACAGATTCAAAAGTCAGGCACGCTGTCCCTCAAGCTTATCATAATTGTGATACAAAACTTTAAGTATACATAGGTATGCAATCCGTTTAGTTTATAATAGATAGGCGGAAACGGCCGCTTACGATGTCCCCTTTAAAAGTTCCGTTGGATGCCTACTCAGGTGTCGGCTCGTCACTTGACTGTGGCTTTAACTACGTCTCCCGTAGCTACACTCCGTGCCAACCTAACTTGGGTAAAAGCAACGAGTAAAAAGGCAGAGAGAAAAGCGCGATTGGTCCGCTAGTTGGAAACTCTTGTAAGGTAATATTTACATATAAAATGATCTGAATACAATTCAACAAAAATACACTTTTCATTTTGATAAAATTACCAAATTTTTTCAAATAATATTTAAGTCTGTTTGACCTTAAACGATATTAATGTTTTAAACATGTTTTCTGGATGGATTCACAAATAATTTGTGGAACTCTTTACATCCGCGGAAGGATTTTCTCCATAACAATTTCTATTTACCCAACTTAGGTTGGCAAGGAGTATAGTAGCGCTAGTGCGACGATAACTCAACTCAACGCATCAGAGGAAATGTTTATAAAAGACAGGTAAAACATATTACCTTGTTATTTTATTTGTCAAACATACTTCGGTGCACACTTTCGTACGTGTGAAACAACTTTTCAGTGTCACGAGACGACAATCGAACTTGTTTATTAAGTCAACAAACACGCATTTCAGTTTGTTTATTTGTGTGGCGGCATTGCGCTACGATTTGATGTAGCGCTAGTCCGACCAGCATCGCCCGACCAAGTAATCCAAGTGTTCTCCCGATGGCAACACATCAGAACTGGAACTTGCATAAAATGAACTGTTTGCTTTTACGAACTCTCTTTCTCTTCGCGGCAACGCCTCTTTCCGGCAACACTGCCGTTCCGGAACAGCTCGTTGAACGAGCGCTGCAGCCGCATGTTTCTTTAATTATACTCAATTAACTATTGTTACTTTTGTTTACCTTCGTTATTTTATAAATGTTTATTAAATTATAGTTATTATAAAGCCTTCTAATTCTTTGAACACGCCGCTACACAGAATAACATAACCGAGCCTGGCGGAGGAGTCAACCCCTTCGACCCCTTCGACCATATTGGTGACCAAGGACCTGTGTGAATTAAACTGTGACGCTGGCGTCTCAAGACTGCAGTTTTTTCTTTCGTCGGTGGTAAGTCCAGGTACAGGTAAAACTGTTTTTGATTACCTCACCGCGTGGCACCTCTAGTTCTTAAGGGTTCATTCTTAAACTAATTTTTCCTTGCATTAGTGTTTAAATTTTTAGTGATTAAATTTTCGGACCTGTCGTTTGAATCGGTGTGGCATTTGAAAGTATGGCTGACGAACAAGTGAACGTCAACGCGAGTACTGCTGCTGCACACACACAAGGTGAAATTCAGGCCGTTGGTTTTAAACCACCCCCTTTCTGGAAATCTAACGCCGAACCATATTTTTGTTTCATCGAAGCACAATTTGCAACTTCGGGAATTTCTTCGGATCTAACTAAATTTTATTGCCTGGTATCTGCTCTTGATGAAACTATCCTCTCTCGCGTGAGCGACTTGATTTGCAACCCGCCAGCAGTCGGAAAATATGACGCGCTGAAAAAACGATTAATCGATCACTTCTCCGAATCCGAAGCATCAAAACTTCGAATGCTTTTGCATGATTTGGAGTTGGGGGATAAGAAACCGAGTCACTTGCTAAGAGAGATGAAAGAGCTGGCCAAAAACTTTTCGGAGGACGCCGTTAAAGCGTTATGGCTGCAACGATTACCCGTGTCTGTGCAGCAGATATTAAGCGTGTCCAATGACGGCGTGGACAGTCTCGCAAATATGGCGGATAAGATTTTGGAAGTATCAAAATCGGCAGTAGTTTCTACCGTAGAACGCAAAGTTGAAAACGTTTCGGAGGTTTCCCTTTTAATAAAAGAAATTTCGGAGTTGCGCGAACAAGTTTCTCGTCTGGGCCGTTCCCGAAGCCGCACGAGATCGCGTGATAGATTTCGGGCCAAAAGCTCAAGTTCGGAGCGTCGCGAAGATCATGACCTGTGTTGGTATCATTACCGCTTCGGTAAAAAAGCGCGTAATTGTCGAAAACCATGCAAATTCGCTTCGGAAAACTAAACCGTCCGACCCTCGCGACGACGGAGGATGTCGATGTCCAAAATAGTCGTCTTTTTGTCTTTGATAAGACGTCGGGAATACGTTATCTGGTCGATACTGGAGCATCCGTCTCGGTGCTACCTAAAAGTAGGTTCCGAAATATCAAACCAAGCGGTAATCTTAGTTTATACGCCGCGAACGGCACGTCCATTCGTACTTTTGGCACACGTTTCGAAAAGGTCAACATCGGCTTGCGCCGAATTTTTCCTTTTAACTTTATAATTGCCGAAGTTACACGTGCCATTCTTGGTGCTGACTTTTTGAGCAAGTTTGGTTTACTTGTAGACGTTAAGAACAAACGGTTAATCGACAGGGAAACGACTCTTAGCATTAAGACACGTCTCGTTAATGGCCCCTCTTTAGGGTTAAGCTTTGTCTCTGCTAAGACTCCTTTCCACGACCTTTTGCAAGAGTTCCCCGAAGTGTTGAACTCCAATTTGTCAAAAAGTGACTCATTGCATACAACCACCCACTGTATTCAAACGACAGGCCCACCGGTGTTTTCCAAAACACGCCGGTTATCCCCCGAAAAACTTAAAATTGCTCGGCAGGAATTTGAAAGGTTACTCGCTGATGGAATTGTTGTGCCCTCGAACAGCCCATGGGCCAGCCCTATTCATATGGTCCCCAAAAAAGATAAAACTTGGCGAGTTTGTGGTGACTTTAGAAGGGTTAACTCTGTCACAGTGCCTGACCGTTACCCGATCCCACACTTGCACGATTTCTCACACATTCTTTCGGGCAAAACCATATTTTCTAAAATCGATCTCGTGAGGGCCTATTACCAAATTCCTGTCGAGCCTGCAGACGTTCCTAAAACTACAGTAACTACACCTTTCGGGTCATTTTCTTTCGTAAAAATGCCCTTTGGTCTGCGAAATGCTGGTAATACTTTTCAACGTTTTATGCACGAAGTATTACGCGGACTGGATTTCTGTTTCTCTTACCTAGATGATATTTTGGTAGTCTCGGACGACGAAAAAACTCACCACGATCATCTACGAGAGATCTTTAGCAGACTCAAACAATTCGGATTGGTGATCAATCCTGATAAATGCATTTTCGGTGCTAAGGAAGTGGTATTCCTAGGGTACCTGGTTTCTCAGTCCGGAATAGCGCCGGTTCCTGAAAAAGTGTCAGCAATCGCTAATTTCCCTCGTCCAGTGACGGTGAAAGAACTGCGTCGTTTTCTAGCTATGCTAAACTTTTATCACCGGTTTATTCCTAAAGCAGCAGAGATCCAGGCCCCGTTATACGCTTTTGTAAATAGTAAGAAAAAGAACGACAATACCAAAATCGAATGGCATGACGAGGCAGAACATGCTTTTGAAAAATGTAAAGAATCACTGGCATCATCTACACTTTTAGCTCATCCCGTAGCAGATGCTGACATTTCTGTCATGGTAGACGCTTCTTCCACTTCTGTTGGTGCAGTTTTGAATCAAGTGGTTAACGGCAAAATTCAACCCCTCCAATACTTTTCGCGAAAACTTAACACAGCTGAACTCAAATACAGCGCTTACGACCGCGAATTGTTAGCAGTGTATGCAGCTGTTAAACATTTTCGTTATTTTTTGGAAGGTAGAAATTTTGTTATTTATTCAGACCACAAGCCGTTATCATTTGCTTTCCAACAGAAGTCGGAAAAATGCACCCCCAGACAACTAAGACATCTAGAATTTATAAGCCAGTTTAGCACAGACATTCGTTACCTGCCTGGTAAAGAAAATGTCGTTGCCGATACTCTTTCTCGTATTTTTAGTGTTGAGTTCCCTAACCAAATCGATTATAAAATGTTAGCTCAAAAACATATAAATGACCCTGAACTTGAGGTGTTGCGTGGTCAGGGATCAAGCCTGGACATTAAAGACGTTGTGTTTCCTGGAACTAGTGAAAAGGTGGCTTGTGACTTGTCAACTGGTGTGATTCGACCCTATATTCCACCCGACTTTCGCCGTCAGGTGTTTGACAGTGTGCACAACTTATCTCATCCTGGTATACGCTCATCTGTTAATCTTCTGAGATCTAGGTTCATCTGGAAAGATCTTCGGAAGGACTGTGCAACCTGGGCTCGTTCGTGCATCCCTTGTCAGAAGTCGAAGGTTGTCCGCCACACCAAGTCGCCTCTTGGGAGTTTCCCGGACCCCGATGACCGCTTTAGGGTCGTCCACGTCGACATCGTCGGACCTCTTCCACCGTCACAAGGTCAGCGTTATTGCCTAACGTGCGTTGACCGCTGGACAAGATGGCCGGAGGTGATTCCGATTCCAGATCAGTCAGCGGAGACGGTAGCCCAAGCTTTCCTCGCCGGCTGGATTTCAAGATTCGGGTGTCCTCAAAGCATCATCACTGACCAAGGCACCCAGTTTGAGTCGCAGCTGGTACGGCAATTCACGAGTCTCCTCGGAATAAAGAGGTCACACACCACAGCATATCATCCGGCAGCCAACGGAATGGTGGAGCGTTTTCATCGTGACTTGAAAGCGGCGATACGATGTCAAGCGTCCGATGCTTGGGTGGAGAAGTTACCCATGGTTCTTCTTGGACTTCGTGCTACTCTCCGTGAAGATCTTGGTGCATCCGTTGCAGAGTTCCTCTACGGTGCGGTCCTGCGATTACCTGGTGAATTCTTCAAAGAAATCTCGCCCTCATCCCAACGGCATCTTCACGACTACGTGAAGCGCTTTCGCGAACGCATGAGTCACCTGAAGCTTGTTCCTGCTGCACGTCACTCTAAGCAAGAAATCTTCGTCCACAAAGAGCTCGACAAATGCACCCACGTGTTTGTCAGAATCGACGCTGTGCGCCGGCCACTGCAGGCGCCTTACGAAGGGCCGTTTAAAGTGCTCCGGAGGAACAAAAAGAATTTCTTCTTGCAGTGGAACGACAGGAAGGTTGCTGTCACTATCGATCGAGTGAAGCCAGCGTTTCTTCTTGCACCTCACCTCGAAGATTCTGTGTCTCCTTTGCCTCAACCAGAACCTGAGAAGTTCAGCCGTGCGGGTCGGAGAATCCGGTTTCGTCTGCCTCCTCAGCACTGAGGGGGGGTACTGTGGCGGCATTGCGCTACGATTTGATGTAGCGCTAGTCCGACCAGCATCGCCCGACCAAGTAATCCAAGTGTTCTCCCGATGGCAACACATCAGAACTGGAACTTGCATAAAATGAACTGTTTGCTTTTACGAACTCTCTTTCTCTTCGCGGCAACGCCTCTTTCCGGCAACACTGCCGTTCCGGAACAGCTCGTTGAACGAGCGCTGCAGCCGCATGTTTCTTTAATTATACTCAATTAACTATTGTTACTTTTGTTTACCTTCGTTATTTTATAAATGTTTATTAAATTATAGTTATTATAAAGCCTTCTAATTCTTTGAACACGCCGCTACACAGAATAACATAACCGAGCCTGGCGGAGGAGTCAACCCGGCGACCCCTTCGACCATATTTGTTTGTTTGGTAAGGTCTTGCAGAGTGGTATGTTTCTATTACTACTGTTTCATGAAAAAAAATATTATAATGTAAAAAAAAAACATGAATTCACACAAATATTTCAAAACCATTTGACCATTTTCCCTCTAAATTAAATTTTTAGACATAATTTTGAATTCCATATTTTGTGACATTTTAAACATGCATTCCAGTTAGTTTATAGGTTTGTCTGATCACGTCTTAGTAATAGTATGTAATTGAAATTTCATGAAAAAATTGCAGACTGAAAAAACAGAGCATGAATTTTTATGGTCAGTCAAACTTAATTCCTCAAATTAATTTTGTAGTCATTAATTTTTTTTCCATATTTTCTGAATCAAATGAAGAAATAAAGAAACATGCTGGAAGTCACATCCTTGTACACCAATTGAATTAACCTCCTTTAAGTGAACTTGATAGGAGACTTAAATAGTTAACCTTTAACTTAAAGTTAACTATTTAAGTCTCAACCGAATATCATATTAAACCTACAGGACATTTTTGACCTTTATTTAGTGAAAGCTAGAATGTATAAAAAAAGATATCGGTAATTATTGTACAATGTTAACACAAGTTACAATTGATAATGTGTACTAAGAGAAACAGCAATTAAAGACAATATAATTAAGTGCAATTGAGAAAAAAGTAAAACTGATATATATTTTAAAAAAAACTTTCTTTACTGATTTAGGCAAAAAGAAATTACTATACATGTATTTAAAAGAAAAAATGCAGCTATTCTTGTTTATGTTACACTATAAAACAATATTTTACTTGGTTTCACCATAATAATGGTTCCTAGTTGCTGCAACGGCTGTGAGGTAAAATGTTTCACCATATTTTTGGTATTTGGTTAAACCTTTTTTGTTTAGGAAACAAAAACTTAAGAAATTTTTCAACCAAATACCAAAAATATTTTGATACATTTATCCTCCCAACCGTTGCAGCTACTAGAAAACGCATTTTTGGGGACATAATGCTCCAAAACAATTTTATTTATAAATTCCGAAACATTATCATGAAAAAATATTATCATGATAATTATAAAAAAATTTAAAATTCTAAAATAAAAATAAGGCCTTCAATTGATGAAATAAAAAATGAACTTACTGTCAATTTCCTAAACGCCCATTACATTTTTAGAAGAAAATAAGAAAATATTTTATTTTAAAATTAATGCATTAATAATGAATTATAATTATATAGCTCCCGCCGAAATATTTATTTTAAGAAATTTAGAAGTAATAAAAAACGGAATTCTTTTCTACTTCATTTATTCCAACAACAAAGATTAGTTTAGAAATTGACAAATTATTTTTTTAATAAATAACACAAAAGCTTAAATTGAACTTAAAGATAATCATCAAAACGATAAAATCTTGGGGTTTATCCTAAAAATACCAATTGATTTGACAAACTGCATGAAAAATAAGGAAGTTAAAAGTCACGAGGAAACATACATAAAATATGAAGTGTCCACCTTTTTCCCAGTGAGTGACAATTTTCATGGGTAAACACAATTTTCATTGTTTAACATTTTATTTAAATACTAGCAGTATGGTCCCGATTTACTGAAAACCCGTTATGACGTCAAGCCCCCGTTTCGGCCCGGTCCATGTATTTTCAAGCCCTGTTATGGTCCCGCACTCCCACGTGGATGACGTTCTTTGGAACTAATTATATTAATTAAAAATCACACTCAAATATGAAAAAACTAAGTGATCAGGTGCACACGTAGGTATTAAAAGTAATCGGTATAAAAAAAATTCGAATTTTTTAGAGAAATCTGTCTAAGTAGATATTTTGTGATCCACAGACATACACACAGACAGACTCTTTCTTTTATTATTTTAGATTTTGGAACTTAAACTAAGGCAAAATAACAATTAATGACAATGAAAATTGTTTATGTAAAATTAAATTCAATATGATAGGTGAAAGAGAAATAAAAGTAAATAATAGATAAACTATGTAAATTTGTTTTTAAAAATAATACAAATCCTTAATAACTATTTTAAAATTCTTTTATACAGTATATGTTTAGGGTAAGATATTTTTGTGAAGAAGAAATATCCAAGGCCTGTATATTTTTGAATAAAGTTATTAAATAAATAAGTTAGAGCAGTTACACTTTCTACCGACTTTGAAACGTAAATTTGAAGGTCATCAGTTTAAAAATAACTTGTTTCTCTGGGTTTTTTTTATTTGCATAATGTGCCTATTGCTCTGAAAAATGATTACTCTCTGAGGAAATATAACGTCAATGAAAAGTTTTAATGATAAAAAAAAACTATTGCGTTATAAATAAATATCGATATGTTTTGAGTAACACAATCTAATTTACATTTCTAAAGGTCATTAATTTGTTGATATTCTTTGTTTGCAACATAAAAATCATTCTTACGAATGATACAGGCTATAGTAGCTGATTTGGTGACTAGATTTTTTAACCTTTTTGTAGTTATATTTGGGTCGCTGATTTTAAATATGAAATCGGTTTTTCTCCCAGCGCTACTTTTTATCATACAATTTTTTCCGTTCCAAAGAAGTGCTTGAGATTTTAAAAAAATGTTCCTTTCGAAAAATTTTAAAAAAATATAATAGGAGTTTTTTTAGAAGTTTTTTTATGTTGAACACTCATCTGGTTTTTGATTACTTTTTTCAACGTCAAGCGGTTATATCACAATACGGCTTTTTTCTATCTAAAAAAAGTTGCATCTTAGTTGTTGCAATAAGTATTCAAAAGTTGCAATAAAAATTCATATTGTGACAAAACCTTTAAAGGAAGAGAAAAACAAAAACTAGATTCGTGTTCAGAATTAAAACTACGGAAAAAAACTTACATTACACATTTAAAAAAAACATTAAATGCTAAAATTTTGGTTTTTGATATGTACTTCAATGACACAAAGAACATAAATATCTCAGCGAGTAGGTAGATCTGGTAGGAAAAAAAATAATTTCATATTTAGAATCAGCGATCTAATTATAACTAAAATCAATTCTAAAATCCTATTCACAAAAAAAAAAGGTTAATAATATGGAATTTTGGAAATTTGTTATAAACTGATTTTCCGATTTTGAAAGAGCATATTTGTCATTTATATGAATTTATCAAACTGATTGAATTAAATCCCAAAAGTATTAGAACTCCAAGTATAAAAATTAGATTTTTTAAAAGTTTTTATCATAAGAAAGTTCAATATTTGTTATTTCAGCTCCTTTTATACCATTATATGGTCCCAACTTAAAAAAAAATTCTCTGTCATTTTCAAAAATAGGCCATTAAAACTCTATACTTTAAGGGTCTAAAAAAATATTTATAATAAACTTTTTTCTTCTAATATAAAAAGTTTAGTTTTAGTTTTTACTGATTAAAGCCAGTGTTTGGACAACCGATGCATTCCATATCTTGAATTTATCAAATAAAAAATTTAAGAAATTTACAATTTTTGCTTAAAATTCAAATGTTTTTCCAAGTATACTCTTTCTAAATTGTGCACCTTTTATTGAATTCTATTTCTTAACCAAATACGGCAAAATAATTTAATTCGTTAAAGAAATTCCTAAAAATAGATTAAAATAAAAGGAAGCTATTTTTGAAATCCTTGCACGAGGTTTTTTAATGTGATATTTAAAATTCTGTCTGGATTTACAATGGGTTCCTACTATTTTAACCTACTTTCGAATTTTAATTTAAAAAGGTTTTTTTAATGAAAAGTTATTTATTAAGATAGTGAGGATTACCGCTTGTTTTCCCGTTACTCCCCGAATGTACTGTTCTAAGAATCCCATTTAAAAGGTTATATTTATGTTTGGAAGGTATGATATCAGAGACTTGTCTTGTATTCATTTTAAAAATCTCTTTGCTGGTTCGTCCATATTTGGTAGGGTAAGAGTAGGTACATATATATTCCAGCGTGTGTGCCGTTTCAGAGAACCGCTTATAAGCTTTCGTCAAGTGGGACAGACACAGAAATAATTTTTTACAGTCACAAAGATAGGAATAACACGTAGACAAATAACAACATTTATTGACGGTCACAAACATCCATGTCTGGCCGGGATTCGAACCCGACCCCAGCAGCTCCAAAGGCCAGCATCCTAACGATTGAGCCACCGGGGTGGCACTTGTGTGCTTGATCAGAGACCCGCTTATATAAACCTTCGTCAACTAAGACAGACACAGAAAGTATTTTTGCTGTCACAGAGAAAGGGAAATACACCCAGGGCGAAGGCGGGAATCGAACCCGCACCCGTTACAGCACGCAGTCTGCTGGCGTAATGGCCCAAACCACTCGTCCATCCGGGCCCCACATCCATATGTGTCTATTCCTATTATTTTCAATCCTAATGGTCTAGATTTGTAATTTTCTTTTTTATTGTTATTATTTTGAAGATATAACATGATAGGAGTATATTTTCTAATTACTTTTCACCTGTCTGTACGTCTGTCTTTTCGACCGTGTATCCGACTATCCGTACAATATCTTTAAAATTCCTTTGTATTCTTCCGAATTCCTGAAGTGTTTTTTTTTTTAATTTTATTTAAAGATATGTTTGAAGTAAGGCATCAGAAAACTGTCTCATACTTTTTGTCCGTCTGTCCATCCGTACTATAAGAGTTTGTGTTAGTGAAGTAGAGGAAAATAGTTTTTTTTAGCTAATTGAGAACCTTTTTTTTTAAATAATTAGAATGAATTGAAAAAAATCTACATCAAAGAAATCTAGTTTGAACTGTTGTATAAATTCAAGTTTATTTGAAGCCCCAAAAGAGAAAATTTAAACCAATGTCTAATTTTATTAAAGAAGAAGTTCAAAATATATTGCCACTAGCGTAAAATAATTTCACACTTACTATATTAATCAAGACGTTGCTATTAAAAAGGCTACTCAGTTTATTTTGATTTCAACAGGTTTTAAACTATCGTGAGAATTCGTACTTGAAACATAAAAAAAAAATCAATTTTAAGTAAAAGACATAGATTTAAGTTTCTTCTTAACAGTGAAACAATTAAAAAATTATTTATGCTTAAAGACTTTTAAAAAAAATTGCTGCATAATTGTTTTGGATAACATATCATTCAAAAATTATTTATAAAACTATTAATGTCATAAAAATATGCTTTGAGCACCAAAGTCAGATTGATTAAAGATTAAAAATTATTTTCTAGTTAATTTTATAACTGGTTACTTTTGTTACAAGGAGTTAAGGAGCTCGAAACTTTGCAGCAAACACAAAATTGTGCGGGGTTTTTCAAAGTTTGGAGCCTTATTAAATAAAATTGGAGCATTTACCCATAGGTTTGTGAATTGATATGGCTTCTGCAATACATACGGATTATTTTCCAGCTAATTTTATAGAACAAGTAGAACACGAAAAAATAGTCACTGCAATTTTTAACTCTTGACACAAAAGGTATTGCCATATGTACGTTGGTTCGTTTTTCTTCAAAAAACGGAAGATCTTCAACTTAGACCCCCCAAAACTTAATGTGAATTTTTTTTTTAGCACACGCTTATACTTTCACATAAAGAACACATTCTGTAATTTTCAGCAAAATTAAAAATGTCAACTATCCAAGCCTGCCAGACTTAAAATAAACTGGGTCTTAACATTAATAATTACATATCAATAAGTACTTTTCATAGAAAATTTCTAAACACACAACTTTGTTTTAGTATGTGTGTTTAGAGATAAAAATTTCCTTCAAAAATTTCGCTAATGTAAATTTGATATTCGTTACATTAATATACTAACTTCAACTAAGTTAATACACACATATATGACATTCCATTTTGAAGTTTTACTACCTCTTTTACTGCTGTCATGTATGAGGATTATTAGTAATACTCCTCATACATGACAGTAGTAAAAGTGTATTCAAAATTAAAGAGTGAGATTATTAACTGTTGTGAAATGACGTTTTTGGCAGTATTCAAAGTATAATAATGTTAGTACTAAAAACAAATAAATTGCTTTGAAAAATGAATTATAGTTAAAGAGAGTTATTTTGAAATATATTTAGTAGTTTTCTAATCATTATTATCAAAATTGAAATTTTGTAGTTGGTTTTTATCATATGGAACAAATTTTAAAAATTGAAATTATTTAAATTCTAATGCAGTTAAATTTTTTTCAGTATCTTTCCCATAATGTATGAGTATTAAAGATACATATATATATATTTTCGGGACGAAGAAAAAATTCATGCATTAGAGGGTTAATATACACACATGGTACTATCTACTTAGTTAACACTCATCGACTTACCTTTATTCATTTAAGCATCGCAGTGTCCCCACTCATCCCAGTGTCAGAACTTATAGGTCCAAGCTGGACATTCGAATCAATCAAATGATTCAACAAGATGATACACTCGTAATATATCTTCCGATTATCCAATTAGTCGATAATCCAATCACAAAATATCGAGTTCAATGGGCAATCGATCCGTTATCAGCAAAAACCAATTTCAATTTGAATATTCGAATATCCAGAGAGAATTCTCTTATCGTCTGTTCATCGCGAGTTGAAGTGAAGCAAAGACTCATTTTCCGCTTGAGGTTGATTCGAGAGATATCATTTCGTGTTTATTACTTACTTCGCCCTCTTTGGAAGTTAACTTTATTTGTGGTCACGCACTTTGATGTTCTGCATGAAAAGAAGTCTGGCTCACTCAACCACGTTTGAATCGTACCGTTTTTTGCTGTTGTTGTACTTTTTCAATGTCTTTAGAACGAAGTCTGTCTACAACAAAAGCTGGGTTTTTGTTACATAAAAGACATTAGATAGAATATTACCTTTTTTTCGGAGAGAATACGCATTCAATGGTTTTACTTGAAATTGAGAGTTTCATTTCGTTTTTTTTTTTGTGTTTGATGTGAATAGATTTTGGATCGGTTACAATGTTTTGTTTCGAACTGTTTTTTTACCAAAAACATTAGCGAACAGGATTTCGTTTGGACTGTTCTGTTGTTTCTTTAATAATGGTAGACTAGCACTTTCAGACTCGCATTTGAGGCAAGGAGACAGATTATTAAACCAAATGGGTTTAAGTCCGTTTTTTCTTAATGAATCCCTCACAATTTAGAACCGTAGCTAAGTGACGAAGTCTGAGCTGGTAAACTATTAAAACAAAAGAGTGAAATCCTTTCCTATAGGTGGAGTGCACTTTCGACACGGGAAAGAAGTGAAAATTAACTCATATATCACTCGCAATCGCTCCCAATCACCTTAAAATCGACACCGAAAGGAGTGAAAATAAACTCAGGCTGAGTTAAAATCCGCTCGTTTGTTTTAAGAGTGTACCCGACGGAACTTCGAGATACATCTTACAGTAACGTCGTCGGAGTTAGACCCCATAAATTTAAACTTCTAGGGTTACTAGACGTCCGAGTTTTACCTGGGTTTTTAACTCCCCATTTGTTAATATTATTAAAATCTCTTTTACCGAATAAAAACGTGAATTTAATTTTTTTAATCATATTTCGTGGCCCTAAATTCGTCTTACAAAAGTTGTTTTGCACTACAGTTTTCATTTGTCTTATACTTTGCTTATTTAGATAAACTAAATAAAATATTTAGATAATAAAAAAAATATTTATTGAATTTTGACGAAAATGGATTAGAAACTGTCCGAAGTTAAAACTTGATTGGATTAGCAAAAGATCCTTGAAAATTTGATATACCTTCGAATACTATTCGACATATTTTACAATACTTTTCCACAAATTTTAACCCTTTCAGTCCCAGTGATGCCATTTGGAATCATCACTTTCAATAATTTTTTCCAAATGTTTATGTTCCGTTATGACATCCAAACACACATCATTCGATTCTTCAGACTTTGTTCTATAAGACATTTTTTTACATTAATCTCAAAAGAAGTCAGAACAACTTTTTTTTTATTTAGAAAATGGCCAACAAGCGTTTCACCTGATTTTTTAAAATTTCACTTCAGTTCCACATATTTAAAACACAATTTAAACTATTTCGGTTAAAATAATTACTAATTTTTTTTTAATAATATGATCAGATACCTTAAAATATATAACTCGAAATGTTTTTAGGTATTATATATTTTTTATTTTGTTGTTTTCCGCAGTTAAAAAATTTGGCATTATTTCAAAAACCATATCAAAAATTTAAATGAATTTATTTTTTTTTCTTATGGAACTCTTATTTTGACCTAAATTAAGCTTATTTTATGAATCTCAGATGTTTCTTTAGTGTAGTAAATTTTCGGGACTGAAAGGGTTAAAATATCTTTTTACCATATTTTAAAATACTTTTCTACATATTTTAGAATACTTTTCTACGCATTCTAGAATGTGTCTCTACATTTTTAAAATATCAAAAATGAATAACATTTACTTCTATATCATTCCAATTACTAACTGACGGAATCACATGTGTAGGCATGTGAAGGGCAAATAATGCGAGGGCAGTTAGACAACATTGACGCAGTTTTTAGAAAGAAAAGGTGTGGTGGAGATCATCACTAATTCTACTCAAGTTTCATCAACTCGTTAACGTTTCTAGGCGACACTTTTTTATGAGTTATGTTTTGCTCCATTGCCTTGAAACTAGAAGTCATTAAAAATATCAGAAAAAAAATCGAATTCGGAGTACTTAACAAAAAACTACAACATTTAATATTCATTTGAAAAGCATCAGAAGGTCATTTTTCAATACTTTTAAATCACCATTGCCACTCAATCATCATACGAGAAACTTTACTTAAAATAAAAAAGACTAGCCGAGCCAGCGGCGTAGTGGTTAAGGCATTGGCCTCTGGAGCTGCTGGTTCCGGGTTCGAATCCCGTTCAGGCATGGATGTTTGTGTTTGTCGAGTATATGCGGAGTAGAAAATTTCCCTCCCCTTCAGGGACATGTCTAAATTGCGGAGGTGGCGACAGATGGCAACATCTGCCATATGTGTTTGTGTGTGTCTTGTGTTGTCCTACTTGACGATGGTTTATAAGCGGGTCCTTGCGACCAAGCACACAAGCCTGAAAATATATGTCTACCAACCAACTAAAAAAGACTATTTTTGTGTGTGTGTGTTGTAAGTCAGTTTTTAATGACGTCTTAAGGTAGGCGAATACCCAAAATTCCTCAAAATTCTAAAATTTTTACTATTACTTTAATCTTTTCCAAACTTGGCATAGTGATTTCAAATATAAAGAACAATACTATTTAAGCATTTTTTTAAATTTAAATATAATTTATTTATTTTAAACGGTATTTTTCTACTAAAAAAAGAGGTTTACGCTGACAAGTCTACCACATTGAATTTTCATCCTATAAACATTATTTCTGTGTTAAGGTAGGCGAATACCCAAAATTTCCCAAAATTCTAACATTTTTATTATTGCTTTAATCTTTTCCAAATTTGGCGTAGTGATTTCAAATATAATGAATAATACTATTTAGGCTTTTGTTTTTATTTAAATATAATTTATTTATTTTAAACGGGTGTTTTTATACTAAAAAAAGAGGTTTACGCCAACAAGTCTACCACATTGAATTTTCATCCTATGAACGTTTATTATGTGTTAAATTCTTCGTTTTGAACTGATACGTGCAATGACCCTCTAGAATTACATACAAATTACAAGAAAAAAAGTTATTAAGAAAAGTGTTATAAATTAACCACAAAAAAAAGGATTTTTTTTTATTAACTTACACTTGGACATTTTTTTAAAAAAAACTTGTATACTTACCCCAGATGTTAGAGGTTCATGGCACAGATATATATTGAAATAGCATCTGTGAAAAATTTCAGGTAAATTGATGTAAAACTTTTTATGCTAGAAGTGTTGGCGTGAACCCCTTTTTTTAGTTGAAAAACACCGTTTAAAATAAATAAATTATGTTTAAATAAAAAAAATTGCGCAGAAAACATTGTTCATTATATTTGAAATCACTACGCCAAATTTGGAAAAGATTAAAGTAATAGTAAAAATTTTAGAATTTTGGGTATTCGCCTACCTTAAATTCTTCGTTTTGAACTGATGCATGCAATGACCCTCTAGAGTTGCATACAAATTACAAGAAAAGAAGTTATTAAGAAAAATGTTGTAAATTAACCACAAAAAAAGATTTTTTTCGATTAACTTACACTTGGACATTTTTTTAAAAAAAGCTTGTATATTTACACCAGATGTTAGAGGTTCATGGCACAGATATATATTGAAATAGCATCTGTAAAAAATTTCAGGTAAATTAATGTAAAACTTTTATGCTAGAAGTGTTGGCGTAAACCCCTTTTTATAGGTAAAAAACACAGTTTAAATCAATTATATTTAAATAAAAAAAATTGCCTAAATAGTATTATTCATTATATTTGAAATCACTATGCCGAATTTGGAAAAGATTACACTGAGAAAAAAATTATGTAAACATACAAAAAAAAATTTAGTAACGTTGCAGAAATAACCAATTTTACAAGAAAAGTTTTTGTGATTCTGAACAGAAATCTTCATTTCTGCAGTTACAAAAAAATTTCTAGTATTTGCAATTTTTTCAACCAATCATGTTCTTCTGCATAAAGTATCGCCACTAAAGTTTGGCCTCGATCGTGATTCAGGACCAATCGCCATTTAAAATTCATAACTTAGTTGATTGTTCCAAATGAATTTCACTTCTCATTTCCTGACGATCTGTGTGCCAAAATATCACAGTTGGTGGAGCGTCTGATTGGACATCTAAAGGTTTCTGGTTCGATCCTGGGTTTCGGCAGTCTGCTAGTCCTCGGTAGTGCAATGGTCAGTAATCAGTACCCCCGTCTGTCACGCTGGAGACCGGAGTTTCATTCCACGCCGCGAAAGCATTTTGTTTTTCTTTGCAATTGCACGGAAATGTGGTATCCATAAAATTTCGTGTATAGTTACAGACACATTACTTGTGTGGGATACATAAAATAGTCCTGTAAATCTACATGATATAAACATGGAATGTTAACAAAAATATATTATGTGTTTTTACAGCACTATTTTTAGTAATTATTTACTAGACATTTTCTAGGAAAAGTTTTTTACAAAAAAAAATTTTGTAATAGTTACAGATTTTTTTTCACAGTGTAAAGTAATAGTAAAAATTTTAGAATTTTGGGTACTCGCCTACCTATGTATCAAAATAGGACTCTTTGTAAAAATGTATTATTTGTTTAGAAGATGCAGAAGGAGTTCTTTTTTGTTTGATTTTAAAAGCAAACGTAATTTTTGATTCTCATTTAAACTGTTATTTATGAATAGCGACATTTTAATAATAATTATTAATGTTTATATATTTTTTTGTTTTTTTAAATAGTATTTAAATTTCTTCGATGTAATTTGGCATTCAATATGATAGATCATTTTAATGTTGTTTATTTTGCGATATGAAATATTTTGCTTCAATTATTATTTGAAGCATTATTACCTATTTATTCATCGAAATATTAATAAAATTAGCAAAACAATAAGGAATAGTTATTGAATTTCCTGAGGAAAATGAATGAAACAAGCTAAATTTTGCGTGTAAATGCATAATATAGAATTAAATGTTGACAGGAGCTTTTTCTTGTTGAGCACGAATGTTCTATGGAAGCGTTCTGGTGACAGATTCTGTTACAAACTTACTTGTTTATTATTATAGATATTTTTTCTAGTAACGATTAGAATTGAAAAACTTTTTTATTCTCCCTTGAAAAACTTTTTTATTCTCCCAATTAGAATGAATGAGTTAGTGTGGAAATCTGAATGTATATATGGGTCATTGCCAATCAATGCAAAAACTAAGTCCTCATCCTTCAGTGACTTTAAATTGTTTTCCATTTTTCTGCTTCTAAGTTATTAAAAACAATGTATTGAGGCAGAAGAGGAATAAAAAAATGCCAAATGTAAATTTAATCTTTTTAAAATTCCACCTCCAAACTCGGAAATGTCCACTCCGTGTATTGTTTCCAAGAAGATTTCTTAAAATGTAGTATTGCATTCATTAAGTTCTTTCACTAATGATATAGAAATTTTTACTTTTGGAAATTTGTAACACGTTTGTACACAGTTTTTAAGACATATTCCATTCTTTAGGAAATTTAAAAGAAATAAACAAACCGGCAAATGAATTTCTAAGTACATTTCAGTCCCCCCACGTGAAAATAAAGTTTTTCCACGCAACTTTCTATAACTATTTCCTACTGTCACTTTGTTTTCATTTCATATAAACAGCTTTGAATCAATGATGACCTAAACGTTGATTTAAGAGCTACAGATGGTACAAAAACGTCAGTGGATGATTTTTACGGCAAGCATCTTCGGTTTCATACGCATTCAGTTGCGACTAACTGCGGCAAGGGTCATTAATCATAATGAAATAAATGTCACATTTTTCCGCCAATGAAAGTGATAACCTCAATTATGGTTAAGCATACTTTTCTATTTCAAGAAAATTGGAATTTTCATGGAATTATTTGAAACATAAAAAATGTTTTTAGATAACGGGTTATCTTTTTTAAATGTTGTTGTTTTTTCAAGGGGACTGCATTATTGGCTATTTTACCTTTGGTACACTCTTAAAACAAAAGAGTGAAATCCACTCCAGTTGGAGAAGTGCATTTTCGACACTGGAAAGGAGTGAATATTAACTGTAACTCAGACTGAGTTAAAATCACTCGTTTGGAGTGATCCTGTTGGAGGTTTAACACACAAAGGATCCACTCCTTTCGGAGAAGTGCATTTTCAAGACTGGAGGAGTGAAAATTACTCAGATTGAGTTAAATTCGCTCGTTTGTTTTATGAGTGTATATTCTCCAGGACTGAAAGCAATTTTTCAATTGCACCATCTAGGCGACTCTCGCCACCAATTTTGTCGCTCAGGTTACAATGAATCTGAGCTCTCTGTGGATGTTACAGTAAACCGATATTTAATTTTGCCGAGAGAATCCAAGCTATAAATGGGTCTACAAAAGGGATGTTGTGTGATACAAAGCAATCATGGAATGTACGAATTTGAATAAAAAAGGATGAATTCAAATACACTGCTCACAACAATTAGGGGAGCGCATGGTTTAAACTCTTTCAACCCCAAAGTTTCCATTTGGCATCATGAGCTTGCGATTTTTTTCTCACTAAATTGAGCTTGCACTAAATTACCGTTATAAGGAAGAATCATGTATAAGGAAGAATCATGTCTTTTCAGGATGTAAATAGTGTTTGTTTTATTCAAATGAAAATATGAAAACATGGCAAAATAAAAATCACTCGCAAAAAATTTTAGGTAATAAATTGACCCTAAATTCTTCACGCTTGCATTCTAAAAATTGATTTTAATTCTTTTTTGCAAATGAAAATTTGAAAAAAATATTGTTATAATTTATTCTTAATTTTTGATTCCAATCCCCCCCCCCCCTTAAATTTTAGTTAAAAAAATTAATATTTTCCGCCTGTTTTTTACCATTTCATTCTGGATGCATAATGAATCTATTTCACAAATTTTAGATTTTTAGAATGAAAAACAAAATGCTGAAACTGAAATTGTTAACAAAAGTACGCAAAGTGCACCCCTAATTGTTTTGAGCAGTGTAGAAATTTACGTAAGTTGACAGAACTATTAAAACGATAATTTATGTCCATCACAAAATTAATGACTAATAAGGGTGAGGAAGAGCCGATGCCCGAACCTGACACTTCTTGATACTTCAGACACTCTACCGAGTAGGCTACTTGGACTACACCGCTGCAATATTTTCATTTACTTATTTTCATTTGATTTTCAATTTGCTATAGTTATAAAAAAAAATCCGACAGTTTAATATCTTCGTTCTAGGTCAACATACACTCTTAAAACAAAAGAGTGAAATCCACTCCAGTTGGAGAAGTGCATTTTCGACACTGGAAAGGAGTGAATATTAACTCAGGCGGAGTTAAAATCACTCGTTTGGAGTGATCCTGTCGGAGGTTTAACACACAAAGGATCCACTCCAAAAGGAGAAGCGCATTTTCCAGACTGGAAGAGTGAAAATTAATCAGACTGAGTAAAAATCGCTCGTTCGTTTTAAGAGTGTACGTGAGAATTTGTAGAATTCTATTCACAACTTCATTTTACAAATTTTTTTTCGATACCAACTCTTCATTTATAACCTAGAATGCTCAAGCTTTCCAAAAATACCGATACCGACGCAACGTATTCGATATTTGCATTCGAAAAAGATTTATCATGGCGATTAAGAGATTTCTGAAGTTTTTCAAAACACTTCCGAGGTCAGCCGCAAATTCACGGGTTTTTTTTTTAGCTGTGTTAAAATATTATGAAACAAAACTGACGTGCCTTAATTGTTTTTATTCCTAGCATACAAAAAATGTGTATTTCTACCACTCCAAACCTCATATTTAGCTAAATTTATGTGCCCTTTCGGCAAATTTTAATCGGTAATTTTTTTCTAAATTACTTGCAAAATACACCTTTGGGTAGATATAAGCAGTGCCGGATTACTGCCTAGGCCTACAAGGCCCGGGCCTAGGGGCCCAGTCAGAAAGGGGGCCCTTAAAAAATAAAAAGTAAAAAAAGAAAAACGAAAATCGCAATTCGCCTAACTCTGAAAACATATCGTCTGACGGATTCCAATTCTAATTAAATAAAATGTGGCTATGCTAATTAAATAAAATACATTCTCTTTTTTTGCTGAGTAGCTATATTGTGCACTCATAAACCAGTAAGGTCGAATAAAAGAAACTGCCCCCCCCCCCCCCCCCCTAGGATTTATTTTTAAACCGAGTAATTTTTGCGCGAATAAGATTTTATGCCAACTGATAACCACAGACAGACGCTTTTTCTTTTTAGTAAAATTTTGGTTAGTTTAATTTCTACCCTAAAGCCTAAAGTATCTGAAGATATGCGTATGTTTGTTATGAACTTGGGACTTGGGCGCTATTTTTTTCTATCTTTCTATTGTTTTTATCTAAATGCTTAGCATACATCTAATAATGGCTGTTCAATTCTGCTTTCATTACTCTTTAATGGCTGTTTTGTATTTAAAGCACGTTTTATAATAATTAAAGAGAATATTTCTTATGGCGTCACGCGATTCGAACTGCGATTTTATTGGTTGCTTTGTTTTCCTCGACAAAGTGTTCAAACACGCCCAATACTTTTTTTATGTATAAAATGCATGCAATTTCTAAATATTTCACTTTGGAGATTCGCTTGTACGATTTTGAAAGTTTAATTAAACATATGAATTAGTTTCTTTTAAGTTTGAAATATTAAATAATTTAATTGTTTTTTTTGTTCAGCTTAAACTTTTAAATATGTTCTATAAACTTTATTGTTAGTTTGTAGTTGAAATAGTCAGTGAATATTCTATACTTTCCAGCAATTTCGCGAAGTATCCACGATGTCGGCCAAAATACAATTTGCTTATTTAAAGAAAGTCTGAATGTTTTATTTTATTAAAAGTTAATTTTCTAAATATTGCCCCTTTTAATTTCTTCTTTAATTTAAAAGTGTGAATATTATGCTTTAAAAATATAAAATAGACAAGATTTTAAGTTAAAATTTAAAAAATGTCATATTTTATTTTGTCTCAAATGGCCGCGCATCCAATTGCAGCTAGTAATTTTTAACGGCTATACGGAGCCAATATAACGTGCCCATAATTTTTTCGTTCAACTTTAGCTGATCCTCTCATGAAACTGCGCGAACTGTCCGGCCTATTTCTGAAATCAAGGAAAAATTGAATATTGACCAGCCAATTTACAGCTTCCTTATAGCCAATTCGCAAAGTGGCCGAATTCGGGTTTTGGTCGTAACATTTACACATTATTTCTTAAAAATTGTTTTTTGTGCAATTAAATTTACTTATTTAATTAATTTTCATAAATTAAATACATTTTAAATTTATCTTTAGACTATTCTCTTAATCTTGTAAAAAACTGCATTTACAATGGAAAATTAAATTAAAAATTAATTTTAATTAAAGTAATTTAATCAAAAATAATTTTAATTAAAAAAAAAGTGTCTGCTAATATCCTTAAAAAACATCCTGGACTACCATATGCAAAAAACTGTTAGTTGATACTCGCCCCGTATGCGGGGTAAATTTTCTCAGACTGCCAAAAAGTGATTGGGGTAAATATTCCAACTATTGTTTTAAAAAGATTTAATACTTTTGAAAAACATGGTTTTAATTTTTTACGCAGATTTTTTGTAGACTAAAATAGCTCAAAAGAGTATACCCGGAATAACTTTTTAAACAAAAAAAGAAGCTAGTTTCTTATAATTGGCTATACCAATTTCATTTCTCATCTGGAGGTCGTTATCTCATCTGGAATCTCTTTAAAATTACATCTCAATTTAATACCATCTCTTTAAAATTACATAAAACGTCCTCTAGTACGAGTTCATTCAGCTTCCTTTTTCAGTACTATGCAGACAACTTTGAATCTGGAGCATTTTTTTTTTCATTACCTGTTCATATGATGGAAAAAAATTTGGTTTTGGGAATATGTAGCTTAATTTACAAAGGTTGAAGCTTTTTTTCTTCTAAAAGCCATTGTTGGAAAACTTGCTGTGAAATTTTGAAAAACATGTCCCGCCGTCATATTTTGACTTTAATAAAACCTTGACGAGTAGAATTTTAAATTATTTTGGAAACGGATGTATAGTTTAAGTAGAGAGAAGGGTCACCTTTTATAATGCGCAACAATAAAACTGTAAGTTTAATAAAATTACGTTTAATTTTGGTTTGATAGTAAGCATGAAAATTCACGCAACGTTGAAATTTTTTTTTAAAAAAACCCAGCAGTATAACGAAAAGTTTACAACACTAACTGAGTAAAAATTATTGTGGGGTGACATAAAACGAGTTGCTTCATAAACCAAGCAGCCATTTGACGCCTCCTAAAAGGCTCTTTTCTTGTATAAAGCCTGGTGGAAAACTTACCCCGAGAAAACTAATCCCCAGTCTCTTCTATAGTAATAATATACTGTATTATTATGATGTTCATTACATAAGTTGATTAAAAATTGTATTTTCTGTACTAGTGTATTTAACCTGCTAAATTTCCAACTTTGAGGTGGTTGGGGGCCCCAAATGTCAAGTGCCTATAGGGGCCCTGGGTCTTTAAATCCGGCACTGGATATAAGTGTATGAAAACTATGTTTTCATAAGGATTATATGTGTATAGGATATATTTCGGGAGAAAAGAGTAATGCTTTAATGATCTTTTGAAATTTTAATATATAAATTGCCTTCAAAAGTTGTAATTTTAAAATATGACTATATCAGTGGTTCTCAATAGGAAGAAAAGAGAATGAAAGCTGGAAAGGTACGTCATCTGTCATCCGGAACAAGCCAATTTATTTTGTCATATAAATCGTATAAGAAGGACTTCTTAATATGCACAATGGGATTTTTTTGATGGTTCATTATTTGTTGATAAAAAGCTTTAACATTCTGTTTTAAAAAAAAAAAACAATCTTTTTTGTTAAAAAGGTATGAAACTAATCTTTAATACTTTTGACTAACTATCCATAAGCTTTTCTACGCATCTGTCACTATAAAACTGTCTGTTACAATATTAAGGTTCACCGTTTAATCTTCAAAATTTTTGCTAGAAACTTACATTTTATTTACTACATATACTACATTTTCTACTTTCTTCATCTGCTTTCTAATCAAAAATATTAAATCTCAACGATTATAAATGCAGTAATAATGTAGGCTATTCTTTCAGGATTTCTTGTTTCCTTTGAGCTACTGACATTTAAAAAAATAATAACTAATACAAAGTTTTGTACAAAATGTTTTAAAATTTACTTAATATTTTGTAATATACAATTATAAAATTACAGGCTCCGCCATGTCAAAAACTAAATAGCAAAATATTAAAAGTCGAGGGCATTAATTATTTATCAAGTTATTAATTATTTAATTCTACAATCGATATTTAGCTCACGAAAAAAATTGCTTTGTAAAAATAGTTCTTAATTTAACAACACAACAAATAAATACAGGAAATACGCTATCAAAAAACAATGTTATAAAACTCATTCGAAACAACAAAGTTTAGAGTTGCTTCGATAAATATATCTGAAAGTTTTGTTTTATTTCAACTCTATAATTGAATTTAAAAATGTAGGCTATTAATTTAAAAGTGGAACTGAAACAATAAATATTTGGTTATAAGCTTCAGTGAACTGTAAATGCGAAATATTTATTTTTTAGAAATTTAAATTACAATTCCCGGTAGAGTGAACTTAACATAATAAAAAACATTAGTTTATGCATATTATTAACCTGAATTTATATTCAATTTTGTAACAAATGTTCTCTCTTTGTTAATTTAATATTATCCTTAGGGTGTTTTTTTTTATTTTAAAAATACAAATGGGTTTAAATTGATATTTTTTTTACAAATGAACCAAAATGGGAAAATATAACAAGAAATACGTAATACGAATTAAAAGATTAACATGGAAATTTGTACTGAGGAATTAAATCATATTTTTTAGTCTACTAAACAATAGCTTAGTACTTAAATTTTACAATTTTGTTAGCATAAAAAATTTTTTATATGGATACAGATAGTGATGGAGTATCACCAATAACTTGCCTGTCCCCTGACTGTGAAGTGAACTCTCCTAAGTATCCCTCCGCCAAACTGAACTGCGCTTCGTTCGAAGCGAACAGTCTTACTTACTCTTTTGAATCCTGCTCTCTAAGAAGAGCCACGCTAGTAACCTATCCCTAATGGCGGGACCGTTGGTCCAGTAAATCGCCCTAAACTTCTTTATTAATTCCATAACTTAAATTGATTGTTCTAATGATGTTAAATAAAAGTCTTTCTCAATCTACACGTTGCTATCTGCTACAAAATCCCATCAAAGGTTATGGGCCCAGCAAGTCCAACCACTGCGCGGTGACGTACGAGGCCTAACACGAGGCTTAGAGACTTTGTATAACGAAAGGCCGGCTTCTCGAACTTTTCCCCCGTTTCCTGTCTTCAACGAATAGAAGATGTCATCGAATCAGTCAAACATCCAAAAACTTGGAAAGGACAATTACGATACTTGGAAACTACAAATCGAAGCCATCCTGGTTAAAAACGATCATTGGAACTTTGTTACTGGAGCGGAACCAAAACCGGAAACCGATGCCGAGAAGATCGCCAAATGGATTTCCGACGACCAAAAGGCCAGAGCCGACATTATCCTGTCCATGTGCCCGAGCGAATTGTGTCATATAAAGCAGTGCTCCACTTCTAAAGAAGTCTGGGATAAACTTAAAGATGTTTACTCATCGAAAGGTCCTGCGAAGAAAGCGACGCTCTTGAAACAACTTCTGTTTAAGAAGATGTCCTCGTCAGAAAATATGTCCGACCACATAAACAGCTTCTTCGTGACGGTCGATAAACTACAAGAAATGGATATATCAATCGTCGACGACCTACTTTCTATACTTTTGCTGTACAGCATTCCAGACAGTTTCGAAAACTTCCGGTGCGCGATCGAGTCCAGAGACACTCTCCCAGCTCCCGACGCACTAAAAATCAAAATCTTAGAAGAATCGGAATCCCGACGCGGCGGGGAAAGTCAACAAGATATCCCGAACGCCTATTTATCTTCAAAAAGATTCAACTCGCATTCGAAATCCAGTTGGAATCAAAAACAGAATGATAAAAAACAGCAAAATAAAAACATCGTGTGTTCTTATTGCTCGAAAAAGGGTCATAAATATGACGTCTGCTATAAACGCCAGCGAGAAATGAATAAAAAGAACTATCCCAATCAAAAGGAAAGCTCAACACCTGCCGTCGCCATGGCAACGAAGGAGCAAGAAAAAGGGAATTCCCCGCCAGAAGAGGCAGTCGCCGCTGTATGCTCCGGGCGAAGTAACAAATTTATCCTAGACAGCGGGGCGTCGAGTCACATGATTTTCGATAACTCCATGTTCGTCGAATTTTCATCACAAGTGGACTCTTATATAACGTTAGCAGACGACAAACCAGCTAAAATAACGGGTAAAGGATCCGTCAGAATAACTGTTCCAGATGAAGAATTTGGTACAAGGACATTGAAGCTAGAAAATGTCCTATGCGTTCCTGAACTCAAAACAAACCTGCTGTCAACTTCGAAGTGTACCCGTGACAACCGAATAGTAGTTTTCGACGCTCACGAAGCTAAAGTACTTTCAGAAGATGGTTCTACATTGCTCCGAGCTGAAAGAAAAGGAAATCTTTATTTTGTCGAACCAATCGAAGAAAGGGCAGCTGTCGTCACCGAATTAGAAATCTGGCATCAAAAATTCGGTCACCTAAACATGAACGATCTGAAGAAGTTACGATCACAAAATATGATCAAAGGACTATCTTTCAAAAACAACAATGACTCTATTAAGGACTGCAAAATCTGCATTCAAAGTAAGCAATGTGCTACCCCTTATCCGAAAAAGTCTAAATTTGTTGCAAAAGATATCCTCGAACTTGTACATTCGGACTTGTGCGGTCCTATGAAGATTCCCTCACTTGGCGGATCGCGATATTTTGTGACATTCATCGATGACAAATCAAGGTACACCGAAATATTCTTCCTAAAGAACAAAGATGAAGCAAAAGATGCATTTCTGAAGTATAAAGCCTGCAATGAAAATCGTACGGGTAAGAAGATCAAGGTTTTACGAACAGACAACGGCCTAGAATACGTGGGTAAAGAATTCGACCAATTCTTAAGCCAAGAAGGTATACGCCGAGAAAAATCTGCTCCCTACAGTCCACAACAAAACGGAGTTGCAGAGGTCAAGAACAAGATTTTTTGCTCCACAGCGAGATGTCTACTCTCCCAAGCAAACCTTGATTCAAGTTTTTGGGCCGAAGCCGTTCGAACCAGCGCACACATCAGAAATCGATGTCCAACCAAAGGCGTAGCAGAAAACAGGACCCCATACGAACTATTCTTCGACAGAAAGCCATCAGCATCTTACTTCAAAATTTTCGGACAAAAAGCATTTGTGTTAAACAAACCCAAAAGATCTAAATTTGAACCAAGATCACATGAAGTAATCTTTATTGGATACTCCGACGAAGCGAAAGCCTATCGTTTTTTCGATCCCAAAACAAGAACTGTCATCGTAAGCCGAGATGCTAAGTTCATTGAAGAAATGAATCCAACTTTAGAAGAAGATGAGCAATGGTACGATTTCCCCATCGAAGATCCAGATCCAGCAGCCGACACTCACGGAGAACCCGATCCTGAGACCAAGTCCCCGCCGCCAGCCGACCATCAACCAATGAGAGATGAGCAGTCCCTTGGCGATGACGACGTCACTTCAGGAGAGGAGGAGAAACCAGAATCGGATGGCGCAGAAAAGCTCCGAAGGGTTGCCGGGCGCCCACGGAAAGAGAGGACGATGAACCCAGGGCGACCAAGGAAGCTGTATCACTACGCCAAGTTGGCGACCGCCAATAGCGCCATGTTTACATCGCCGGCAAGCAGGAGCGGAGAAGTTGTGTTGACATCCCCCAGCTTCGCCGAAGCCGTACAAAGTAAACAAAAGGATGACTGGATCGCAGCCATGGAGGAAGAATATCACTCACTTCAACAACAAGAAGCTTGGAAGCTCGTAGAAAGACCAAAGAATGAAAAAATAATCCCATCCAAATGGGTATTGAAGACAAAGTTTAAACAAGATGGCACGGTGGACAAGTTGAAGGCCCGACTTGTCGCCAAGGGCTGTTTCCAAAAGCCAGGTGATTATCAAGACAGCTATTCCCCGGTCTCTCGGCTATCTTCAATTCGCGCTGTCATCTCATATGCTGTCGAAAAAGATCTGAAAGCATATCAACTGGATTTTGTGACAGCATATATCAACGGCGACATTGAAGAAACCGTCTACATGGAGCTACCTGAAGGTTTTGAAGAACCAAATAAAGTTTGCCTGTTGAATAGATCGCTTTATGGGCTAAAGCAATCAGGTCGACAGTGGTACAAGAAATTACATGAAAAGCTTAACTCGCTTGGTTTCAGTGCTCTTCAATCAGACCCTTGCATTTATAAATTAAATACTGCCACTCAAGAAATCATTGTGTGTGTTTTCGTAGATGATTTGTTGTGTTTCACAGATTCAGAAAACAGCTACTTTTCCATTCGCGACAAACTAGCATCATCATTTAAAATGAAAGATTTGGGACGTCTACATTATTGCCTAGGAATTGAGTTTTCACAAGACCAAGGAAAATTGAAGATGACACAGACAAAATACATTGATGACCTGCTTAGAAAGTTCAACATGGAAGATGCGAAGACAGTGTCTACACCATTAGACCCAAATCAAAGATTGACAGCTGACATGAGCCCAAAGACCAATGCTGAAAGATCTGAGATGAAAGACATCCCTTACCAGTCCCTGATCGGATCACTGATGTACCTCTCAGTAGCTACCAGACCCGACATCACCCACAGTGTCAACTTCCTCAGCCAATTCAACAACAATCCTGGAAAGCTCCATTGGCAAGCAGCGAAGAGAATCCTCAGATACCTGAAACTCACCAGGGATCAAGGCATCGAATTCAAAAAGACGGGTGAACCCCTCACTGCATATGCTGACGCAAATTTTGCTTCCTGCACTTCCGATAGAAGAAGTTTCACCGGATTCATCTGCAAGTACGCTGGTGGTGCCATTACATGGGAAGCAAGAAAGCAGCGAACAGTGGCCTTGTCAACAACTGAAGCTGAATACATGGCACTGTCAGAAACATCGAAAGAAGTGGTCCATCTAAGAAGATTTTTTAGTGAATTATCCCCTTCATGTGTTTGTGATCCGACAATAGTGTTCAGTGATAATCAGTCTGCACAAAAGCTAGTGCGGAACCCAGTGTTTCATGCACGAACAAAGCATATTGACGTCCGTCATCACTTTGTGCGTGAGATTTACGAAAAGGGTGATATAAATGTTGTTTATCTAAATACGAACGACATGCCAGCTGATGTTTTGACCAAATCATTGTGTGCACCCAAGCATAAGTATTGTTGTCAACTCATGGGACTTACATAAACAGACAGGCAACTCATCGTTGAGCGGGGGTTTGATGGAGTATCACCAATAACTTGCCTGTCCCCTGACTGTGAAGTGAACTCTCCTAAGTATCCCTCCGCCAAACTGAACTGCGCTTCGTTCGAAGCGAACAGTCTTACTTACTCTTTTGAATCCTGCTCTCTAAGAAGAGCCACGCTAGTAACCTATCCCTAATGGCGGGACCGTTGGTCCAGTAAATCGCCCTAAACTTCTTTATTAATTCCATAACTTAAATTGATTGTTCTAATGATGTTAAATAAAAGTCTTTCTCAATCTACACGTTGCTATCTGCTACAAAATCCCATCAGATAGAATATCAAAAAGTATTAAAAAACTTAAAAGTTATGTTCAGAATAATTAAATATCTGAAAGATTAAATAATTGTACAACAAAAAATTAAATAACTGCATAATAAGATGAATGAATAATTAAAACTTAAAGTAATTTGAAATGGAAACTGTTTAATGTTTTCTAGAGTTACACAGCAAAACAATTAGTTTAACTGGATTTTTTTTTAAACTTTAAGGAGCAAATTTACATTTAAATTACAAAAAACTGCAACCTTACTCATATTTCTTCCCCTTTAATTTGCAGAAAATATTTTTACAGTAGGTACGAGTAACCTCATTTAAAATTTAACTTTTGCAATGAACAGCTTCTCAAATTAGTTCTTTTCTCATGCAAAAAATATATGTAGGAGCAATTGACAAAAGCTAATTTATACCATTTTTCTTTGTAGCTTTATATCACTTTACAATGAAATTATACAGTTACCGAAAAATTCATTTTTGTAAACCTCTTTATGTTTAAAAGTACTAATTGTAAATTTACAAACATATTTTCAGTATTTATCGATACGTCAAAAAGTTTTTTGAATTTGAATCATAATTTATGCTTACAAATCTAAGGAAAGTAATATTCTTCAAATAAAAATATACATAAGTATTAGTTAAAATATTACATTGTATCCTAATTTAAAAAGTTTACTTATATTACGAGTCAGGAATTCTTGTTAGTCTGACATATTTCATTTGACTAATTATTTTCCTTGTCCTTGGTTAACACGGGGAGGGGGGGGGAGGTAGGACATGGTTTAGTAATTAATAATACAGGAAATACTAAACATCTTAGTTCATTTAAGGGGAAAGCAACAAAATCATTAGTCATTATTTTGTTAAGTTTAGTTTTAAGATAAAAGGGATAACTACTTTTTTTTTTCTTTTGCTGTAACTTAAATATAGCTACTTTTTAAAATTTTCAGCACGGTATTTTCGAAAATATTTGTTGTTATAAGATCCATCACAAAAAAATCGAACTTACGGGGACTCTTTAAATTCTGGGTACATAAAGTCCATTATATAGTAGTGAACAAAATCTATTTTGTCACTACTGTATAATGGACTTTATATATCCAGAACTATCTTTTTTGTTGATAAGAAAAACTTTTCTTATTAAAATAGTGTTTGTAGTAAAGTATATGTAGGCCCTGAGTATAATGGTTAAAAAAATACTTTTAAAGTTTGTTTGCGAAAATAGTTTTTTTTTTTAAATTATTTCCCTCCATTTAAAAAAAAATGTAACTCTATTCTTAAAACCTTAACGAAAGTATGGGGAATGTCATTGCCGGTCTTGCAAAAAAGATTTTTTTTATCATGAAATAATTATTTTGTGTAATGAACATCTCAAATGCAATAGTCATATATTAGAGCAGCACTAATAATTCAATGAAAAAAACCTAGATTAAATTTGTTTTGCTGATTTAGAAGATTTGTACACGTTTGTAAATATTTTTACATTGAATTATAATTGATTATTCAAAGTTCATTTTCATTTAATATGTTTTAAGTCATTAAAATAGGAAAAATTTCAAGAAATAAGCAAATATATTGGAAAAAAAGCAAAACCAAAATTCAAACTAGTTTGTGCTGTGCTCGGCAATAAAAATAAATGAACTCCTTTGATCTGACTCCGACAAACAAGGAGGATAAGCAACAACAACAACCCCTTTGATTCTGCCTATTCCACATGGAATTATAAAAATGGGATCGAAGCCGAAATCTCATTATATTTCATGTAGACGACCGACTTTGTTAGAAAAACACCTTTTTTATATACTAAACCATTCTTCATTTTTCATTAAAATTTAAATAAAAAGAATTGATTTTGACGCAAAAACCATATTCGATTTTACCTCGAAAGACGTAATTTGCTTTATCAAATAAAGAAATCGCTTTTTTCTTGCATAATTAATGTAATTTCTACCGATTTTTGACCTTTAAGGACGATTTTTACTTTGTATCAACACCAAAGAAAATTGAATGATTTTATCCGCTGCCTACTAAGCAATACATATTTTTTTAAATGTCATAAAGCAGTATATTTTAATTTTAAAATTTTGAAACTAACGTAATTTATAGTTGGTATTTCATCTACATGACCAACTTGAAAAAGAAATTGTGACAAAATCGTTCAAAAATCGTTCAAAAACCATTAAAGTCCACATATCTAAGAAAATATGCTATTTGAAAAAAGCCAACAGTTATTTAAGCAACTAGAACCGAAAATAATCCTTTATTAAAGAGTGGCTTATATTTCACGAGACCGTAGGTCGAGTGAAATAATGACAAGAGCAGAATAAAGTATTATTTGGCACGGTGCTTGCTTACAATATTTTTTATAATTACGTGCAAAAAAGTATTTTCATGACATCATTAATTTTAGTGCTTGTAGTTTCCATGGAGATATTAGAAAATGCAAAAGTAGTGAACCAATAAAAATAAGTGAGTTTCATGACATCATTTAGTTTCCATTCATGACATCATTTTTTTCAATCAATCATATACTCCTTATTTACTTTACCGCACTAGTGCCGAAAGTACTACTTTCGGCACTGTCTGTGACGTAAGCACGTAAAGTGTCATTTTCGCAACGATTTATGAATGAATCTGATATAAAAAAAGTAAAGTTTTTTGCGCGTTGTTATAAAAAATAATTTTTTGATCCATGTGTTCCCATAATAAGGAAAATGACCAATCCAAATAAAAACCTTCCCTTCGATCCCTATCACCCCTAAACTTCACCAGATCGTTTTTATCAAAACCTAAACCAACCTTGACCAGTTCAACAACCTTTATTTCTCTTCCAATATAGAATTATGTCCATCTTTTTTCTGATGGGAAAAAATTATTTTTTCCCTAACTTTTATGAGACCTTTTGCCCATCCATGCATCGGATCCTGTTTCATCTAAATCGAAGGATTTTGACCTGTTTCTGGAACAAATATGTTTTGTTTATTGCTTCGATGCGAGAATAAAAAAAATAAACACAAGTTAAATCGTCGTAATGATATCGTAGTTTCGTTGCTGATGTTCTTGATGAAAAGTGACTCCGCATTTAAATTTCTAATTGGATATTAATGGATTTTTGTAAGAATATTTAGAGCATAAAAGATATTTGCTTTTTTAATTTTATGTTGGGTGTAGTTAAAAGAAGTGATAATGATTTGCGTTTCTTTAGCGAAAGGTTGGTGTTTAAGAAGGTTTAATGTACGTTAAAGAGGGTAAACAAATGCTAGATACGTTAAACAATTCATATTCAGAAAGAATTCTAAAAACAAGCAAAATGAATGTGCTAAAAACGTAGAACAAGCAATTTTCCTTAGTACTAAGCTACTTTCATTCTGTTCACTACATTATATATTACCGTGACAATTATTCAAACTGAGTCCACAAAGACTTAGAGCAATGCTTCAAAAATCTTAAAACAAATTTTAATATACTTCGTCTAATTTTTTTCGAAAAAAAATTATCAATAAAAAAAAAGTATCTCCCTACCTTGAAAACAGCAAATTTTGACAATTTTCACAAATTTTGTTTTATGTTTCAAAAAGAAACCCGATATTTACGTTTAAAAAACTGTTACTATTTTTATTCTACTATAGAAAACCTGATGTCTCAAAAACTACTTGATATAATGTAATAAAATTTCATAGCATGTTTATTATAAGGTCTTGTGAGTTTTGAAATGAGATCTTAGTAAAATAACTGATAGAATTTAATTTATGGACTTTTTAATACTAAAATTTAATTGATTTTTGAAACATTTTCAATGAACATGGCTTTGATACTATGGAAATTCTAAAATATTGAAAGTTGTGCTTGAATCTCATTATTTCAAAACACGTAAGAAAGTTTAATAAATGACTCTGCCTAATATTTAAGGAACAAATGAAATATTTTTTTACTTATGCTGTTTTGCATAAGGCTTATATGTAGGGCAAATTTCTTCAAAATTTCCTTTTATTGAAAAAATTAATTAAATTTTTTGGTAAAATATTAGTTTTAACGTTATCATTCATCATTAGAGGAGAAAAGGGGAATGGAGCCACCTTAAGAGAAAATGAATTTTCATGCAGAATTGTGAAGCAATTAATGTAAATTGTAATGAACATAGCATGCTACAGTTCATAACCAATCTTGTGGTGATTTTTTAAAATTTAAATATTTAATAGAAACTTAATTAAATTGCTTTTTTTTCTAAAAGCTTACACAGTGGCGGGATTACCCCGGTACCTGGGATAATTCCGCCACACCACGTGGGATAATACCGCCACATCTAATAAACAAAGCAAATAATCTATAAATAATGGAAAATTACATAATTAAGCAATACATATAGAACTATAATAGGTTTAATTAACTTTGTAATGGTAAATTGTACAGGATACAGCTATTTTATTAACTAATTCTATTTGCAAGTAACTATGCATTTTTTTTTAAGTTTCGTTGGCAACAAAAAAATTAATTACTTATTGGCTTTAAACAAACGAACCTAAGATTATAATTTGGTAGTGCGTGGCTCTCTTTTTTTATAACGATGAACGGATACTTAACGCAGTTTTTTTTTTTTTTAATTTACTAACGATTTTTGATATTTCAGGTGTATCCAATCATAACGAGGAAGTATCGATGTAAAAAACGATGCATATCGTATTTATTAACTTGTTGGTTGTCTGATAAAATAGAAAAATTAATAGTCTGTATCATTTATTGGTTCGTAGTTAAACTAGCATAATTAATTGTTGAGATTTGAATCACTAATATTTTTGTTATCCTAAATTCTTTTTTAGAACATTAAATTAGAACATGATGGTTAGTTTTCTAGCCTTTGAATTTACCTGCTGTAAATTTTAATTAAAATAAATGTAACATAGCAAAATCAAATAATTTAGGAAAAAAGAAAACACGCCGATTGCCAACATACCTTATAAGCGAGTCTCTGATCAAGCACACAAACAGTAAAATGCAAATGTAGCAACCTATCTACTAACTATATTTATATTCTTATTTATTTTTAAATGCCCCCCCCCCCCCCCCAGTTATGTTTCCTATCCCATAAAAGTCAACTGGATGAAATTTGCTGGACATGTGCAGCCAGGGCAAGAGGGAGGACTTCGATGGATTGACTATGTCAACGAGGATTTTAGAACGGTAAAAGTGCAAAACTGAGGGTCGTCTTCCAAAACAAGATCAGAATGGAAGAAGATTCTGAAGAAAGCCCTGGCCCACAAAGGGCTGTCAAGCCAATAAAGCCGATGTTTCCTTTATGCAATTATAGTTCGTCTTTCAAGTTTGAAAAATCCTATTTTTTATTCACACAACCCTAGCTTAATTCTAACCATTCACCCCTACACTATCCTCTCAGTTTGATTGTCCACTCTACAGTAAAAAGATGCAGCAACAGCTTTGCTAGCCTGGTCCACAGGCTCTTCCTGGCGTAGGCGAGTAAACAAGCAGTAACCACAACAATGAATTTGACCATTTTAACCATGAAATAATCATAGAGTTAGAAATGAGAATAGAGCGGGCCATGTATGTGCGCAATAACGTACAAAAGAAGCAGGCTAGAGCGGCGAATCTTGGGATACCTCAGTGCCAGTTTCCATAGTTTCGGCTACTATGTTATGCGCAGTATATCAAAAAACTGCTAAAGAGGTGCATCTTGGGATACCTCAGCTCCGGTATGTTATCAGCAGCAGTATAGTGGCAGCAGCTTGAAAAACCTGACAGCCCTGCTTCAAACCCCCCCCCCCCCCCCCCTTTGAACTCTCTACTCCTCCTTCCTAACTCTATGGAAATAATCTATTTCCGTATGTTTTCGTATAGGTTGGTTAGATTGAGTGCTTGCATTAATGGTTCCAGTCTTTACTGCAGTTTACCTACATGGCAGCTTACTTGAGAAATTAAGAAGTGGAGTGACAGAAATGTTTATATGCTAACGATGTCACCCATCACCCTTGACATTCAATTTATTTTGCTTGAAATTTATAAAAGTAAAGAATGGACGTTAAAAATAAGTTAGTTCTCTTTCGCAACAAGCAAATTTTTTTTGTTTTGAAAGCCTATGTTGAAAATGTCACATGAGGTATTTTATTGTAATGATGTGTGTGTGTACCGTATTTATATAACATTAAAATAATTTTTTATTTATGTAACTAGAAATCTTTCACATGTGCATTTTTAATCCTTTACATCAGTGTTTTAATGTGTTCAAATAATATCAGAAAAGTCGTTACAATAAACTATATAAAATAAATACAATGCCAGCATATTTCTTCAGGTTAAAACAGTTTATTAACACAAAATAAGCACATAAATAATAAAAACACACATCAGGTACTCAGAATACCTATTCCGATACAAAATAAATTGTATACATGAACACATATCTCTTTCATAAATATAATAAATAACATGCCCTTATATAGCTATTTCAGCCAAAGTCAATCATTTAAGATTAACATGATCTTGGATATAGCAGAAAATATTGTATCAATCATAGCATGCATATATATAAGTATATAATGCAGATTTAATTGACAATACATAAGTAAATTATACAATATGCTACATATGTATATGTAGTCAGTATATACTTGATTTAATAAATAGCTTTTTGTATATTTGTTTTATATAAATAGATTGTTAGACGGAAAATTGTATAAAATTTAATTCATAATATATAGTTGTACTGCTATCTGACTAGGTCAAGTTGCAACCGTAGCATAACACCGGTAGACGTTTCAACACTAAAAAGAGAAAAAAAATTAATAAAACAGCATATTCAAACATCTTTGGCGCATTATGTATTAATTTCAGAACATTAAAGTATTTTTTTTATTAATATAGTATATTGTTACAAAAAATAATAAAATACAGAAAGAAAATCTTTATTCAATTGATTTTTTATTTATCTTTACGAACTAAAAATTAAAGACCTAATTATATAGGTTTAAGTTTTCACTTCTGTATTAGAAACACATCATAAATGAGCAAAAACTACGCTTTAAGTGAAACTTTTCAATATGAAGTAGCAGTGGAAGATACTTAGAATTATTCACCAATTCCTTATTAAAATTTCCTAATTTCAAAATGTTACTTATTATTATTATTATTACTATTATAAAGAAAACAATGAAGCTTTACAATGTCAACACACTTTAACCTTCTAATGCATGAATTTTTATCTTCATCCCAAAATATATATATGTATCTTTAATACTCATAGATTATGGTACGGAGAAATGCTGAAAATTTTTTAACTGCATAAAAATTTTAACATTTTCAATTTTTCAATTTTTTTCCATATGATAAAAACCAACTACAAAATTCCAATTTTGATAATAAGGACTAGAAAACTACTAAATATATTTCAAAATAACCCTCTTTAACTATAATTAATTTTTCAAAACAATTTATTTGTATTAAGTACTAATATTATTATACTTTGAATACTGCCAAAAACGTCATTTTACAGGAGTTAATAACCTCACTCTTTCATTTTGAATACACTTTTACTACTGTCATCTAGGAGGATTATTAGTAACTAAAACTTCAAAATGGAATGTAATAGATGAAGAAAACACAAATTTTTCGAGTGGAAGCTCTAATTTAATAGAATAAAGTGGATTATGTTACTTGTTGCCAAACGGCAAGAGTAAGCATTAGAGGGTTATACATTTTTTTTATGTCATCTACTTTCTCTAGTACTATTAACCTTCTGAGGGGTACAGATGTATGAATTCGTCAACTGACTGGTAGTATTTAGAGCAACAAGTTTCATTTTTAGAAGTTAATATTTTTTTTATTTCATTAAATTTCAAAATCTAAAAGAGTAATGAGAACACAATTCTCTACACAAATCAAATTTTAAAATTAAGAAAAAGGCATATTAATCAGGTGAAAATTTAAATCTTGTGCAGTGAAAATAAATAGTCAATATGAATTTTTTTCACACGCAAATCTAATGGAATAAAAGGTATTGTGTTATAAGAAATATTTTTAACAGCTTAAATGAATTCATATATATGGGTTACAATTAACTATAGTAAACTATCTCACTCATTACAGTTGTAAATTTAGTACAAAAAACAGTGCTTTTATATGCTTACAGGACTTCTTTACAATATAGTTCACACCTGTTGACCCACATCATGAATGAGCTTGTTTCACGGGGGATCTGGCAATAGCTTTACAGTCTTGTTTTCCTTACTCTCTAAACATGTCTCTAACAACTCTCTAAATGTCTCTGCTCTCTATTTACTTTTGTATTGGTTAGTTGGTTGGTAGAAATTATCAGGTTTGTGTGCTGACCAAGCACACTTACCTTAATATAAGTCTACCAAACAACTTAACCAAAACAAAAGTAATTAGAGAGTAAGGAAAACAACACTGTGTAGCTATTGCCGGATCCCCCCGAAACAACCCCATTGGAGAAATTGGAGGCATCTACTAACTTAAAACTGTATTAATGTAATGTAAACTGTATTATAATTAACTTGTAGTCAGTTTATTATTATTTATAATGACCCATATACAAACATATATGATTACATAAAAAAATATTTAAGTTCAGCATAAGAAACTTTTTTGACTCTCTAAGCGATGGATAAGCAAATTGGATAAAGTGTAAATTTGTTTTCACTGTAGGAAAAAAATTAATTTAATTTCTGCAATTTTTTTAATTAAAATTTTGTAGCAGGTGACTTTAAATAATAAATTGATACTTAAAATTTATAAACTTAGGAAAATTATACGTTAAATTTTTTTAATTGTATGTTTTTATGGAAGATAGTCTGATTTATACATCTGTATACCTCATAGGGTTTATGTATATCATTTCAATATCAATAGCTTCAAACAAATTAACATACACAATAAAAATCTTATTCACCCTTACCACTTAACTGCATCAGATCCAATAATATCATAAATATGATACAACACTCCTAATAATGCTTTTTTAGGTAACTTCCTACTTTCAAGCTCATTTTGTAGAATTTCTTTGTACTTGGTTCTCCTAACATGTTGCAGCATTGCTCTGCGTCCGTAGATGAACGTTTTCATGAATTCGCCAAACCTAGGAATGGACAGCCAATAGCAGCCGACATCTCTACGTGTCAGTACACCTTCATGGATAAGTTCTCTGAAGAGGAAAAAAAATCAAATTATTATGAATTAAGAAAAGATTAATAATTAATAAATATTGCTTTATTATTTCTTGCTTCTTCAAATGGGGCTGCTTTTATTGGCCGCTAAGCCTTTGTAAACTCTGCATATTCTCCACAACTGAGAGCCATTTTTTATCGCACCATCTTTAGCCGGTCCACTTACTATGCGACCTCGAAAAGATTTTCTTCCCCCATCCCTTCGCTTCATTTTCTAGGAAACGTGGGGGGGACGTTGATTTTCTAAACCCAACGATTTAAGGTTGTGTTGTGAGGTTAACAATTCGAACAATTTAGGTTCAAGTAGGGTGGGGGGGAAACGAAACAGCAACCCTTACGCCGTTTTGAAGAAAACCACATGCGGGGATGGGGGAGGAAAATGCTTTCGAGGCTTGCATTCTATATGGACAAGGTATAAGCAACTGTAGCACTTAACACTCATATTTCAGTAAATCTGAGCTTTTTGTGGAAGTTAAAGTATGCTGATATTTAATTTTAACCAGAGAATCTAAGCCAAATGGGTACTCAAGTGCTTCAGCATCTGATATGAGATGCACTTTCAAAATGCAACATAACTTCATATTTAAAGTGAAATTAGCCAGATAAAAAAATATGTATTCCCATGTCAAACCAAATTCAGCTCAATTCCAAAATCAAATACAAACAATAGTTAAATCTTATACAGAAATTTTAAGTTTGTCTTAAAAAGCCGTAATTTCTAGTTTGTTTTTAGGTTGAACTTGTAGATTATACTCTGTTTTTGCAGTAAAACATTTGTTATAATACTAGCTTTATATAGTATCAGACTGCATAGGCAATTGTTCAGTTTTCAGATATGTTTCTTCTTATTTAGTTAAGTTTTCATGCTAAATGTTGATGTTGTTGAAAAGTAGGTTGTGTAATTGAAGTGTGTGGTTGCAAAACTTATATTCTCCTAAGTATTACTAAGGGTCTGGTCTGTTCATTGGCAACTTTTAATAATGGTAAATGCAATTGGATGCCAATAAACGAGCCAAACCCTATATCTTAGTTTAGAAAATGTAAGTTTTGCAACCACACCCTTCAATTTATATATCTTTAGTACAGGGTGAAGCAAATAAAAGTGGCCCCAACGTGGAGGTAAGAATACGACAGAAATGTAGCCAAGTCAAAAATCCATACAAAAACAGGTTTGCTAACTGAAACTATTTATCACTTAAATATTAAGCCCTAACAAAGGCTTGGCGACTTATTTGCTGGCAACTACTCTATGGTTTGAGAAGCTAGTTGAAATGAAATCTAAACAAGGTTAGTAGAGCTGATCAAGAAAAGTTCCCTCTAGTGATTATTTTGGTCGTTATTTATCCTAGAGAATCGGACCTTTTTGTTTTTGTTAATACAATCATTCTAAATTGATTGCAAGACGCAAAAATTGCATTATGATACTACTTCATACACTACAAACTAAGATCTGAACTCGTCATTAGACTATGAGTAGCTCTAATGCGAAACTAATCCGATCCAACCAATGCAAAAACAAGTTTCAGGCGGCTTCAAGAGTTGTTCTCGCCAAGCATTTCAACGTATTCCTATCTCTAGACCTGGGCCATTTTTATTTGCCTCACCCTGTACTTCATGGTAAGCAAAAAGGTGTCTATTTAAACCGAGTATAAACAGTAATTTTGGACAGATAAACAAAAAGAACTTACATTATATCATCTTCTTTAAAACCAAATTCTTCTTTTAAGTTATCTCTACTAAATGTGAAATCAGGACATACAGTAACTACATTATTAAGAAAGTTAGCTGCAATGAAAAGAAAATTTATTTGAGAAAATATCATTTGATTAATGTTAAAAAAAACGTTCACTAAAGAATAAACATTGAGTCCATATATATATAAAATAATATATGTATCAACAGTGCGTGAAATCATAACATATTCTCACAAAACTTGACAATTTGAGCTACCAAACACTTAACTTAAAAAATTAATTTCTACATTTTAATGAATGCTGAACTTATCTGCATAGATCTGCACAATAGTTAAATTACCTTATATCCCTTTTGGGAATAATGAAATTATATCCACTAAACAATTTTACAGAATATATTTTTATTAATAAAAAACTAATGTACTCATTATATTATTAATAAATGGATTAAGTGAAAAGGGGGTGACAATTGTAAGGTAGCAATCAAGTTTTATTCATCAACATTTCAGACAGAAAAATAAGTTTTTAAAAAATGGTATTTAGCAATTTAGTATTCTAAAATACAATGAATATGAAAATAGCTAAAAAAATCAAATAGAAATATGCTTGTACTATTTTACAATTTAAAAAATACGAGATAAACTTAAAGGTCAACCACAATGTATATGGAAAATTATATGCTTAAATATGCCACTTTTAAGCAAAATAAACCACTTTTGTTCGGCATTAAGTTTTTTATAAAAAATTATTTCTATGTTGTTTCATGTTGTAAATAACAACATCCAGCGGTTTTGTTTTCAGTTTTTGCCTATTGTGTCAGCATTCGAAAATGAGTTTCCTAAAAATATTTTACTTATTAAAATTCTAAAATACCAATTTATTGATGTGCTCTTGGTTGTTCAAATAATTTGTTAGAGAGAACTTGCATAGAAAGGTTAGATAAGGTTTGAATTATCAAGGCACTAGAGCTGCACAAGGGCTATTGGTGCCAGGCATCGTATTTTAGAACTACAGTCAAGTGATAAGCCAACACCTGAATAGGCACCCAACTCAACCATTAAGAGCAACATCCTACGCAACGTTTGGGACTTTGAAGGGTATTTAACGTGCACTCCCTTACACGGGGTATTATTCATCTGACATTTTTGGCTGCACAGGCTGTTTATAGGTCGGCAGTTATTTTGGAGATGCCCAGACCTGAACCTGGGACCTTTCGCATGCTAGGCGAGAGCCTAACCGACTGGGATCCCCAGTCCCCTAAAGAAAGCTTGCATAGAAAGAAAAGTATCTTTTCATCTAAGACACCATTTCGAGAGAGAAGTGGAAACTAGGTACCAATAAAAACATGATGCAAAAAAAATAAAAACAAGAATGTAACATCATCTGATACATTCCTATTGTAAAGTTAAACCATTTAACTATAACTGCATATATAAACTACATATATTTACCAAATAATAAATTCTTATATATTTAACTACAAATTAATATATTTAACTACTAATAATAACTACTAATAATGTATTTAACTACAAATAATGGTTTTGAAACAAAATTCAACTTACCAACTCTTTGACTGCTAGAACAACTTTCAACATAAGCTTTATAATCTTTTGTATATACTACGGCAAATTGATCTTCGGCTCCACCCGTTTTAAACAGTTTAATCTCACCTTTTTTTCTTAGCTCATACTAAAATAAAGAAAAAAAAATCAAAATAAAGACCTGAAAAAAATGATAGAAAAATATACTGACAAATAGAAACTTGATTCAAACTTTGTGATTTTTCTCATTCAATATATGTATGTTAGTAAACTAAAAAAAAAATTTTAAGGTTTAAAATAATATTCTTTACTCGATTGTAAATAAGCTCTGACTGCGCTGAAATACAAATAGTCGATTATGCTTAAAGTTTAAGAATTGATACTACATTTTTGTGATTTTTCTCCTTCAATACTATATCTATCGAACTGTGATTGAAGAAGTACACAATTAGCAAAAAAGCTAGTTTTTCAGAAAAAAATGTCTGAAGTTTACTTCTTACAGTACATTTCATTATAGAAAAAATAAGAATCCACTTACTAATTCCTCGATTCTACCAATTGCTATCAAATTTACTCTAATTATTAGATAATAAATATTAGATTTAAATATCTTGCGATTCGAGTCTAATCGCATGATATTTAAATTTGTAATATTACACAATTCATAACGCGTAAAGTCATATTTGCCCGATAGGTCACTTTTAAACCCAGGGATGATGCAATATGTATTCTCTTATGTTATTCAGTAGATGTTGTATGGCTCTAGCCCAACAACCTAAGTTTTCTTCAGGCTATTCTATAATAATTGCACATTACTTACCTGAAGTGACTTAACTAGTGTGTTGCAGTTAAGTAGCTGTGGGGGTTGCTCTTTATTATTAGCCTTTTACTGCTTGTGTGTGTCTTGTAGCGCATTGAATTTTAACTACACTCCTTGCTAACCTAACTTGGGTAAAAAGGCAGATGGAAAAGTGTGGTTGGTCCGTTAGTTGGCAACTCTTGTAAGGTAATATTTACATATAAAATAATCTGAATACCATTTTTTTATAAATACACTTTTCATTCTGATAATATTCAAATAATATTCTCAAATAATTTCAAATCTGTTATACCTGAAACAAAATTAATGTTTTAAACATGTTTTCTGGATGGATTCACAAATAATTTATGGACTTTTTACATGCACGGAAGAATCTTCTCCATAGCATATTTCTATTTACCCAACTTAGGTTGGCAAGAAGTGTAGTTTTTTATATGAAAGAATAATTTACCCAGTAAAAATCTCACCTTGAGCTGACTGGTAGTTTCTTAAAAATTGGAATTTAAAGTTAGAGAAAGTTAATTCCTTTCTAACTAAAAATGTTAAAATACATTAGGAGCCCAAGTCAATATAATAGAGGGGTCTCATACAAGCATTGCATACAAGTGTATGGGGGAAAATAGTCCTTTTCTGCCCTGTTCGTTCAAAAGGGTGCGAGTGGGTTTTCAGCTCGCTGACACTTCACTTCAGTTTCAATTCTAGCTCTATGTTGCTCGGATATTCTATTTCAAGCTATCATAAATAGAGCTTAATCCTCATGCTCTGTGCAAATTTATGTTGTTGGGGTGCAACCACATATGGGGTTGACGACATTGAAGATACATTCTTCAACCTCAGCTTCCATAGCAGACGGCAGATTGCATTCAACTTTGGCGTTGATGATAATATGGTTGAGTTGAGGGTTGGGTTGAAGAATTTTGCCCGTGTGATATGCCTTTAGAATATAGTCTGCCTATTTACTATGCAGCCTCGAAAAGACTTCCTTCCCCTTCCATTCGCCTGGTTTTCTAGGAAAAGGGATTCTAAGCCTAGCGTGTTTGAGGCTCTGTTGCGAGGTTAACAATCCAAACAGTTCAAACCCAAGAAGGGTGGGGGGAAAACACGTTCACGCCGTTTCGAAGAAAACCACATTAGGCGCGTTTACATGAGCCATCGAATCCATGGAATGAAGTGTCAACTCCGCAATTTTTCCCTCAATCTTGGGGATTTTTTACACATGCAGAACCGGAATTGCCTGGTTCATTTGGGGGTTTCGCAAACCCTCAAATGAAGGAGAGTTTGATGTTTCATTCCATGGATTCAGCCAAAGACCATCATTTGGGTTAGAAATCCTGCTCAACCACTTTTTCCCCTAATGAAGGGTTAGGCATTCCATGGATTCGATGGCTCATATAAAGGGGCATATGTGGGGATGGAGGAAAAAGCTTTCGAGGCTCGCATTCAAGGTATATGGACTATCTTACCAATTCTTTATCAACTTCTGTTCTACTTTTAACAAATGCATAAACTTGATGCCTCATTACAATAGGTGGAAATCTGTTGGTGAATTTTTCTGAAGGGAAGATGGAGGATAAGTAGGACAGAGCACCGGTTGTATCAGTCGGAAGACCATCTAAAAAAAGGAAATTTTAATTTATAAATAAAATTTAATATTTACAGCAAAAGTGAATTTTATTTATGAATTATGTTGATTTTGGCTAGGTTAGATTTGAATTATCGTCGCACTAGAGCTACATGAGGGCTATTGCCGACGGGCATCGTATTTTAGAACCACAGCCAAGTGACGAGCCGCACCTGAATAGGCACCCAACGCAACCGTTAAGGGCGACATCATACGCAGCGTTAGGACTTTGAAGGATATTTAACATGCACTTCATTACACGGGGTATTATTCGTCGGACATTTTTAGCTGCACAGGCCGTTTATAGGTCGGCAGTTATTTAAGAGATGCCCAGACCCGAACCTGGGACTTTTCACATACTAGGCGAGTGCCTAACCGACTGGTCTCCCCAGCCCCTATGTTGATTTTGTTAAATTTTTTTTTTAATTTAGGGAGTATATTTTTTTGCAGAAGATTTTAACACAAAAAAGAAGAAAAAGACTAAAATAAAAATAGATTTAACTATAATGAAGAGTCTAGAGAATTTATGTTAGTGGCTAAGCATGTGCAACAAGAAAAGTAAAAAAGAAAAGTTACAAAAGAACAGATTGAGAAATGAAGGTTTATTCTTTCTTTTCTCTAATTATTCTGAAATTCTTACTTTCTTTTAGTATCTTTAAAGATATCATATCGGTATCAAATACTAGGAAATGGAAGTACTTTATAGGAAAGCAACTTTTAAAATAAATAATATTTTTACTAAATATGGTCAAGGAAAAACAATGTAATTCTGTCTTTAATAAAACAAAGAGTGTAAAACAGCTACATTTAAGCATAGAAAATTCTGATAAAAACATCAAGCGGAAGTTTAAAAAATAGCAGCATTTACTTTTAAATAATTGAAGTCTGGGTTACAGAAATATTGTCAAGCACGGACGCATGCTCTCATGCAGCTTTAAAGCAAGCACAATCCTGTGTTAGCACGAGATTTAAGAAATTACCTAAAGGAAGTTTCTTTGATCTCCTGTGTTTGACTAAAAAGAAAAGTTAGAAAAAAGTACGAGTCAGAAAACAGGCATGTCTGAATCTAGATCAGAGTAACATAATATACTTTGCATCCATGAAATAGAGATTAATGTGTGTTTACAATCATTACAAATTATAAAAATTTGGCCATTGAATGATCCAGACATTATATCTTAGTTGTACTTTTGGACCCTTCAAACATAGTTATATTTTATATTGAAAATATTGCAAAAATGTGACCGGTTACCGGTTAGTTTGAATTACCATTGGCCTAGGCTATTGGCAATGGACCCATAAAGTACAGTAAAATTAAAAGGCCCAATTAATTACCCAAGCTTACATAATGCACATTTAAATAATTCCTGATACCTTATATTGTTCATAGATTTTCTGTTTATAAGAAAGCTTGTTAAGAAAAGGCCTACAAAGTTAACCTTAGTGGCAGAACGCTTTTTACTATGATAAAAACTACACCCACCAATTTTTTTACAATGTTAATAGTATTATATAAGCCGAGGTAACTCATCTCCACCTTGAGGCTCCTTTTGGTAGACTATGGGTTACTGAGGCCGCTACAGTGGTGATCTGGGAACGGGATCGTCACCCGCTCCAAAGATGCTCCTGCTGCGATGCACTTAACAAAGGTTGCTACTCGCTGCACACGCAACTCAACGCACAGAAAAGCAACCCGTGCACGGTTCCTTACCTCATTGTTTCTAGGAGGGGAGTGGTGTGGGGGTTCACCACACACACAACCTCAATATGCCATCAACAACTAGGTGGCGCTGATTTACCGCCACAGTCCTACCATTATTCCAGATTACTATGTTAATAGTAGTATATAAGCAGAGGTAAGTCATCTCCACCTTGAGGATCTTTTGGGTAGACTATGGGTTACTGAGGCCGCTACAGTGGTGATCTGGGAACGGGATCGTCACCCGCTCCAAAGATGCACTTAACAAAGGTTTCTATATACTCGCTGCTAATAGACTCAACGCTGCACACGCAACTCAACGCACAGCAAAGCAACCCGTGCACGGTTCCTTACCTCATTGTTTCTAGGAGGGGAGTGGTGTGGCGGTTTACCACACACGCAACCTCAATATGCCACCAACAACTAGGTGGCGCTGATTTACAGCCACGGTCCTACCATTATTCCAGATTACAATGTTAATAGTAGTATATAAGCAGAGGTAAGTCATCTCCACCTTGAGGATCTTTTGGGTAGACTATGGGTTACTGAGGCCGCTACAGTGGTGATCTGGAAACGGGATCGTCACCCGCTCCTAAGATGCACTTAGCAAAGGTTGCTACTCGCTGCTAATAGACTCAACGCTGCACACGCAACTCAACGCACAGCAAAGCAACCCGTGCACGGTTCCTTACCTCATTGTTTCTAGGAGGGGAGTGGTCACCACACACGCAACCTCAATATGCCATCAACAACTAGGTGGCGCTGATTTACCACCACATTCCTACCACTATTCCAGGTTAGGTTTGAATTATCGTCACACTAGAGCTACACGAGGGCTATTGGCGACGGGCGTCGTACTTTAGAACCACAGTCAGGTGACGAGCCACACCTGAATAGGCACCCAATGCAACCGTTAAGGGCGGCATCGTTGGCAGCGCTAGAACTTGGAAGGATATTTAACGTGCACTCCCTTACACAGGGTATTATTCATCGGAAATTTTTGGCTGCACGGCCCGTTTATAGGTGGGCAGCTATTTTGGCGATGCCCGGACCCGAACCCGGGACCTTCCGCATGCTAAGCGAGTGATTAATCGACTGGGCACCCCAGCCCACCTCTATTCCAGATTACTATGTTAATAGTAGTATACAAGCAGAGGTAAGTCATCTCCACCTTGAGGATCCTTTTGGTAGACTGTTGGTTACTGATGCCGCTACAGATCAAATTTATTCCCTCTTCACCTTAAAAATGGTGAGGCCATCAAGTAATAACTGTTTATAATATAATATTCTTTGACGGGCCAGGTAGCTATACTTAACTAGCAATCATATGTCAAGGTGTGGGTAGAAATTTACTGTACTGTGGCGAACTTTCCGAAATCGCGCCAGAAGTCCGTATTCTGGCGACTTTTGACGTCATGCTCTCTTCACAACGATGACGTCTTTCGACAACTCTATCTAACCATTATGCGTTTCGGTCAGGTCAGACAGGTTGCCACAAAAAACTATTTATCGCCGAATCGGAAAATCGCACCAATAGTTATCGTACAGTAAAGGTGAACCTTCAAGGTGGTCTGTCAATTAATTAGTATTCTGCTCTCCTTAATTTCACAAAGCTGTTGAAAAAGTAATTTAGTAAGTGACAAAACATTCAATTTCGGCCTTTCGAGGCAATATGCTCTTAAAGCAAATAACTTACTGTTGAGTTTAGGGAATTCTAATTTTTTTCTCTTACAATCGTACATGTCTGTACCCTGTGATCTCTTTCGTATCATACTGGATCTACAATTAAAGAAAAAAATGTTTGTTAGAAAAAAACTTTTTCAAATAAATTAAGAAATATTAATCTTTAAAAAATACACCTAAATTTGAGTAGATATAGTCTTACAAAAAGGTTAAACTTTATCATAATTTAGATTTAATATAGAAATTGCAGCACTCCTTTCTTTAAAAAATGCCACGACTATAGTGTGACAAAAGAAACCGGTAAAGGTTCAAAACTGTAAGTTCAAAAACGTACCTGTAATTTATTTATTGCTGTAAATGTACTCTTTTTAACTTAGAAACAATAGTTTTCTTCCTTTAGACTTAGATCGATAGCAGACAACGAAATATTTGTTGCTGTTTCGCAGAATATGTAAATTTATCGTATTGCCAAACAGGAAATGGGTAAAGGGTAAATTTAGGTCTCCACCGTGGAGTATTTAAACCAATCAAAATAAAGTTGTATTACTACATATGGATATTTATCAAGATAAATTTAAATCCCTTTCTACATAAAAATATAGCTTTCATTTTCATTATAACCGAGAAAATTTAAACTTTACAAGATATGCATTCTTAAACGAAAACCAAACTTTATAAAAAATTAATCGTAACTGTATCTGTTTCGTACTTGTTTTTTTGTGGATTGTTGACTTTTGCGTCAAAACAAGGAAAATTATTGAGCAACTCTCTTTCTCTTTAGATTAGTCCATTTATAGAACAATTTATTTGTGTCAATTTTTATCAAATAAATTTTGAAATGACAGAAAGCGATTCTGGCGTTGACACTGGAAGTGAGAGTAATGAAAGTAATTCTATGTCAGTCGGATCCCCGTCTCGCTCAGATGAGGACAAGGTAAAAAATATTTTAGTTTAAAACTATTCAGTTCCTTAACCCCTATACTGCTTAAACACGGAAATTTTATGGTTAATATAATATTCGATTGGTTGTAATACTTTATATTGGTTCTTGTTTTTATTTTATGAATTTTCCATGAACTTTGAATCTAATTAGCTATTATAATCCCTGCGTCTCCAATAAATTTCAAGGATTTGTTTGTTTTAGGTCATTAAAAATATTGTTAGAAACGTCTTTCTTTCTATTTTTTAATTGTAAAAATTCTTGATTATTTTCATTTGGGCCTCCCAACGCATGTTATAAATAACATATTTTCAATAAATTTAAAACCAATGTGCCATTGTTAAGAGTTTAATTACTTTTAAGGTGGACATAAGTTTGAAATTTGGCGAATAAAATTGAAATGGTGAATGTTTGTTAAATAACTTTTAAAAGGTATTTTGGATATCAAAAAAGCTTATATTTTTAGCGTTATAACCTCAGAGTTAATTTAAAAATTATTTTGTCTGCAAAATATGATAACATCGACATGGACAATTCAAGGACCGGACATTTATGGCTTGCTAAACAAGTTGTTGTAAAAGAAGTCACTGATAATACCAATTTCTACCGTATTTTTTACTCTGCATTTTTACTCGCTTAGCATGCGGAAGGTCCCAGGTTCGGGTCCGGGCATCGCCAAAATAGCTGCCGACCTATAAACGGCCTGTGCAGCCAAAAATGTCCGACGAATAATACCCCGTGTAAGGGAGTGCACGTTAAATATCCTTCAAAGTCCTAACGCTGCGTACGATGTCGCCCTTAACTGTTGCGTTGGGTGCCTATTCAGGTGTTGGCTCCTCACTTGACTGTGGTTCTAAAATATAGTGTCTAAAATATCTGTATCTATATGTGGTTCTAAAATATCTGTCGGACGCCAGTAGCCCTTGTGTAGCTCTAGTGCGACGGTAATTCAAACCTAACTTAACCTAGATCTTCCCAAATTGTATCTTAAGAATGAATGTATCTAAGAACTACATTTCTTTTGCTCATATAACTTTTAAAATCAAAGATAAATTATATAAAATCAGTATATATTTTTAATTTTACATTTACTTTTGGATAAGTATTACACTTAAATTTGCAACTTTTTTTACTCTTCCATGATTTAGGACATAAATGATTTCGTTGAAAAGGCTCATCCTGCCTACCCGCACTTGGGGGTTCCATTTGGGAACCTGCAACCAGTTGCCTGCAGTTACGGTTTCAGTGACTATCGCCAACAGGAACAAGTGCGCAAAATAAAACCTGGTCTTCAGAGGAGAAATGTTGGGAGATGGAAACAGCAGCCTATTCCCAATATGAAAGACCTCATAGGTACATAAATAAATTTATCATATGTGTTTTTAGTTCTCTTTTCAAGAGTGCATGAGACCAAATGTCTGTGGGTCTCCAAACCAAAGTGCCACTATGTTAAGGCAATGGGAAAAATTATTTTCTAAGCCGCATTTCTCCAGCTGTATTGAATATTTTTACAAATGGATTTTTTATATGATAAATGTAGCTGGCTAACACGTTTTGCAATCCTACTTTTTGAAGCTGGTTCACATATTTTGTTGTAAAATTGTTTATTGAATATTTAGAAAACGTTATCATACCAATTTTCAGTAAGTGAAATTTTAGAGCCTTAAAATGTAAGCTACATTTCTTGTGTAAAAAATAAAACTGACCAAAAATATTGAATGTGGCCGGAGAAATGTGGCTTAGAAAATTATTTTTTCCTTTGAATTGTCCCAAAGACACTTGTGTTGGAGATCTGCGGTCATTTGGTCTTATTTGGTGTTAACTTAGTGATATGGTAATGTATGTTATTGTATTTTTTTGGCTGCTTAAGAGGGTTCAGTACCCCAAAGTCGGTGAAAAAATCAAAAAAGAAATTATTGGCTTAAAATACTATTACAACCTTTATTAATAATGTCACAAAGTATCAAGACGATTGGAAAAATATTTTTGACATTTATTATGAGGAAGCAAAAAACCTTTCGTAAGGAAATGGGTTAACAATAAAAACTTTAAACGCGTTTTTCTCAGAACTTGATTTTTTGAACTTCGATGTACCTTTTCTCAAAAACTATGCTATGTTTTCTCGTAAACTTTTTTTTATATGATGTAATACATAGTATAGATTAATCTGAGGTTATAAATTTTAATAAAACTAAAGTGAAAAAAATTTTATGGGGCAAAAAAGTGAAAAATTTCTTGATTTTTTGGGTACTTTAAAACTTATTTTAATTAAAAAAAATCTAACAGTTATTTATAAAAACTTTTAACCTCAGATTAATATATAAGGTTGGTATAACACACACAGAGAGAATTTTAAGATGATCTGATCAGTAGTTATTGTGAAAAGGTACATTGCAATTGGCCAATTTAACGTTACTGATATACATCATACTGAACCCCCTTAAGCCTATACATTTTTTATTCAATAAATAATAGACTATTTCAAAAACACTTAGGTTTGTGCTCTGTAAATGGATGTATGCAGAGCTTTGGTGGATTATAGAAAAAAAAATTTAAACATAAAATGTCCAAAACCATTTAAAACAAGTTTGATTTTTTTTAAATAAATATATCTGTAGCTGTTTTAATCCCATATGTATAATTTAAATATTGGTATCCTTATCATAAAATTTGATAAATTATATTCCAATTATGAAACAACTAAAATTGCAACAAAAAACTTTAATGTTACTTACTTCTTAGGTTGTAGGTTTTGTATTTCTCTAGATTTTAAGAAAATAGAATTTTTAATTGGATGATAAATAATAGGGATAAATTCCTATTGTTGCTTTCATGTTCTAGAACACAGACTAAAAATCGTTTTATTTCTAGGTGAAAGGAGACTGAGAGCAGCTGCAAACTCAAATGCTATTGATATAAGTACGATTTCATTACTGTTTATTTATTTTCGATATTTTTATAAAAAAAATTTGCATTGGAAATCTCAAAACATTTAACAAATTTTAATCTATATTTCATTACCTCTCCCAGTGAAAAATCTTCTTGATAATGATGTTGATCCGTGTGCAGCTGATGGTAGACAGAGAAGCGCCTTACACTTTGCAGCAGCTGCTGGCTACACTGAAGCAGGTAAGGTCTTTACAACACTGAAATTTGGCTGCGTTAAAGCTCATCATTGAGACTAGAAATAGACAGCAGGAAACTTTCAACCTAAATAAACTGATTTACTCTTTATACTCATAATACAGTATTACCTGGTTATAGTGTCATTGAACAGAACACAATGTTATTTAATTATAAAGGAGTAACTTTTTAAACAAAGTTGAATATTAAGTGTAGGAATAGGAAATCATGTAAACTATGTAATATGTACTCATATTATGAATCATAGTTATAAAATTACATCCATTGAATGAGTTTTAAGACTATGTGCTGTTAGTAGTTGTTTAATCAAAATAATTTCTAAGTAGAACTGAAAAAAAATTGAAAATTCTTTAAAAGCGCATTTTGTATATCATATAAAGGTATATTTTTAGAATAATAATAAAGAGTTGATTAAAAAATTCCCATTATATTATCAAGATATTATTACATTAAGGTCAGTGGGCAATTAAAGAGACTGAAAGTTTATGGCATTATGAACAAGGTCTTTGTAATCAGTTATTATTTTGTGTTTACAATTTACCAGAATATGTTTGGAAATACAAATATATATTTTTTAATTCATGCTTTTACTTTCATCTCTATTTCCGAAACATATAATCAAACTGTCAGCTATGATTATAAAAATACTAGCTTATACTTTGATATATTTAGATCATAATTATGTAACCTTTAATTTATAGCTCAGCTCTTGATTGAAAGAGGTGCTGACCCCAACCAAAGGGACTCTGTTGGTAACACTCCACTGCACTTAGGTAAGATATATTTCATAGAATACTGCAAATAATTAATATTTTAGGCTAATCTTTGTAGAATTACCCTTTCTGTAGTGTAAGTCATGTGTATTAAATTGTGATTATCACTATAACGCACATTTTTTAATTTTATATTAAATGCGAAAAATGTAGCAGAATAGTTGATCTACACTTACTGCGACTAAATAATGTAACCTGTTTCATTTAATGTGACTTTTTTTTTCAAATTTAAAATGCTTTTTTTTTACTTGTAACTTACGCTACAAAATATTTAGTTAGATGGAATTAGCCTTAAGTTTTATGTTACATGATATAAATAGATACATTAGTATTTGTAATACGATTGGATCACAGATTTTTTTATGCAGCAGTAAAAAAGGCTTATATTGCCCAAATTATTTTTTAATTAAAATTTAGAATATTTCATTGAGAATATAAAATATTATTATACAATGTTTATTACTTAATTAGTTGTATAAGTTATCTTGCATTTGTTTTGTTTAAATGTCAAAGTATTTTTTTGCTATTTCATCAATTAAATATCAGTTAAAATAAAATTTTCTTTCAAATGTTGCATAATTATTTCTTGTTTCTTACTTATCCATTATATTTTCAGCTGCTTGCACTACACATATTGAAATGATAACCTTATTGCTCAAAGCAGGTACATATTTAAAATGCAAAAATTTTAATAAAATTGAAATAAAAGTTTTATTTGCTTTAAAAAATAGTTAAATTTGTTACCAAAATTTTATCTTATTTTTAGGTACAGACATTAATGCATTAGACTATTCTGGTCGTTCCCCATTCCATGTAGCTCAGTCAAAACTGAAACTTTTACAAAGAAATACTGAGTATTCATCCGAACAGCTAAAGAGAGAAGTTGTACATGTAAGTTTCTTTTTTTAATTGGCTTTCTAATCTTTAAATACTTATTGTCTTATTTATACTGTTATACTAGGAACACCAGCTTCAAGTTCAGTTCTTTATGAGCAGTGCTGTATTTATAAAATTTGCATAGGGTATACCGTGCCTAAATTTTTAAAAAAATGAGAGGGTATACTCTTAATATGAGTTGGTACTTGGTAATAAAATTTATAAATATGCATAAACTATAATTCAAGATGTAAAAAAAACCTTGGTTTAAGCTGCACATAAAATAAACTATTCTTTTAAATCTTGCTCGTAACTAATTAGGAGGAAATGGAAAAGTAACTCGCATAGAATTGTGGAAAATAAGCACATAATTTATTTTTCCGAAAAAAATATCACAAACAATAGAGTAAGATTCCTTTTCTTTTCACCCTTGTACTGCTTTTGATTGGACATCAGTTGCTCTCCAATAGTTTACAAAATCTCTTTGGTACAAACAGATCAACTGGTGGTCATTCGCATTAAAACATTAACTGAACATTAAAACATCATTCATTTGTTCATCAGTTCTTATTCACTTGAATATGTTGGTTTTTTAAACCATTGCCTTGTTTAATGTCTCTACAGAGTTACTCTGTGCTGACCTTCACACTTGGGGGCAACTCAAAATAAAAAGTGTTGTGTCAGATATTCCATGGTATTTGCTCTAGTTTCATGCTATTCTAATAAACCCAAAACCCTGTTTAATGTTTTCTACCTTTTTAGGTTGTTGAAATGATGCAAGTTTACCTGCAAAGGTCAGGTAGAGCCGTTGAAATGGACCTTATCAATGCTTTTTCAAACCGACTTCATCATCACCAGACAAGAGAGGAGGTAACTTTATTTATGAACTTTCAAACTGCTATTTCACACCTACATTCAAATAACTCATATGTTACTTTAGTATAGCTATACAGGGTGGCCCAAAAGTAGGCTAACAGCTAATTCTTTATCATTGGTGAGAACTGTTGGTTCTTTCGAATAAGTATTTGACATAGTCGTGCTTAATTTTGTTGGTTAGCTAAAATAAAGTCGCACTACAGCGTATATTATCCAAATAGAGTAGCAATTCTTGGATTTTGTTTGGTTTAGTTTCCAGATAGCTGTGGAATATTTATTTGATGCTTGAAGAATAAGCAAATAATGTTTCCCAGAGTATGAAACTTCGAATCTTGCCATCTTCCAGCTGTCCTATAAAATGATAAGTGCTGGTGGAAAATTTGTGCTTTTGTTTATAAGTGTAAACCACTGCTGGGAATCTGAGTGAGGAGCACCGATGCTGGATCCTTAAGACATCTGAAAGTATGAAAAATGCGTAGACAGTGCACAGCATAACATTAACAAACATAAGAAGTCCACTCGACTAGCGTCTTAGGAGCAGATTATCTCTAGAGCAACATTACACTATCCTAGTTACAGTTCTGTGAGATACTGCTCAATCAACTGACTGAACAACCGGACATGCTTTCTAAAAATAACTGTTGCTGTTTAAATAACTGTATACCTAACTAACTTTAAACTTACTTTTGGGTCACCCTGTATAATAACCAACAATTTATAGTCTACACCCGCTATTGCGATCCTGGTATGTAATGATCCCCTATTCTTTCTAAAGAACCCAACCCCAAAAAAACCTATCGTATTAATGAAACCAACCGTATCCCAAACACCGCTATTGTGACCCTTGATTATGATCCCCTGTTTTTTTTGCGACTCCATACCTACATTTTAAAATTTATTAAAATACTACAATTAAAAGCAAATTATGTGTGCACCTGGAAAAAACTGACGGTCAAATGGCGGGTTTATATGTCTGTATTTCTCAGAGGGTAAAATAACCGTTAACCTAACTTTTGTTTAAAATTTCCAAATTAAAAACTTTTTTTATGTCGGGGAGCTGACTCTATTGGACATTTCCCTTCTTGCAGCTCAATAAAGCATAACTTTTGGTTCAAGTTGTCACAAGGTAAAAAAATTAAAAACTTTGGCCAGAAAGGCACAATTTGTCAAATAATTAAGTTCCAGTTAAGCATAGTGGGAAGTCAGCCACCTCCGAAAAACCAATACGATGGAGATATCCCTGAAGATAGTCATGACCAGTTATTGATCTGAAGTTAGCAGAAAAGGTCTGTCTGGGGCCTTTGACAATTTTACCCTTTTAAATTATTAGGTTTTTTTTTTTTTTTTTTCATTTCTATAAGTCTGTCTGGGGAGGTTCATTGGGAGAGGGTATAAATTATAAACTACATTTTGACAATTTTACCCTTTTAAATAATTAGGTTTTTTTTCTATAAGTTACTAATAATAATAAACATCCACTACACATGACTACACAGTTTGCCTGCCTAAGTTGGGTAAATAGAAATATGCTATGGAGAAGATCCTTAGTTTCATAAATTATTTGTGAATCCATCCAGAAAACATGTTTTAAACATTCATTTCGCTTAAGGTCTAACAGATTTGAATATTATTTGAGAAAATTTGGCAATTTTATCAGAAGGAAAAGTATATTTTGTGATGAAATTACAATATGAAGTTACAAAAAGTATATTTTGTGATGAAGTTTTGTTTAAGTTGTATTCAGATCATTTTGTATGTAAATATTGCCTTACAAGAGTTTCCAACTAATGGACCAACCGCACTTTTCTACCTACCTCTTTACTCTTTGTTTTTACCCAAGTTGGGTTGGCATGGAGTGTACATTTTCTTATTTATTTTTTCTTTCTCTATTTTCAGTTTGACGGTGATGTCAAAGATCTGTTAATGAGTCTTTCCCATCTTAATCTCCAATCTGCCTGATTTTAACAAGGACAACATTTTATTTAAAATGTTTATTTTATATTAGTATGCAACTCAAGATCTTTGGTGAAAAGTTATTTCACTTTTCATTTATTGTGATCTGTATATACTTTTTTTTAAATATAAAAGTTTGAAGACTTATTTTTTCAATTTTGTATAATAATTTTAATTATGTTTCATAATGAACATTGTAAAACAATTTTGTTTTAATTATTCACCTGTGTAATTGCCTTGTACTTATTGTAATGATGCACAAGTGGCATACATTTTTAATTATTTTTCTTGTAATTAAGTGACTTGAAAGTTTTTACTTTTGCATATAAAAAATGAGTGAATTTTTTTAAATTTTAATCTTCATGGTTGTTAAACTCATTTTAAAGCACTTACTTGCTAGCTTATATTATAAGTTACATTCCTAAATAATTTTAAATTTATCATAAATTAGTTTCTTACCAAATGTTTAAAGAATTTTCAGAAGTATTAGCATAAATTTACACCTCATTAGTATTTAAATACAATTAATATTAATTTAAAATGAAAGTAATTTTACTACTGCAACCTTGCCTTATAATGTATTTAAATAATAACTCCTATCTAGCCTTTAATTTTTTGCTGATGAATTTGGAGTTAGTGACTTATGCTCTCAAACATATGTTTTTGATTGCTTATGCCCTCAAACATATGTTTTTGATTGCTAAGTTTTGTCAGCTTTGATTGGCTGTTACAACATGTGACCTAAAAATAAGCCAATGACTGCCAAATAAATTGTTCTGAATTACAGTACTGCAGAATCTTTTTGTTCACCCTTTCAGTTTCTAAAATAATTTGTGTATTACAGTAGACGCCGCTTAATGTGATCACGGTTAATGTTATCTATCGTTTAATGTTATCAAAATAGCTTATTCCCATCCTCTTATATCAAAATACATTGAAAAAACATCGTTTATTGTAATCAAATGTTCGTTTATTGTTATCAGTTCATATGTAAATTTCCCGAAAAAAAACCCCGATATGAATGCTTTGGATTTCGAAGCATGGATGGAGATCGACGAGAAGGTTGCGACTTCTACTTCGTTGACTGATGAGGACATTTGCGAAGCCGTATGTGTCAAAGATCAAGCTTCGTCACAAGATTCTGATGACAATGATGAACCCAAAAGTGCGATATCGGGGACAAAATTCCGAAGCCTGCTCGGGTGAGGGAGGCACTTCGAATCTTATATTTAGGTGTGCAAAACAAAGCCAACGTGGAACACTTTCATAAGCATTATGATTATGAGCGATTCGTAAATGACTTGCTTCAAAAGAATGCTAAACAATCGACAATTGATGACTTATTTTTCTGGTAATAATTAACCTTTTGCACTTTGAATTGTTTTCTGCATTTCACCATTCAATACGTAAGCATACTCGCTAGTAATTCCTTTTCTTTAGTGTGCATTAAGTTCTTTTAAATACTTTAGAGTTTTACAGCAGCAACTACTAATTTAAAATTAAATTTTATTTTAATGCTTATGTTAAAAAATCATTTTTTTAGTTTAAACTTTTTTTTTGTGTATTGTAATCAATCGGTTATTGTTATCAAATCACATTCGTCCCGATGTGGTCACATTAAGCGGCGTCTACTGTATGTTACTCTGAATGTCCAGTATTTGTTGAATGTTGACAATCACCAGTGATCTGTAAAAAAAAATCTGATCAACCTTAAAAGGATTTCAAAGATTTTAAGTTATTCATTCAAAAGTCAATATTTATTTTATATTTAGAAAAAAATACATATTTCTGTTTGATATGCATAAAAAAACCTTAAGATAAATACATGTAATTTTTTCTCCAATGGGGCTACAATATTGGAGGTTTAGCCTAAATATATATAATATGTGTAATACACATGCATAAAAAAATATTAAAGGTTTTGAAAATTCCATGTTACCGAGAATCAAATTTTTATAATGGATGTTTTTTAGAGTTGGTTTTATTGACAAAAATCTGTATTTGTTTATTGTTACTAAGTCAAAATTGACTTTTCAATGAATAACTTTGATCTATGAAATGATATTTTACGTTGTTTAAAAAATGTTTCATACATGTACCTGTGATTGTCAACGTGCAGCAGATTTCAGAAACTCACAGTAACATACATGCTTCAAAAGTTTATCATTGACAAATTTGCCAAAACTTTTAAGGTTTGATAAAGCTACAAAAAACTGCCAGTTTAGTGAATTTGCAGTTCAAATAAAGTGTATATAATAAATTTTTAAATCGTCACTTAAGTTCCCACATGTGCTATCTAACTTTGCAGAACGGATCAGATTTACTGTACAGTAACCCTTGGTGAACTTTCCAAAATCACGCCAAAAGTCCGTATTCTGGAGACTTTTGACGTCACGCTCTCTATACTGCGGTAATAAATAATGGTCAGATAGGTTTGCCGGAAAATTTTATCATTGCAAAGAATTCGAACCCGAAAAAATCCCGCCAAGGGTTACCGTGTAGTAAATCTGATCCATTCTGCAAAGTTATATAGCACATGTGGGAACTTAAGTGACGAAATATGATTGTGTATTTATTTACGAAGTGGTTCCTTTATTTGGATAAGCTCTCCATAACTTTCTACATTGCAACACATGTGATACTAAGGATCAACCAGTGTTTTGTATTATGAACTATGTAACATAGTAGAAAAATGGCTCCTGTACAGTGCTATAACATTAACCAGGGCTTTTTTCTACTAACTAAAGTGTATGTCGGTATATTGTGATTTATAAAAGTAGGAGATCTAACATGTTTACTATCTCATTAGTTTGTAAATATTGTTAATTTTCTCATTTCCAACTCATTTACAGCATTAGACTGAATTTGTCAAAATTGCATAAGACTAAATAACTTAATACAATAATGACAAGTTCAGTCTAAGCTGTAAATTAGACTGAATTTACTGCATTAGACCCAATACAATAATGCAAAATTCAGTCTAATTTACAGCATTAGACTGAATTGTTCATTATTGTATTGAGTTACTTAGTTCATTTGGAATTGAATATTTTTGTGAATGCTATTTAGCTGTAAAAAATATTAATAAAATCATTTATAGTCACATCTTGTGTTTTAAATACTTCTAATGTGTTTCATAAAGCTATGTGATGTTATTTGTATTATTGGTCTAGTAAATTGCTGTAAATGTTTTCATACTATATAAAGTAAGTGGATTTTGTAAAAGTAGTTAGTTAGTAATTTATACTCTTTACTATAACTTTTTCTACAACTATACCTACTTGCCAAATTGTATACAGAGTTGCTAGGTACTTAAAAAAACTTCTTTTTTTTAAAAAAATCTTTACGGCTTTCCAGGGCTCCTAAATTAATTTTATTCTTAATCATATTAAATGTCTTCATTTTTGTTATGAACCACCAAAAAAATATTTTATTAGTATTAACCTAATGATAATAAGGATTTTTAAAAATATATATATTTTTTTTTTGCTAAATTTTTTTTCTAGTTTTAGCTAAAAAGAAAAAACTATCTCAGTTGCAGTTTTTTTTATGGAAACCAACATATGAAATGTTGCTATTTTAATTTTTTTCCCTACAGGACAACTTTTAAACACTTCTGTAGTTTGTATTTCAAAAACATGTGTAACCAGAAAAAGTATTGATTGTGTATATAAAGTATAAAAATAAAATAACCAATGTCTTAATTGTAATTTGTTCTCCCTTTTCTACAAGCAGTTACTTTCATAGGGGTTTTTTTTTTGTCCACTTATTTGCATTTTTTCAACTTGAGAGTATTTATCGTACCATTCTTAAGTAATAAACACTTGTAATTTAAGCTTCCACTTTATTATTTATATTTTATTCATTATTTTAACCCCCTTTGCTCCCTGGCCATATACTTTTAATTTTTGAAAAATATTTCAATTGCTTTAAGTCTTTAAGAGGACTCCCTTGGAATTCCACATCTTGAAAATCGTAATGTTTTTCCTATGGGAAACATTCGCAAGTCAATTACCGCCACAATTTTAATAAAAGGTTACTAGTTTCTTGTATCATTGTAAAGAACGAAAGGAGAAGTTTTGGTAAAATTAATTTGTTTTGTGAAAATCACATATTTAGTATTTTTAATAAATTTTTGAAGTTATAACTTCATGCGTACTCCATTTTTTACTAACTTCAAAAATTTATTAAAAATACTAAATATGTTATTTTCACAAAACAAATTAATTTTACAAAAACTACTCTTTTCGTTCTTTACAATGATACAGAAACTAGTAAACTTTTATTAAAATTGTGGCGGCAATTGACTTGCGAATGTTTTTCATAGGAATAACATTACGATTTTCAAGATGTGGAATTCCAAGGGAGTCCTCTTAATGCGCTTAATTATTCCACATAACTTTTTTTAATCGTTATGGAGATGGGAAGGTAATCAATTTTAATTGTTTACATATTAAATAACAAATATTTAAAATAATGGCATGATATGATTGTCTAACCCTTTCTGACCGGGCTCGCACGATCGTGGGGATATTAAAGAGAATGTTCAAGTTCTTCAAAAATATCGATACCGAAGCAGCTGACTTGTACCATTCGTTGTATGTATAATAAATAGCTTTGTTTTTAAGGAGTTTCTGGCATTGATGTTGTTAAAGACATTTTTTTCGTTAAAACTCAAAATTTTAAATCAGCGCCACCTGACCGCCGGTCGAAAAGGGTTAATAGTTGTTCTGATTCATTCACTGTAGCCATGTCTCTAATTTGTAGTAGTACATTTATGAGGACATAGCTTTTTTTTCTGATTGAGAAAAATAAATTTGTCCAAAAGTCATTTGATACCAAAGTTTATTTAGATTACTTTCTTGCTAAGCACACATTTAAGGCAAAAATTTCATAGTTTTACGATTCATAGCAAAATCTATGGAAAAAACGTGATAGTATTTTTTGTCCTAAATTTCGTATTTTCAAAGAATCACAATTATTTTCCAATCATCAAAGACAGTTTCTTTTCGTGTTAAATGATGAAAAATTACATTTGGATTATTTCGACTACCAACGTTTGCAACAAATAAATCTGTATGTTTTGCGCAAAATGAAAAAATTCCATGCAGATGATTTTGTCTTTGAAGGTCAAAAACGTAAAGTTGATAGTTAATGGTACAAAAGTGTAAATGTATAAAAACCAGTAGGAAACCAAATTTTGTCAATTTCATTAGACTCAGACTGATAGTCCAGCCAATGAAAATAATGTATTTCAAAGTCCATATAACACGTTTAGTCCCTTTTGACTCTAGCTATATCTGATATCCGTTCAAGTTCAATAGATAAGACAATTATCAAAATAACAGTATATATTAGCGTAGTTCGCAATGGAAACAAAAACTGATTTGTTGTGTAAGTATTCTTTTTAAATATAATTGAACATTGAATAATTTTACGTATAGCTACCCGTTCAACTTATTTATTGGCCTACTTTTTCCTTTTTATAATTCAAACATTTGTTTTAAAAAAATGGACTGTACACTCTCAAAACGAACGAGCGATGTTAACTCAGTCTGATTGATTTTCACTCCTCCAGTCTGGAAAATGCACTTCTCCTTTTTGGAGTGGATCCTTTGTGTGTTAAACCTCCGACAGGATCACTCCAAACGAGTGATTTTAACGCAGTCTGAGTTAATATACATTCCTTTCCAGTATCGAAAATGCACTTCTCCAACTGGAGTGGATTTCACTCGTTTGTTTTAAGAGTGTAACTTTTTTTAGCTTGTCGTTTTAGGGACCGTTTAAAAAATAACTTTACAAATTTGATCCTAACTTTGCATTATCGTTTGGTGGTTGAAACGCGTTTATTAGTTTATGTTGATTCAAATTATTGATGTCTTTTAAAGTTCTAAAAAGTCGTTTCTTGTTTCAAGTGTATACAGTGTATTTTGTATGTGTAAAAAACATTAAATTATATAGATTGCTATGTTTTTGAATGTATGATGTTGTTTCCAATACAATTTCAAAAAGTGTGTGCAATATTAAAATTAATAAATACCCTTAAATATTATTTTAATTCAATTTTTAGCATATTTCATTGTGCCACATTGATGATTTAAAATGATAAGAACCCACTGCTTTTGTTAAAAATCATTGCCAAACCATTTTCCGTAATTTTATTATTTTATTTTGCCTTCCTTAAATATCGTGTTAAGGTCGTAGTTGAGGTCGTAACCTTCGTTTAATAATATGTGGCTTATGTTACCGATATAGTGCGCCGAATTTTAAACAAACTTTTTGTAGAAATATGAATGAAACAAAAATTGGCATTAAATGTAAAACATTAATGTAATAATCATGTTTGTCAATCTGATTGTTACTAATCGCATTTAAAAATCTGTTCGTTATAAATAACCGTATATCCGACTTAATTTAAAATTGAAACTTTTCATCTTCTAGTTTTTATTTTATTTCTGAATTTTAAAATCCAAAATTAAAAAAAAAAAACATTCGAAAAATCCCAATATTACAGAAGAAAGTTAAATTCTAGCATCCGTTGGCGAGATTATGCTAACCCTTTTTTAGCTTATCGTTTTGAAATGACACAACCAAAATATTACTTTTTTTCACTTAGGAGATTTGCCCCTAAACGAGTTCAAAATTAAGGCTTTAATATCTCAGCAAATAATGCAAAATAAATATTTCTTTTTTATACATGGGGTATTTTGAAGGTGCTGAACATTTTTATGTAAAAAAAAAATTGGGTGTTGCCATTGGAATTTTCAAAGTTGTACTCATTTTAATATGTGGACGACCCCTATTAAAATCCAAAATTTTAAAAAAAAACATTAAAAAATCACAATATTAGTGAATAAGGCTTTATTCTGGCATCCCTTAGTGAGATTAAGTTACTCTTAAAACGAACGAGCGATTTTAACTCAGTCTGAGTAATTTTCACTCCTCCAGTCTAGAAAATGCACTTCTCCTCTTGAAGTGGATCCTTTGCGTGTTAAACCCCCGACAGGATCACTCCAAACGAGTGATTTTAACTCAGTCTGATTTAATATTCACTCCTTTCCAGTGTCGAAAATGCACTTCTCCTACTGGAGTGGATATCACTCGTTTGTTTTAAGAGTGTAACTTTTTTTTAGCTTGTCGTTTTGAAAAGACACAACATAAGTATTACCTTTTTCGATTGGGAGATTTCCCCCTAAACGCGTTCAAAATTAATGCTTTAATACTCAACAAATAATGCACAAAAAAAAAATCTACTTTTTTTATACCTAAAGGGGAAAGAGTTGTACCTCCGACCATATTGTTCCTTTAACCATCTAGGCTGTGGGGACCCTTTGTAGCAATATTTTATAAAAAAAATTTCTATTTAGTATATAGTTATTCCACTGGAGGGCTTATGTATCCTAATGTGGATTATTCAAGGCAAAGAGAAAGAGGATTCGTGTGAAATATAAAAAATTTCATCCTAAAAATGTAACTATTTTGTTCATAAGGTTTTGCCCAATAAACTTTTTTGTGTTATGTTTTTGTTGATGGAAATCATTTGACATAGTAGCTAAACACTTCAGACAATATTGTGGAGCTTTTTACTGTAGCATGCTTTTTAATTTGTATTGTCATGGTATTGTACCTCTGATCACCATCAGTTGTTGTTCCTTTGACCAGTTCAAAGGTACAACACTCCTAACTGAATTTCTCAACATTTCACCTTCTACTGTTACAAATTTCGTAACATTAATTAATATTTTTGACTTAAGCCCATAAGGATTAAAAAATGCCGATAAATTTTAACCCTCTGAGGAATAACACACTTAGCTGAAGTGTAAACTTTTTTTTTATTGCATCAAGTTTAAATGAAAAATTTATTTCGTCTTAATTAAAAATTAATTAAAATCAAAAGTTGGCTTCCCTTGCACAAAAGTCTTGATCAGGCCCTGAAAACCAGGCACTGCCAAATAAATTCGTTCTTCACTTTGAACATCTGTCTTCGAGAAATCCATTAAATTTTGGGGACCATTTTTTGCATCATATTTAAATGTTGACGCAATTCTCCCATTTCAAGGTTTTAGGAACTCAGCAGGAAATCAAAACTCAACCATGGGACTTATCATACCAGTATTGACTTTAGTTGTAACTTACAATTATTCCTACTCTCTTAAATATGATTGAAGGTCATAGTCAAGGAAAGTCAACAAAACCATTTCTTGATCTTTTACGTGATCGGTTATAATTAACATTAATAATTCACTCACATACAACTCCACAAGGATATCTTCTCGGCCAAAATGAGATGAAGGGCTCTCTCAATTACTTTTAAGCATTAGTTAATGCCGGTTAAAGGAAAACACTATCTACTATACTTTACTTCTCTGGATCCAGCAATGGTAGTTTAAATTAAGTACTGAAATTCATCCTGTGTTAGAATATTCTTCATCTTTGTGAATTCACTCGAATTTTATCTCCAAAAAGGTAACCAGACTTTTATTTCGTCTCTAAATTGAAGAGCTTAGTGGGAAAACGCGCAAAGTGACATTTTAAAAAAAAATTGAGATTTTTGTGTCAAGGAACATGCTATACCCTCCTTTAAAAGATAAAAAGATTCCACCTTTTCATAAACTTTGAGTTTAAGTATATTTTTTAGACTTTTCAAGTGCCGTTTTTAATGTATGTAAAAGCAAACGATAAATTGTAAAGCTCATTTTCTCGTTTTCACCTTTTTGTCACTTAGCACGTTCTTCCACTTTGCTCTCCAATTGAGATTCTTGCTTCATGAACATGTTATCCCCTCCTTAAAATATAACAAGAAGTGTCCCCTTTTCATCAAATTTATGTTGAGTATATTTTTGTACCGTTTTAAAGTACCGTTTTTAACAGACCTAATTGCAAACTAAAAACTTTAACGCCAGTTTTCCCGTTTTTATAATTTTGTCACTTAACGCGTTCTTCCACTGAGATCTTCTACTGTCAAAACTCTAATGTAGGAAATGTAAATTTGCGCTTTGCGCTAGTCCTACGTCAACTGCCAGATTTGAATTTGAAGTAATAGACTCACTTCGATTTTGTGCTTGAATTAGAAAAAAATTCAATTCGTGATTCAATTTAGCCTGAGCCGTATCCAATTTTATTCCAGCTTTATTCTTATATGATTCAAGTTTTTTTTATATATAATTTATTTTGTTCTGTCTTTAATCTCTCTTGTTCAGCCATCTGTAATATTCCTTAGATAGTTTATTGTATAAATTATTCAAAGAATAGGGGAGAATGGGGGCTATTGGGACGCAGGGCTAATGGGACAAGCGGCCTAATAACTAAAAGCTCTTAACAAAATTCGGACTACTTTTTTATTCTTCACCGTCGAGGAAGAGATTCTTCAAACCAGCTACTGTTATGTATTTTGATGTGACAGTTTCGTTAATTCCTTCCGCTAAAAATTTCAAAGTTTCAGTTTTTTCAGTTTTCAGTTTCTTATTTTAAACCCTTTACTACGGAAAACCTCTTCAAAAATATTTAAATAATGCTGCTTTTATACAAGTATTCTATAATAAATTAACTGTTCATGTAATTTCATTTTCAAAAATAACTCTCTAAGTTATTTGCCAATACCAATACATAGTTTCAATTTCATGCAATTGAATTCAATAGGCATATCAATTCTTTGGATGCAATAGGCATGTTTCAGGTCTTGAGTGACAACAGAAATGCTGAATGAAAATAAATTCTTCTCGAGTCCCGATGGTTTTGTGCGATTGGATAGTTTATTGTATAAATTATTCAAAGAATAGGGGAGAGTGGGGGCTATTGGGACAAGGGGCTAATGGGACAAGGGGCCTAAAGCGGGGGAAAATATACTGTTTTACAAATATTTCTATCCAATAGCATTGCAACACGTAGACATCACGTTTTAACAACCAAAGATTGGTCATTAAAAGTACAAGTGGAGAGAAGAATTGGTGTTTTGGAGAATCCAAAGTTAGTTAAAAGTGTATCTTTTTTTTCACTTTTGTAGTATTATTAAAAAAAAACTTTTTATGAATTAAAGTATAGTTTTAGGTAGATGTCGTATCATAGATTAATATATTATATCAAATACTGTAGTGAAATACACGTGCTTCTGTTTTGGATCATTTTTACATAAAAACAACACTTTGAGGTCTAATGGGAGAGAAAATGTGGAGTCAAATGGGGGTATGGGACACGAATAAACCTAGATTTGTATTCTTTCTCTTGAAGAATCCATAATTATAATTATCAATATCTTATTCAGCTAAGTTGAAAAAAAAATTTAAAACTTTTTGAACTTTTTTCATCGTATAATAAGTGAAAGTTCTAGTAGCTTTATTGGTGACATTTTTCCACCTGCAATTTCATAAATTACATCTGAACTAAGCTTGGTGAAGATAAATAATTTTTTTGTTGGTAAAATTTGCTAGAAACCAAGCTATTCTTCACTCGTTGGATTGATTTCTGAAAAAGGAGATGTACTTCAGGTAAGCTATTTGAAGATTAAAACGGTCTTTATAAATTCACGTACCCTGAAAAAGAGGTTTGGGATAAATCATAAATTTTAGAAGATTTAGTTATAAAATTAAAGATATAGTTTATCCTTTTTTTTATTGTTTCCTTTCCAGTGATTCAACAAAAAGTTATAGAAGAATCTTCGATTTTGAGTTTTAACTTTGATATTTCACCTTTCAATGGGAAATATTTGTTGGAAAAAAAATTTTCATTATGTATGCATTATGTAAATGGTATTTGCTTTAAAATTTTATTTTCTGGTCATTTTCTGATTCATTTTCCCCTTTTTGAATATTTAATTAATGCAACATTTAGCAAGTCCCATTAGACCCCACATATGGGGGCTAATGGGACATTTACATGTTTAATTAAACTACTCAGCAACCAAAATATCGTAATGTTTTAACACCTGCCAAATGACTCTTTTAGTAAATGAATGTCCAGTTTATGAGGGTGTAAAACAAGAAATTCAAATTCTTGCATTTTTCCTGAAATGCAGAAGTTGAAAAAAAAATTGTCCCAATAGACCCATTCTCCATTTAAAAAAAATGCAACTGAGCTTTGCTCTTGCAATGCACAATACAATGTAAACGTTCCTTTTACACTATTTTTCATACAACATGTATAACAATAACACTGTTCGACAAAAAAATGCAAGTGTTTGTCCCGAAGCTACTTTGGCGATTTTTTGCTCCTTTGGTGGTCCAATAATAGAGAAATGACATTTTTAGCCCAAGTTTAATAGGGGGATTCATCAGAGATCAAAAAACTGATTTTTTAACGTTTTTTCATAAAAAAACGAATTTTCTGACATTTTTTTGTCTACAAACAACCTGCAACTGGTTCTTATCTCTATATGGGTGTTAAGTGAGTACCGACGGGCCATTTTGGAACTCAAACACCGCTCTAAAACTGTCTAAATTAGCGATTTCTGTTCCATAACGCCATTTTTTTTATGTTATTTCATGTTTTTTCACGTGGTTACTTTTTTGGCTACAAACAACCTATAAACCTTCCTGCAACTGGTTCAATTACCTCTATGGGTGTTAAATGAGTACCGATTGGCCATTTTGGAACTCAAACACCGCTCCAAAGCTGTCTACATTAGCGATTTCTGGCCCAAAACGCCATTTTTTCAATGTTATTTCATGTTTTTTCGCGTGGCTACTTTTTGGCTACAAACAACCTGTAAACCTTCCTGAAACTGGTTCAATTACCTCTATGGGTGTTAAATGAGTACCGATTGGCAATTTTGGAACTCAAACACCGCTCCAAAGCTGTCTACATTAGCGATTTCTGGCCCAAAACGCCATTTTTTCAATGTTATATTTCATGTTTTTTCGCGTGGTTACTTTTTTGGCTACAAACAACCTGTAAACCTTCCTGAAACTGGATCAATTACTTCTGTGGGGGTTAAGTGAGTACCGATGGGCCATTTTGGAACTCAAACACCGCTCTAAAACTGTCTTAATTAGCAATCTGGCCCAAAACGCAATTTTTGGATGTTATTTAAGGTTTTTTCGTGAATGGAGGTATGATTACGTATCTATGTATGTGTTATGTGTCTATATAAATGTTATCATTTTATTCGGTGTTCATAATTTAATTTTATTTATCTCGAAAGCAGATCCAGATACGTAATCATAGCTCCATACGCGAAAAAACATGAAATAACATAAAAAATGGCGTTTTGGGCCAGAAATCGCTAATTTAGACAGTTTTGGAGCGGTGTTTGAGTTCCAACATGGCCCATCGGTACTTATTTAACACCCATAGAGGTAATTGAACCAGTTGCAGGAAGGTTTATAGGTTGTTGTAGCCAAAAAAGTAGCCACGCGAAAAAACATGAAATAACATTGAAAAAATGGCGTTTTGGGCCAGAAATCGCTAATTTAGACAGTTTTAGAGCGGTGTTTGAGTTCCAAAATGGCCAATCGGTACTCATTTAACACCCATAGAGGTAATTGAACCAGTTGCAGGAAGGTTTATAGGTTGTTTGTAGCCAAAAAAGTAACCACGTGAAAAAAAACATGAAATAACATCAAAAAATGGTATTTTGGGACAGAAATCGCTAATTTAGACATTTTTGGAGCGGTGTTTGAGTTCCAAAATGGCCCATCGGTACTCACTCAACACCCATATAGAGGTAAGAACCAGTTGCAGGTTGTTTGTAGCCAAAAAATGTCAGAAAATTCGTTTTTTATGAAAAAACGTTAAAAAATCAGTTTTTTGATCTCTGATGAATCCCCCTATTAAACTTGGGTTAAAAATGTCATTTCTCTATTATTGGACCACCAAAGGAGCAAAAAATCGCCAAAGTAGCTTCGGGACAAACACTTGCATTTTTTTTGTCGAACTGTGTAATGTAATAATATGCTTCTTCAAAATATGTAACTATTTCAAAAACACAGTCGTCTTGCAGATAACATTTCCTAAAAACATATTTTTTTGCTACCAGAATTGAAAAAAAGCACCCCAGCAGCTAAAATATTCTGTAATAATACTATTTTCAAAATTCTCTATTGATAATTTTAACTGGTAACTTTGCAAAAAGTTAAGAACCAAATAAGCTTTCGACTTATATTTTGCAGATTAAGAAGTAAAAGTATTTAGTACAAATATATTGTACCAAATACTTTTAAAGAAAAATAAATGTTTTTGGAACAAGAATTACTGTTTGAATTTGATTATTCTTGCACGGAGGAGGATTGCTAAAGAGAAAAAAAAAATTGCAAATATTTGCAAAAGTTTCGGAGATTTTTGATATTGTTCCGAAATGCTTCCAAAAACTTAAAGAATTATTCATTTGAATTTTTTTCTTTGCATTTATCATGGTTATAGTTTCATTATGTTTCCCTTAACGGCGATTGAGACCGAATGACCGCGGATCTCCAAACCAAAGTGTCTCTGTGTTAATCCAATAACGGGGGGGGGAGGGGAGGTGATTTTCTAAGCCACATTGCTCCGGCTGAATTAAATATTTTTAAACGTTTTTTCCAACCAAATATGATGATAAATGTAGCTGACTTGCAGGTCTCTGCAATCCCACTTTTTAAAATTAGTTAGAAGATTTTTTTTTTTAAATGTTTAATAAATAATTCTACAACTTCATAAATATCACAACATTAATAGAATTATATTTTCAACAATCAAACACTTATGGATTGAATTATTTTAATGAATATAACATGCAAACATGCACCTTGATTCTTATAATTTGCATTTTTGTTTTAGAAATTAAAAAAAAAATCCACTCTACGCTACTTTGCCATTCACCGAAAATGGGAAAGGTCCTGTACTGGACTTTGCAGTTCGTTTCAAAAGCATTGCGGTGCATTGTCCACGCTGTGCTGAGCTTGCTGAACTGTGGAAATGGTAAAAAAGTACCCTTGGTGACAAATCCACTGCTGTTGAAGTCAGCCACACAAATAGCAGAAGAAATTCGAGAAGGAAGGGTTTGTATCTTGATAAACTTATATATAGTCCAGGCAACGAAGGCTGAAAAAAGGGTCTAGAGGGAAAGTTTTGGAACACAATTTTTGACTTCATAACTTTGTTTAGACTAGTTAGGAGGTAAACATATCAAAAGTCCCCGCCCCTAGCCCCTGTGCTAAAGGGGGGAGGGGGGGGTTGAATGTCCCATTTTTCGGTTTTTCGCTTATATCTCGAAAACTATGAGCTCTAGCTATATAATTGTAATACACAAAATGAAAGCTGATTAAATTTGCTACAAGCTGCACCCCTCAAGTGTTTTAATATCTTGTATAGTTTTCGAGATATCCGCTCTTGAAAGTCAGTAATTTTGGAGAAAACACTTCTCCCCTCCCCCCACATTTTCCCTCTTTTTCGACCGGATAACTCTTCAATAATGCACCAAAACACTAAATTTTGACCCTAGATTGGTAGAGAATTTGATTCTTTTCAATAATATATCTTATTTTACTATTTTATCTATTTTCCTTCAAATTTTAAAGCGGTTTCAGTGTTGAGTGAAGATTGTACTGAAAGTCCCATAGAGCTAATGCATAAGTTTTGAAATCGCAACTTTTGGAAAACAATTTATTTGCCATGTTATTCCATTTTCACAAGGTATTAGAATAATTATAACATCAATTTAACACAAAATTGAAAAGAAAATAACATCCGGTTATTTAATTATTAATTAATAAAGTTTTAAAATAGTGGCGCCATCTGCTGTATATGTTTGAAATTTTAAAACTTCAAAAATATATAATTAAATAACTAGATAATATTTTTGTTTCAAATTTGTTTCATTTCGATGTTATGTTGATTCCCGTACCTTGACAAAAAGGGCTAACATGGCAAAGCAATACATCTGTGGAAGTTGTTATTCCAAAACTAATGCATTAGCTCTATCGGACTGACAACCCCTCTTATGTACACTTATTCTATACTGAACGTCTAAATAACACCGATACTCATTTTGTAGGCACGTTGTTACTTGAATATTTTATCTATTTTATTTCATTCGTCAAACATCAGTGGGAAAACTGTCAGATGCTATTCATGTTCTTCATCTTCGGAGTCAATTTGAGGGACCCCATTGATGCTGTTCCAATGGTAAGTTTGGCATGCTCTAGGACCTTTGAGGCTTGCTATTTTGCTGCTGCACTTGAGCTGGTACAGTCTTTCTTACATCATCCGAACATAATTTTCAGAACATCGTCAGGTGCTGCTGCTAACTCACTGTGCACTGGGACCAGCAGAAGCGCTATCGACTCAAGAAGTCGCAGTCGGTTGATATCCTTCTCTTTGAAGACACCAAGATAAACGTCAAACAAGATGATTTTCTGTCGAACAATTTAAATAAAATGGTCTCATCAACATACTTAAGGTGTAGCTTGAGGACAATTGAATGTAGGACCCTTCGAGCAGAAAGGGATGTGGACGTTCTGATAGTGGATACGGCATACGGCTGTGAAAATGTCGGAAATGACACAGATACTTATTTTGCTGGCACGTTGTTATACTTTAATATTTTGTGTCGACCTTACAGTCCTCTTGATGGCTACAGCTGATGTGCATAAGGACATCGGTTTCATAAAGCCTGGACGTGGGAAGACAAAGGATTTTTTATTCTCATCCCAAGAGTTACAGCAACTGGGTTTAGGACGTGCTATTTTTGCAAACACAAAAGCTGGATGCGACACTTCATCTTTCACATTTCGAAAAACCGGGATCGCATTTGTGAAGTTGTGTACGAAGTCGTCAGAAGTCCAGAAAGCAGCAGCGGTCTTTTCATACCCTTCCTTAACCACATATCAGGTACAAAAGGCAGGCAATACCTGCATCTTGAGGTGTTATGGTACTCCAACGAAAGAGGCCTTCCCCAATGCCACAGGCTTCCCCAATGCCACCATTGGAACAGCATCAATGGGGTCCCTCAAATTGACTCCGAAGATGAAGAACATGAATAGCATCTGACAGTTTTCCCACTGATGTTTGACGAATAAAATAAAATAGATAAAATATTAAAGTAACAACGTGCCTACAAAATGAGTATCGGTGTTATTTAGACGTTCAGTATAGAATAAGTGTACATAAGAGGGGTTGTCAGTCCGATAGAGCTAATGCATTAGTTTTGGAATAACAACTTCCACAGATGTATTGCTTTGCCATGTTAGCCCTTTTTGTGCAGGTACGGGAATCAACATAACATCGAAATAAAACAAATTTGAAACAAAAATATTATCTAGTTATTTAATTATATATTTTTGAAATTTTAAAATTTCAAACATATACAGCAGATGGCGCCACTATTTTAAAACTTTATTAATTAATAATTAAATAACCGGATGTTATTTTCTTTTCAATTTTGTGTTAAATTGATGTTATAATGATTCTAATACCTTGTGAAAATGGAATAACATGGCAAATAAATTGTTTTCCAAAAGTTGCGATTTCAAAACTTATGCATTAGCTCTATGGGAGTTTCAGTACAATCTTCACTCAACACTGAAACCGCTTTAAAATTTGAAGGAAAATAGATAAAATAGTAAAATAAGATATATTATTGAAAAGAATCAAATTCTCTACCAATCTAGGGTCAAAATTTAGTGTTTCGGTGCATTATTGAAGAGTTATCCGGTCGAAAAAGAGGGAAAATGTGGGGGGAGAAGTGTTTTCTCCAAAATTACTGACTTTCAAGAGCGGATATCTCGAAAACTATACAAGATATTAAAACACTTGAGGGGTGCAGCTTGTAGCAAATTTAATCAGCTTTCATTTTGTGTATTACAATTATATAGCTAGAGCTCATAGTTTTCGAGATATAAGCGAAAAACCGAAAAATGGGACATTCAACCCCCCCTCCCCCCTTTAGCACAGGGGCTAGGGGCGGGGACTTTTGATATGTTTACCTCCTAACTAGTCTAAACAAAGTTATGAAGTCAAAAATTGTGTTCCAAAACTTTCCCTCTAGAACTCTTCGTTGCCTGGACTAATAAGGTCCAGCTATTCATTTACAAGACTCATGGAATAAGGAATCAGAGGCGACACAAAAAGTTCCTGGTGTGCAACTAGAAAAAATTCCTGCGGGGGGATTCAATTTTTCAATATTGTTTTTTAATTTTTTTAATAAAACTAATTATTTAATTAAAACTAATTATTTTATCAAAGTAAATTTTGTAATTAAAATTAATTATGTAATTGAATTTCTTATTTAACTAAAATTAGTTATTTAATTTAAAAAAAATAATTAAAAATAATTATTTAATTTTAAAAAAAATTATTTTGATTAAAAATAATTATTTAATTAAAAATAATATTTAATTAAAAATAATTCTTTTAGAATTAAGAATTACTTTAATTAAAAAATAAGAATTAAGAATTCCTAATTAAGAATTATTTTTAATTTTAAATTATTTTGAATTAAATATTTAAAAATATTTCATGGCAATACGGTGTTTTACTATTAATTCATTATGACTTATTTAGCTTTCATTTTACAAACCTAATGACTGTATTATTAATAGATGATTAATGTTTTATTTTTTAAATAAGAAATTAATGTAAGAGGAACAAAAATCAATGGGGTTGTTTCACGTCCGATCTGACAACAGCTCTGCGATGTTGTTTCCATTTTTCTCGAATTACTTTTGTTTTGGGATTCAAATATGAGTTTTTTATTATTATTATTATTATTATTATTTGTAAATGCCAACTTCTTGCTTTGCGGTTGGCTGTTCTATTCATTTATTAAAGAAAACTTGCATAGAAAGAAAAGTTTCTTTTCATCTATTTCCGCATTCATTTATTGCCCGGACTAGATTTGATGTACTGAAATTAAATTATAAGTTCCAAATATTAAATAGCATTGTAAGAATATATTAGTGTTAAGATAAATTTAACATTTATTTAATTTGTAAAAATATAACTAGCGAAATACCATTTGTGAATGAAACTCCATGCGATTCTAAGAACATCGACATAAATTTCACCTCAATCCGACCATTAGTTTATTTTTAATTAATTTTCAAAGTTTGCGCTAAACCCCGCCCCTCGAAAACGCTGCCTCTGGCCTTCCCTCCCCGCGTGACGACACACGACGCAACTGAGAAAGCCAGAGATAGGCGGCCGCTGTGTCTTGCGAATGTCACTCTTCATAATGTTTATTTATCGCGTCGAACACATTACAGTTATGTAAATTCTGGAAAATATTAGTGCATACGAATGTTGCATAATACCTTGTTTTAATAGTACCATGAAAAAATTACACCAAAAAAATTATTTCAGCTCTCACAGTATGTTAATAACATTAAAAGTGGAAGCTTTTAAAAATGCTTTATGTCCTACCGTCACCTGGGGCACAACTAAAAAAGCTGTTGTCGTAAATTATATTCATATATTTGTAATTAATATTATTTTAACTAAAATCATTTTTAATTAAAATCGCCTTAATTTTAAAAAAATTATATAACTTTAAAGGTAAATAGTTTTTTTGCTGCTAATTTATTATTACTAATTATGAACATTAATTAGTTTTTCTTTTACATTACTATTGTTTGCTTTATTTAATAGACAATTAATGTTTTATTTTTAAAATAAAAATTAAGTGCAATAAATATTGAAAAATCAATTACAAATGTTTTTATTGAACATTTAACTCATTAGATAATTTAAATAACTTAATTTTGTTTTCAGAAACTAAATGAATTAAATCAATAATGAAATTAAACCAAATATCATTAAAAAAATTCGAGTTAAAATTATATTGGAGGCTAGAAATTATGTATACTGTATTAAAAAATTTTTTAAAGACAGTGGGAGTTGGATAAATTATCTGGCCATTTTTAATTCGATTAAATTTGTTAAAACATTTATAGCTCGTGTGTGAAAGCGGTGTCGGGTGATAGTTACTGTTACAAACCAACGTGTTGTAATTTTCCTAGAGATGTAAAAAAAATACGTGTTGATAGTTAGGTTCAACAACGTTCGAAAAGGGAACAGATATTTTTGTTCTTAATTGTAACATTCTTATGTTATAAATTAAAATGCTTCATTGAAATTCAAATACAAATTAAAACTGCATTTAATTGCTGGAAATAACTGCATTTAAGAATTGGAAATATATTTTTCATAGTTACAGGCATTGTATGAACTTGTTACGGGAATATAGTACACACAATGCGTACCACATATAATTACATAAGATACTATATATTTTCTCGAACATGTTTGTCGTAACACGCGTTACAAGTTGTTAAAAGCATTTTACTTATATCTTAGTTACTTATGAAATATGTTTTTTAGTTTAAAAATTGCAATGTGTGTACATTGTTTTGTCGAATCCCTGTAATAATGAATAATATTTCCCAATCTAATTACATTTAATTTTAATCTACATTTAAATTACATAGTTTAATATATAAGTACAAATACATAGTTACATAATATAATTGCATAGACATTTATTTTATAACATAAGCCTGTTACTAATAAGAATAGCATATTTGCTTCAAATTCAAACGTTCTTGAATCTAACTATGTATCAATACACTCATTTTTACAGCTCAAGGATCATTAAAAAACAGCTTTTCTAACGGGTTTTAAGTGGTACTATAAAAAGGTACTATGCAGCATTCGCATTCACTAATATTTCACAGAATTTAAGTCACTTTAATGGGTTCTACGCGATTAAAAAAACATTATGAAGATTGACATTCGTAAAACACAGCGGCCGCCTATCTCTGGCTTTCCCAGTTGGGTCGTGTGTCGTCACGCGGGGACGGAAGGCCAGAGGCAGCGTTTTCAAGGGGCGGGGCTAAACGCAAACTTTGAAAATTAATTAAAAATAAACTAATGGTCGGATTGAGGTAAAAATTTATGTCGATGTTCTTAGAATCGCATGGAGAATGTTTTAAAAGAATAAAAAAAAATGCATGCAAGTTCCCCATTCTCCGGGCCGTCGATTGTGGCTACTCGAGTCGTAATATCCTTTAAAAAAAAAACTCAGGTATCCCCACCAGACCGGCGATCGTGACAGCTACACATGTGAAACTACGTTGTGATTATAAGTTATTTAATTAAAATTAATCGAAGTTGAAGTCATTTATTTAGTTAATTTGTAACTTAACTCTGTGCTGCGTACGATGTCGCCTTTAGCGGTTGCGGTGGGTTCCTACTCAGGTGTCAGCTCGTCACTTCACCGTGGTTCTAACAACGACGAGCGTCGAAAATAGCCATCGTATACACTCTCAGAAATACCACTTTCATTTTTGACGATTCATGAATCCTCACGCCTCATTTCGTTAAAATTTTGAGGATTGTTTCGTCAAACTATCACTTGACTTTTGAGTAAACGCGAATCCTCACTTTTACGATCGTGATTTGACGATTCTGTGTCTTGATTTTGAGGAAACTGAATCTCATTGTTGTACTCCCATGCTCAAAATGACGAAATATTTCTTTAGAGTAGACGACATACAAATCCTCCTAAAAATGACGATTCAAATTTCCTCACTTTGAGGAAACGAAAACTCGGAGCATTTGCCAGTAATGGGAAATTAAGGAAAATTTCGTCGTTTTTGAGCATTCATTTTTGAGAGTGTAGCTTTTTCGTGATACAAATTCAAATTAACTGACCAACTTTCTGTGTTTTTCCAGACCAAAAGCGAAGATGTGGTGCGCGCCTACATGCAGCGTATTCTGGAGGTGGAGCCGTACATCAACGCCACTGTGGAGCGCCCCTTCGCGGAGGCAGTGGCGGAGGCCAAGGAGGCGGACGCCCTAGTGGCGGCAGGGAACTACACTAGGGAGCAACTGGCCCTAGACAAACCTCTGTTAGGAGTACCGTTCAGTGTCAAGGGGCTACTGAAAGTCAAGAGTAAGATCTTTACATTCCTTGTATTGTATTACATGAGAAGGTAAATGTATAGAGTGGCGCAAATTAAAGTGGCCTTGGCATGGAGCTACGAATGCAGGGACTGGGAGATGCTTGGCGGGGAAAACTATTGTAGCTGCCTGAATGCGCCTCTAAGTCGAATGCATAGAGATAGATTGTTCAGGCGTTCAATGACTTCTGAAGCATGTTCTTTCATTGGTTTCATTGAAAGGATTATGGTGTTTTTAGCAATATCAAAACAACGATCAATTTGCGACAACCGTTGAGTCGGTTACGAAGTTGATTGAAATTGGAGTTCATGAGATTGCCGAATACATGGATGAAAAGTCAAACCCTTCTTGATTGGAGGTTTTGCGAAAGCTCCTAAATAACCCTGCAATTCCGATTCTGCCATGGGCGACAATCCCGGGAAAAATTGCGGAATTTGCTCTTCAGTCCATGTATTCGACCCCACAGGCCACCCTACATTGTGTCCGTGTTGGTCCATGGTGCAGTTGCCAGGTTCAGTTTCTACCCTAACTATAGAACTCTTTGGTGTAAGTGTGAGCTTATCAGATCAGTGCACAGGCAAAGATACCATAGTTACCGGCATATAATTCCCCAAACGTCTGTTGGGGTTGAATATTGAAGCGATCAATTTCTTTACGTGGTACAATCTCTGGAATAACATTTTCATTCTTGACGATTCATGAATCCTCAAGCCTATCATTTCGTTAATTCTGAGGATTGTTTCGCCAAACTATCGCGTGACTTGAGTAAACGCGAATCCTCACTTTTACGATCGTGATTTGACGATTCTGTATTTTGATTTTGAGGAAACTGAATCTCATTGTTGTACTCACATGCTCAAAAATGACGAAATATTTCCTTAGATTAGACGACATTCAAATCCTCATAAAAATGACGATTCAAATTTCCTCACTTTGAGGAAACGTAAACTCTGAGCATTCGCTAGTAACGGAATCGTCAAAATTAAGAAAAATTTTGTCGTTTTTAAGCATTCATTTTTTAGAGTGTAAACCTGTTGGTTTTTGACTCGACTGAATTTTCTGTCCTATCCCTTCTTCTAAGCCGAGCCACTTTTATTTGCGCCACCCTGTAAAAATGGTCGACCCATTTGTACATTGATGGATGAGTCTTCAGAAAGATTTCGCTGTACTATTCTTCTTTCCCTTAAATGTCGAAAAATGAAAGGCCTTGAAATATTCTTAATACATCTTACTGCCAACCTCGTTAGATCACCTGACCAACCTTGCTGGGCCTCTGGCCTGTTGTTGCTCGTCAATTTTTATATTTGAAAAATTCTTAACTCTACATTTTAATTTTTCTTTTCTCAAATTTTATTATCCGATACATATCTAAATTCAGCATTATATTATCACAACTACAAAAATGTTCTTCCTTAGATCTCCGATGTACTTCTGGATCGCTTTTATTCAAAGACCACATCGCTGCAGAGGATTCTGCAAGTGTAGAGCTGATGAAGAAGGCTGGAGCCATTGTCATAGCAACCACAAACTGTCCCGAATTCGGACTGGACTTCGAAACCAATAATCTAGTCCACGGACGGACATGCAATCCGTATGGTGTAAACAGGACACCTGGAGCAAGCAGCGGTAAGTACAGGTAAAATCATACAACAACGAGGAACATCAGTTGTTGAGGGATCCCCAGTCCCATGAAGCTCCCAAGGTCCCAGGTAGCACAAATTTTTTTCCAGTGTCGCATGATTATCGGCCAAAGTCGCATGAAGTTTGGTCGATATTCATGCGACATTGGCCAAAGTTATTGTGCTACCTGGGGTAATGTATTTGTTTCGAAATCACAACTTTTTTCAAAAACAATTGCTTTGTCTTGTTATCCCATTTTCACCAGGCATGGGAATCATCATAATATCAATTTAATACAAAATTGCAAAGAAAATAACATTCGATTATTTAATTATTAATTAATAGTTGTAAAATATTGTCGCCATCTGCTGAAAATTCGGGCATTTTTAAAACTTCAAAATGGATGAAAATGGATGACTTAACAGGATGAAAGTATTTATAATTACACTTTATATTAATGTGATGAGAGTGTTAAGGACTTCACTTTAAGGGGATGAAAGTGTTAATAAGGATATTTTACGTTAACATGATGGAACTGTTATGAATACTTAATAGTTAACGTGATGAAATTGCTATTAATACTTAATGTTAACGTGATTGATGAAAGAGTTAAGGATACTTTTGTGCTGTTTTCCAGGTGGTGAAAGTGCATTAGTAGGTGCAGCAGGATCAGTAATAGGAATAGGAAACGATCTCATTGGAAGTATTAGAATGCCTTGTCATTTAACGGGACTCTATGGACACAAACCAACAATGGGTAATTGGCAAAAACTTAATTTTATTACGAAGTAATTTTTAGCTACACATAAATTTGCACTTTAAGAGTATTGACTGGAAGCAGTTATTTTGATTCCTAGGCGCGAGATGGCACTGCAAGCGCTGCAAAGATTTGGCGATTGTTAAAAAGAGCAAAGGGAATACGCCCCGCCCCCCTCCCCAGAAAACGAAAAGTTTCACTTGATATTATTTAATTTGCTAATCAAATAATTGATAAAGTCTATTCCTTTCAAAAATTTTGGTGAGAAAACGTTACATTTCACATTCTGGATGATGTCATAATCCAGAATGTGTATTTTAGTTTATCTTCCTATTCGTTGCATAATCTGACGAAAGATCGAACGATAGGAACAATCGAAGTTAAAAAGTAGAAAGGAGGAAAACGAGAAAAATAATTGAAGACATTAACTGCATTATTTGTCCAAACTATTTTTTACAATTGTATATTCTAATTAGAGCAAATCAGTGGCTGTGAGTTATTACACGTGCTCGTCTTTCAAGCCCAAGATTGCGGGTTCGATCCCCGTCTGAGTCGGTAGATTATCTGAGTGGGAAAAAGGCCGGCACGCATGTCGTATGATTATGTAGCATGTGAAAGATCCCTTGAGTTCTTGGCTTTTGTTCTCACGGAAAACTACATCTCGGCATACTTAAAACATCCACATCAGATTCCTTGCATTCTGAGAGTCAAAATGGAAAGAGAGAGCAGCCTAGATGGGGGTGCCACAAAGAAATGGTTCTCAGTCTGGCGAATATGCCGAGTCTGCAAGTACTTAGCAGCCAAAAAAGCAGAACCTTAGAAAAAAATTCTAATTAGTTGCAATAACTATTAGTAAAATATTCAAAAAAAAGAAAACGTAAACAAATATTAAAATTCAAATTTAATTCGTTGCCATAAAGTGTTTGCAGGGACTGTCAGTCCCATAAAGCTAATACTTTAGCTTTGAAACCACAACTTTTGCAAAGGAATTGTTATGTCATGTTATCCCATTATCTCCGCTTTTTCTACATTTAGCAGGTATAAGAATCATCATAACATCAATTTAAAAAACAAAATCGAAACGAAAATAACATCCAGTTATTGAATTTTTTATTGATAAAGTTTTAAAATTGTGTCGCCATCTGCCGCATATTTTTGGCATTTAAAAATTTAAAAATATATAATTAACACGTTGCGTGCCACTGACTCCTTAGGGAGTCGCGTGGTTCCGATTCATCGATAACAGCACATTCTAATGAAATTCATAGTGCAATTTTGCCAACAGTTCTTGTGAGTCCAAGTTAGTTTGTAAACTTGATAAGCATGATGGTCTAGTGGTTGCACAAACTACATGATCTAGCTCTGTCATCGACCCTTTTTGTGATATTTAATTGACACCTAGTAATGCGCGTCTCTGACCAAGCACACAAGCCTGAAAATATATATCTCTACCTACCAACCACCTAGTATTAACAGATGTGACTGATGAATTCCATACGTATATTTTAATTCTCATGCAGTTTTTGTGTTATTGCGAAGCGTAATCTTTCGCCAGGAACACTTCCTCGTATTTTTAGGACTAGCTGTCGTGTAGCTTTAGTTAGCGACGTTAATTCAACCTAACCTTGCAATTTTACGACATCGAACTAAGATTTGTACTTGTTCGAAAATTACGAATAGTTAGTTCATTTCCATTGTAACGAACATGTTTTAAAATACAGGATGTTCTTCTACTTCATCAGCCTCTATCGATGAAGCCTCTATCGATGATTTGGTGGCAGCGAATGTGTTAAATAACTAGATAAGGTTTTCGTTTCAACTTTATTTCCTTTTGGTGTTATGTTGATTCCCACACGTGGGGTAAAAGGGCTAGCACGGCAAAGTAATTCTTCTGCGGAAGTTGTGATTCCAAAACTACACTCTTAAAACGAACGAGCGATTTTAACTCAGTCTGATTGATTTCCACTCCTCCAGTATGGAAAATACACTTCTCCTTTTGGAGTGGATCCTTTGTGTGTTAAACCTCCTACAGGATCACTCCAAACGAATGATTTTAACTCAGGGGGGGGAGATAATATTCACTCCTTTCCAGTGTCGAAAATGCACTTCTCCAACTGGAGTGGATTTCACTCTTTTGTTTTAAGAGTGTAGCCGTATAGGACTGACAGTCCATCCTAATGCGTATACACCTCATTCACCAGGATTGGTTCCCAATGGCGGATGTGTCCCCGATCCCCATCCTGGAATGGAGAAGTTCCTATCCACCGGCCCCCTGTGCAGGTATGCAGAAGATCTCATCGCCAGCATGAGGGTGCTCTCGACACACGAGGAGACGCGTCTCAAATTTGGAATATCCGTAACTATAAACGTTTATTATACAGGGTGGCGCAAACAAAAGCGGCCCTGGTTATAAGTATATAGGGACACTCCTCAGAATTTAGCTACGTAGTCTGAAAGATAAGAGGGAGGATGCCTTTGCCTGCGAGGAAGATCGGTTTTCTGATGTAGCTGAAGGGTCGATCCGTTATTCGTACTCTCCGAAGCAGTTTAATGCACTAATTCCGGCCATTCACTAGCATATAAAAATAGTTCTCGTTGTCAATTAAAATGTACGTATCGCCTGTGGGTGCCAGATGCCGCAATGACGCAGTTGCTAAACGTCCATCGGGAAGTTTAACGAAAGCATAATCCGGGTTGGCTTTCAAAAGATTAACTCCTTTTTACCAAAGATTCTTTAGTTATTTTTTCGAATGCTGTTTCTCATAAAAACGGGGCCAGGCTTATTTTACAAACCTGGTGGAGAGCGTCCGTTATTGGATCGTCTAGTATATGTGAATAGCCTATTCACATATTCTAGACGATCCAATAGCCATTATGAGGTGTAACTTTTGTCGCAGAGCGCAGAAGAGAACGTATTAAATGTAGATACCTATATCGGAAGCATTTCTTCATCATTCAATTTGCATCTGGTTCGTTTTGAGGGCTAGTTGGATGGTCTTCCATACAATCCCGTTATAACGCTCGACCCGACCGTTACCTTGCGGGTTGTACGCTGTAGTGCAGATAAAGGCAACTCCCAGTGAATTTAAATCTTTTTTAATCGGATGACACGAAAGAAGCACCTCTGTTCGAGTGAATATAAGCTCTGGTTAGCCAAATAAAGAAAATACATTTTGTAGGCCGGAAATAACAGTGCTAGCTGAAATGTCTAGATACGGGATAGCAAAAGGTAAAGGAAATCTTGAGAACTCGTCTACTATGGTGAGCAAGTAGCGGTTCCGAGATGTTGAATGAAGAGATGATTTAGCCTCTCAAATGGAGAAGTTGTTTTTATCAACGTCCCTTCATTCTTATGGAAACGAGGTTTCAGCTCATTGCAAACGGAGCGGTTACCTTCTTTATCTCATCCAAAAAATAAGTCAAATTTTTCAGTCTCATCCAATGATGCAAACGCGTGATACCTGGGTGGCAAAGCATATGATTATGGCCGTCTGACAAGCTAGTTTTAGAGTGGCCTACAGCAAAAATCCTAGATAAGGCATCCGCTGAACCATTTTAGATATCAGATTTAATGGCTTCTATTGCTTTTACAGTAGCTGGACAATGAAAGAGGACAATGATTATTGTCCAAGAGTGGAATTTTTTGTAGGCATTTCTGATTATCAGACTTATCTCCGGTTCCAATTATATCGCATAATTGAGGTTCTCTACTGTATTTTCAAATAGTACTAGCTTTTCTCATAATAAAATATTTTTTTACGGCAACATAAAATCGTAATATTTTTATCATAAATTAAAATACCTTTGATGATTTATAATTTATGCATTGGATGATTTTACATACTTTAACACAAACTTATCACACGGTAACACAAACTTTTATTACAGGTCAATTTTAAAAAATTGAAAATCTGTTATATGACACAAATTCAAAGTCCTTTGGTGGCTGCGGTCGACAGCGAAATTTTAGGTGGTTTGAAAAAAGTAGGTTACTTCTGTTTATCAAATGTTAATTTTACTAAGAATTTTATTACAATTTTCACGCTTATAAATAGAACTTAATGTTTTTTGGGAGTCCTTTTTTAACGCTTTATTTACTGACAAATCTGTCAGAACCACTTATGAGGCTCCTATTTTATTTTCATTGTCAATTTGTCAATTGGAGATTCATTTCATTCATTGAATCATTCATTGATGATCATCGATTCGTCGTGGCCAAAAACCCCAGACCCCCAAGTTTACCGGAGTTTATTAATTCTGGGGCGATTTTAGACTTGGCACCAATTCCTCTTATTATAGTATAAGATAGACATTGCTGTCCCTTGTAGAACTTTATAACCAGGTTATATACTGTATCGAAAGTTGTTTATACTAAGCAGGATATATAGTTATATGTTTCAACGTTTCCATGTCAAGCCAACTTTTTTAACAGGGGGAAAGGAAGCGGTATTCTGGTCACCAAACTGAACTCTTATCCCGGTATCCCTGTGTTAATCCCATTCACATGGAAATGCTAGCATCGCGGAAGCGATGTCGTTTGTCGCACGCTGGGTTACTACACGATGTTCATTTCATTGTCAATTTAGAGAAAATGAGGGCAAGGAGGAACTTTTGATTACATTGTTCGGTTATTAGAACATTGAAGTCTACAAAAGAAAAGTAAATTCTTCAGAAAAATTAGTCTTTTTTATTGCTCTGCACTATTAAAAAAGAATGGTGCAAGTATTTTACCGCAATCCTGGCAATTTCTCTAACTAAATCAACGCGCAAAACAGTGGTGGAAGCTAGGAATTTCCAGGTTTCAGTTGCAACTTGCTACATTCTTTTTAACTGCACTGTTAAAAACAAATCCATGTCAAATAACGGGCAGGGAATGGCAGCAAAGATTCTCGTCACATCTCTATGGTCACACCCTATTAAAAAAAACACTCATGCCCATCATTCCCTATAGCAAATAGATCTAAAACTGTACAAATACGGGAATCGCCCTAATTTTCTAACAGTTTAAGATATAAGGCCGTTTATTTAGGGGATCAGAGACTAACTAGAGGCATGGTTGCAGTGATTTATTCAGATAAACTATATTAATCAATCATAATATTATTTTAAATATTTTCCCATTTAAATATGATTAAGAACATTGTATGGTAATTAAAGGCATTTAGTTATAATTAAAACAATTTTTGGTTTATATATTTACATACCGTTAGTGCTGCCATCTGTATTTTGTGAATAATTACTAAAATTTTGTTTAAATTAATAACTACATATTATCCCCATTAATTAATTTCCAAATTGGAATTGTAAGATATCTGTTACCAAACAAGACCATTAAGAAGTGTAAAATTAAATTTCCATCAAGTAAGCTGTTGAACATTTTTTATAGTGTTTGCTCTTTTATGAGTTTTATAATAAAACTTCCGATATTTTTTAGGCCATTTCCTACTTTGAAACCACCTACGATGTAAAATCAATAGAAATCAACATCCCTTTGCTGTACGATATAAACCGATGCGTCTTGAGTCTGATTTCCAGTCCTGAAGATCTTAAGAAGACTGAAGACCTCAAAGAAGTACTGACTAACGGGAAGGCCAAACACATAAACGTAAAAACTGACCTTTTAAAATGTTTTGTTGGAAAATCCACCTTCTCGAAAGGACCTCTGTTAGTAATGAACTTCGGACGCAGTTGGCCCTTGTTCAATGAGAACAAAACGGCATTCTATAAACAAATGCGCGACCAGCTTGCTAAAGAGTTCGACCATCTGCTCGACGAAGACACCGTTCTTCTCATGCCAACGTTGCCAACAGCAGCTCCGTACCACACTGAGATGCTGACCTACTCTCCGAGCACTTGCTACACTTCTATTTTCAATATTCTTGGACTACCCTCGACCCAGTGTCCGTTGGGTATCAATCGAGATGGCCTTCCTTTCGGAATTCAGATAGTCGGTAGGAAATACAACGATCCGTTGACCATAGCGTGCGCCATTGAACTTGATAAAGAATTTGGAGGATGGGTACAACCAGATAGGTTGATTTAGATATATGGATTATAGATAGTTATTAATTCGAAAAATTATTGTTGAATTTAATATGCGCATTTGCTTGAGATTGGTCATTTTTAAAATGGTAATGATCACCACATGAAGAACATTACCCATTCATTTCTTCCAATATTATATTTAACATTTAAAATGTGATGCCGAAAGATCCTCAACATGCGCGGCCAAGCCCCAAATACGAACTAAAACTTTTTTCAAAACTAATATTACATCTGCACATTTCAAGAAAAGACACCTGCGAATGCTCGACATTGCTGAAGAGTTCAACCATCTTCTTGTCATTTGATACTACAGTTGCGTACCACACTGAGATTCTGACCTACCCCTTCAGAGCACTTGCTACACTTCTATTTACAATATTCTTGGATTACCCTCGAAGCAGTGTCACTTGGGTATTAACCCTTTCAGTCACAATGATGCCAATTGGCATCATCATGTTTCTGATCATAATTTTTTAAAAAAATAATAGGGCTATGACATTTATTGGTATAAATAAAATATTTTTTTTCTAATAGAAATTAGTTAGAAGAATCGAATGATGTGTTTTTTGGTATCATAAATGGCTACATAGACGATCAGAAAAAAATATAAAATGATGATGTTTCTTTATAATTTAAATTGGGAAAAATTTCTTTGGGACTGAAAGGGTTAATCGAGATGGTCTTCCTGACGGCATTCAGATAGCTGAGAGAAAATACAACGATCGACCATCGTGTGCCATTCAAATTGAAAAAGAATTCGGAGGATGGGTGCAACCAGATGGCTATTGATTTAGAGCAATTATTGGTTGAATTTAGAATGCGTTTTGCTTGAGATATATCTTCTTATAATGGTAATGATCACAACATGAAGAACATTACAAATTCACTTTTTCCAATATTTTATTTCACATTTAAAATGCTGCCAAAAGAGATTCAACATGAGCGGCCAATCACCAAATAAAAACCAGATCATGCCCCGTGGGCCGAATCTTCATGGGCCGAATCTCGTTGGGATAGGATGGTTTGCTAGAAAGGGCGGTTCAGGTAAATTGCAATATGAAAAGGTGAGACATCCCTTTCTTAGCGACGTGTGCAGTGTAGCACATACACGAATCGTAAACTATTTCGTTACCTCTTGACATAATATTTCCAAATATTGCTATTGTTATATTCCTTGATATAACATTTCCAAATGAACATTCCAAAGCAACCCCCATTGTAGTGTCCTCTTCCGACACGCCTACATGAGCGAGTTGGGTTCCCTTTCTAAACAGGGCCTAAAACCTGCGGTCACCTCTTGAGGGACCTTGTAGTGAAAATCCTTCCTACAATTTACGTGTAAATAATTTAGGAATAACAAAGAGACAACTAACATCATCACATGCGCCATTGTTAAGTTCCGAACACCTGTGTTCGGTTTTTGGGGATTCGGTCCACGGGGAAGACACCCAGGGCCGGAATTCTAAATAGGCTAAGTAGGCTGTAGCCTTGAGCGGCAAATTTTAGGGGGCAGCAGATTTTACGACAAATAAATTCGGCATAAAAAATATTGTACAATATTAATATTTTAAAGGAAGAAAACGAATAATTTGCGTTAAAGGGCTAATCGTAAACATATATATCGTATTAATATTTAAAAGTAAATATGGTAGTTGCGAGAGTAATTGCACTTTCTCCCCCTGATCCAGAAATTAAAAGAAAAATAGTATAATCATTTTGATTTGCCTATTATTTCGGTTCCGATTTAGAGTGTAAAGGTACATCGATAATTTTAATATTTAAAAAAAAAAAATAATAGTCAAGAAAGCTATATCGGGCGGCAAATCGATCGTAGCCTACAGGCGGCAAATCTTTAAATCCGGCCCTGAAGACACCGGCAGGGGTCCTGATCCCCTAACGACGCAACCCCCCCCCCCTCCCCCCAAATTTCGGCTTCAGACCTCTCCCTGTTTGTGTTTCTCCCCACATTTGTTTTTCAAACACATGTGTAACCAGAAACAGTATTGATTGTACATGTAAAGTATAAAAATAAAATAACCACTGTCTTAACTGTAATTTGCTCTCACTTTTGCACAAGCAACCACTTTCATGGGGTTTCTTTTTGTCCACTTATTTTCCTGTTTTTAACATGTGAGCGTATATTGTACCATGTATAAGCACATAATAAACATTTGAGATATATTCTTCTACTTGATTATTTATTACTTATATTTTATACATTATTTTAACCGAATTTTTTGATCTCTGACAATTTACTCTATACTCTCTCTCCACATTAGGATACAGAAGCCCTCCAGTTAAAAAAATAAGTACTCATTAGACTAATTTTTATTAAAAATTGGTAAAAGGCACCACAGCCTAGGTTTTCAAAGTAAGAATATGGTCAAAAGGTCATCAAAAAGGGGAAGGTTCAACACCTTCCCCTTTGTTTATGGAATCATAATTTCGATAAAAGATTATCTTTTCTTTTTTTCTTTCTTTATCTTTTCTTTGCCACACCACCCACTAATGACCTTTCGGCCATGAGGAAATTTGTGACAAAACATTTCAGAAGAATTTTATATTCAAACACATAAAATATTTTTCACGGATAATTATAACGAACTTGGAAGTTTTAATTTGCAAGATCCAAAAAACATAAATCGTCCCATTTTTCTACTTTTTAGTTTTTTGCGTTTTGCGCTAAAACTATAAACCTTTACGGTAAAAGTTTTCGAAGACGAAAGAAAATACATGCTATTCTATATCAATTAACCAAAGTAACTTTTTGATATAGTATTAGAAAACTAGTGGTGATTTTTTTTTAACAATACGAAATTTGTTGTAAAAAATACAATTTTTACCGCTTTTTTTATACTTATTTCGACGTTCATCGTTAAGCTAGCTTAACGGTTTACAAAGTTAGTAATTAAATAATCTACATACATCTTTGCATAGAGTAACATAAAAAAAGTTTGTTTTACTCAATCAGAAAACAAAGCTAAATTTCCATGAGGTCATAGCTTTTTTTTTTCAGCAAAATTAATATATAAAACCATGGAAATTTTTTATTTTGTACTATAAATTTCGTATCGAAGAATCGCAATTACTTTCTACTTACTAGAAAGTTACTCTTGTTGTTAAATGACGAAACATTAAATTTGGATTCTTTCGTCTTCCAACGTTTTCAGGGCATATATCTGTGTGTTTTGTGCAAAATAAAAAAAAAATTAAAAAAATTGGCAAAAATTGTGTGTGTGGGGGGGGGGGGGGTTGTCTTCCTAAAAAATCACCATAATTATTTTTAATTGTTGCGAAAAGATACTTTTTGTGTCTATTGATACAAAATTCCATGCAGATTCTTTCGTCTTTGAATCCCTAAAAGCGTTAAGTTGATAGTTTTACGTTAAAATATAATAAAAGTAAGAAAAATAGCAATACTCGAGTTTTTTACCCAAATGTTTTACAGAAAGCTCGATTAAAACTGGTAAGGTCAAGGTATGGCGTTATCATCAGGTCATTGAGATTTCCATTCCAAAAATATCATTTTTGTCTATTTCATCAGACTTAGACTGATGGTATATAGATCAGCGGTTCCCAACCTGGGGGCGAACGCCCCCAAGTGGGCAATTTGTGTTATCAAGGGGGCAAAAATACTTGAGGGGCGATCAGGGGGCGATGAATATTCAAAAGGGAGGAATTAAAATAATGTTGTACCTTTGTACAGTAAAACCATTCTCAAACCATAACCGAACCAGCCAATTTTTACTTTCATCTCTCTTAAATTTTCTAGAAACAAGTAAAAATGTCTTAGCTAATTATTTAATTTTTGTTCTTTAAAGATATGCTAAAAATATGTGTTTTATGTTTTTTCCATTTTATTTGAATGTGACCGGATTGATAAAGCTTCTTTAGTTGTCTTTATATAAGGTAGTAAGTGCTATATAAAAACTGTTTTAAAGTTACATTTGAACTCAAGTTGTGGTAGGAGATAACATAAAAATTAAATGGGGGCGAAGGACGTGAATCAACCTAAAAAACTAGGCGATTGTCCAGAAAAGATTGGGAACCACTAGTATAGATAATGAAGTGAATTTCAAAGTCCATGACTTCTCAGTCCCTTTTGACACTATCATAATCTGATATCCATTCAAGTTCAAAGATAAGACAAGTATCAACACAACAGTATATTATTAGCATCGTTCGCAATGGAATCGAACACTGATTTGTTATGTAAGTAATCTTTTAAAACTCCAATGAATAATTTTACCTAGCTACTTGTTGAAGTTATATTTACCAATTTCAGTTCTAACCGTCCCATTTTATAATTTCGTTTTTAGAAAGAATAATATGACAATGATATCAATGTTCAATGATCAAATATGATATCTATGATTTATACTAGAGCCTTAGTTTTGGGTGGAATGTGCACTTTTTCTTCCGTCTGTTCATCTGTTCTTTATAAGACGGTCTGTTATATTTTAAGTTTAAGATTTTCTTTTTTTTAAATGTTAGAAAAGTATGAGCCTCAAATAATGACTTATCTTTTATACTTTTTGACCGTCTGTCTTCTGTCTGCACGATTTTCCATACATCAGTCCTTTTTTTAACATGTCTCTTATAGTTTTAGTTCTAGCCTTCCAATTTGAATTAATAATAGTATTTGAGTTTTGAAGGGGCTGTGGGGAGCCTTGTGGTTAGGACCTTGATCTCCGGATCGAAAGGTACCCAGATTGAGTCCTGGTACCGAATGGGGAGTAGGTGTTCGTTAAATATGTTGGGTCCGAAAGTCCTGTGGGCGGTCGTTGCGCAGTTTCCCATGGGTACAGGTCCCTACTCCCTGGAGACTATTTCCCTCCCCTTCAAGAACATGTCTAAATTATGAAGGTGGCGCGTGATAAATGGCACCATTTGTCACCTGTGTGTGTTAGTGTGATGTTGTTTCTGTCTCACTTGACGATGGTTTATAAGCGGGCCTCCGACCAAGCACACAAGAATGAAAATATATGCCAACCAACCAACCTGGTTTTTGATGGTTATACTTCTCTATCTTTTAACCCTCTAATGCATGAATTTTATTTTCATTCCGAAAAAATATATATGTATCTTAAATCCTCATATATTATGGGAAAAATACTGAAAAAAAATTAAATGCATTAGAATTTTAATAATTTCAATATGTTTTAAAAATTTCCATATGGCAAAAACCAATTTTAAAATTCCAATTTTGATTATAATGACTAGAAAACGACTAAATATATTTAAAAATAACACCTTTAACTATAATTAATTTTTCAAAACAATTTATTTGTATTTATTGTACTATTATTATTATACTTTGAATACTGACAAAAACGTAATTTCACAACAGTTGATAACCTCACTCTATAATTATGAATAGACTTTTACTACTGTCATCTATGAGAGTTATTAGTAACTAAAACTTCAAAGTGGAATAAAGTAGATGAAAAAACACAGATTTGTCGAGAGGGAGCTCTACTTTAATGGATTAAAGTGGATTATGTTACTTGTTGCCAAACGGCAACAACGTGCATTAGAGGGTTAAACTTTGTGTCCGACTGTGGTACACACTTGTAAAGTTACAGGAAAATTATTATTATTTTTGGCATTATTTTAAATTCATTAATATGGAACGGTTTATGAGGAAATCTCCAAAATAAGGTTTTATTTAGGTTGTATTTTTTTCAAAACGACAAGCTAACAAAATGGTTAACGTTATCTCGCCAACACATGCTAGAATTAAACTTTCTCACTAATTGTTATTTTAAAGTCTTTTTTAAAACAATTATTGAATTTTAAAATTCAGAAATAAAATAAAGGCTATACGAAGAAACGCTTTTAATTTTAATTAAGTCACATATACAATTATTTATTACGAACAGATTTTCAAATGCTATTAGTTACAATCAGATTATTACATTTGTTTCATAAATATTGCTACAGAAAAGTTTCTTTAAAATTCGGCGCACTTTATCGGAAATATAAACCACGTATTACAAAGCAAGGGTTACGACCTTAACTGCGACCTTAACACAATATTTAAGGAAAGCAAAAGAAATCTTCAGAATGATTTTGCAATGATTTTCAACCAAGGAAGTGGGCACTTATCATTTTAACTAATCAATGTGTCAAGTTCACAATGAAACATACTGAAAACCTAATTGCAATAATATTGAAGGGTATTTAATTTTAATATTAAGCACGCTTTTTTGAAATTGCTTTGGAAACAACATCATACAATCAAAAATATAATAATGTAAAAACCTAATGTTTATTATACATACAAAATGCATTTTATGCACTTGAAGAAAAAAAAAGATTTTTAGACATTTGACAGACATCAATAATTTTAATAAGCATTTACCAACACATTTCAACCACTAAACACTAAACGATACTGCAAGTTATGATCAAATTTGCCAAGTTATTTTTTAAACGGTCTATAAAACTCGAAAACTTGTGTGAATTGTGTTTGAAAGATTAATAAGAGGTAGTAAATGAAAAAGATATTTGTTTAAATCGATATTTTTTTTTTTTTTTTTTTTTGGAGGTATGAATAAAGTTTGCAAAAAAAAATTTCAACTTTATGGTCGTTCAACTTCGAATGATTATATGTGAACAAATAATGAAAAATAATAAGAAAACATTTGGATATCTGGAGAATTTTGAAGGTCATAAACATTTTTATTCATAGAAGATGGCCGTTGCTATTGGATTTTTTTAAAGTTGATGCTCATATTATAATGTAGACGACCTCTTATAATTTTTTTACTAAAAACTTTAAAATATATATAAAAAAAGGTGCATTAACAACACTTTACAAATTCGAGAAATTATAAAATCAATCATTCCTTACCCCAAAATTTATTTTGAAAAAAGGACAGCTGTTTTTTTCCCGATGCACTATCTAAAAAACAAATGTCGACCAACAACAGGCCAGAGACCCAGCAAGGTTGGTCCAAAATATATCTAATTCCTTTACCAGATTCCAATAGCTATCGAGGTTCTTCTTAAAATCTTCCACTCTCTTCGAATACACAATGTATTCTGGTAAAGCATTCCACTCATTGACGATTCTATTGTAAAAATAATGTTTTCTTACCTCCTACACTGTTAAAAAAAACCTGAATTTTACGTGAATATTTCTGTGATTATTTTCGGAAATTTACGGAAAGATTGCGTTTCTTCAACAAACAGACGGTTTGTCTGAAATAAACAGCTTGTTTCCGTTTTCCTTAAACGCTTGACTAGCGAAAACGGGAAAACACCGTATTTCTGCGTGCAGACTTTCACTTAAGACCCGTATTAACGTAATTTCTCCATATAACCTCGCACCGAACAGCTTTTAGCCTCGACACACCCGCCGACCGACTCAGCCACCATATTTTTTGTTTGTTTGTTTTGACCACATCTGAAGCAAGAAAGATAAATATACAGGTATGTTCATTTCTTTTAATAAAATAAGATTTTATTTAAAGATTATATTTTTTATCTTTCTTTTCTATATATAGAATCCAGTTCTTATCTCTTTCTTATTTGTTTCTGTAATCTCTATAGTCATATAATTGACCGTGGGATGATACCTGAAATTAGTAATTCCGTTTGTTTACCAACACGCTTAACTAAGTAAATTTAATTTAAAAGTTTGAAAAAGCTGTTAAATGTATGAAATAAACAATGTTCACCTACAAACAAGTGCACATTATTAAAAAAAATAATGAAATTATTTGAACTTAATGCATTTAAATTCGATTGAAAAGCAATTGCCCTCGTGTAGCTCTTGTGCGACGATAATTCAAAACCTAACCTAACCTCGATTGAAAAGCACGGTTACGCTATCGCTATCAGCACAGCATGGTTTATTTTAAAAACTATGCAAGCATACATAACGTAAACTTCCTCTTTAATAAATAATACTCTTTTGTTTAATGTAACGAATTAATTAGTGATTACGGATGTATGCAGATCACATGCTTTGATTCGATTCAGATGTTACATGCACTATTGTCAATGCTCTTTGTTTTGAAAAATCTGCACTAAGAAAAACACAATTTCCAATTAAATGCAAATTTTCTAACGAATTCAAAATTTAGGAATTGCAAGTGTCCGCAGAGCGCTATTTTAGTGTTCATTTAGATATAGCTGCTAAGTAATATCTCATTTTCGGCCCACCGTCTGCAACTACAGCAATAGTTATTAGCTTTTGCTAGAATACTAATTATAAGATTGTATTTTATTACTAAATACTATATAAAATTGTATTCTATTACTAAATACTATTATAAAATTGTATTTTTAATTTTCTATTGTAAGATTTGGATAAATCAATTCATTAAAGGTACTCTAAGATTCATGCCTTGTCTTCCCCATCCCCCCTCTTCACAAAAAAGAGAAAAAGCGTTTTTAACTCTGATATTAAACTATTACGGTGCTGATACTATGGAAGACTTGCTCGAAAAAAAGCCTAAAATTGACAAATTGTTTAATTTTAGAAGGCTTAAGAAGATTTTGTCCGATTAACGCCTGATTACCACTTGCTTCTTTACATTAGATCTACTTATTCAAAATTGGATTTGTATACTTTAATATATTATTTTTTTAGGTGCTTGTTTATCATAAATCTCCAAAGAGGGTCGAAAGTTCAGAAAAAGAAGAAAACTAAATCTGTAGTTCCTGCACAAATTTTTAAATTAGTTGAGGATTTGAAATACCATAACAGTCTTTTTCAATTATGAAAGAAAAATAAAACATGATTATACTCTGTAATTCTTTTATTATTCATATATTGTTAAATTGTATCAGTGGTGTATCCAGGATGGGGGGGGGGGGGGATAATAACTCTCGTCCCCATATACTAAAAAATTTTGTTATTTACTGTCAGTGACTATACAAATTCTTGTATGTGTTTCACAAATGCAGACACTTAAAAATTTATTGTTTTTGACTACAAATGTTACTGTCTAAAAGAGTCTCTCTGTTAAGGGGTGTTCAACCCCTAAGACACCCGACTCATTATCCTATACCCATGATTTTGCCCTGGATATGCTAACTGTAAAGTACGACACCATTTAGCCACAGAACAATACTAAATATATACATTGTAAAAAATATGACAGAAAAATTATCAAAATTCTTAAAAATTTTCTGCCATATTAAAATTGTTTTGAATATATAAAGAGTGGTAATTTTTAAATTTCAAAAATGCGAACAATGTCCTTTTTTTTCAGATAATATAACAAATATGGTTAAATCAAAGGATTAGAATGTATTAGTTTTGAATAGATTTAAGGTTAAAGTATGAAGACATTATATGCTTACGTTTTATAAGTTAAGTTCTCCAAGGAGTATCTCACCACTGGTACGTGCCCGACAAGCCTGGAACCTACATTGACTCTGGCCTGAGTCGGCATGCTTTTTCCTCCCTGTCACGTCTTCGTACTGGCCATACGAGACAGATTAAATTTATTAATGGAGAAAGGGTTTTCCCGACGTGCACCATCTGCAATGTATATCAGACTTCACCCGAACATCTTCTTGACTGCATGGGCGTGTCAAAGAAGGAACTGTTCTCTGCCAACCCGCTACAAGTTCTGGACTTTCTTAATGTTTTCAACTTGTTTGATATTGTTTAATTGTTGTGTTCCTGTTTTGTGTGTCCATGGATTTGTGTATATACACTTGGGATAATAAAAAAAAACGTTTTATATAACAAACAGGATGCATGTTTGAATTTCCTTATGCTTAGCTTATATTTATAACACCATATATAAATGGATATATTAAGAATGATTGATGTTTAAATAGTATATAGAAACAAAATTGACAAAAAAAGCAAAAATGTCTTGGAATTAACTGGAAAATACTATGTAAGTTTTCTGAATTTAAGAGAGAAATGCCAATTAGAAATTAATGAAATTAACAGGAAACAGCTAAATGGAAAATCCTGAAATTAACGGAGAAATTCCGAAATTTAAGATCCTGAAAATAACGGAGAAATTCCGAAATGGAAGATCCTGAAATTAACGGAGAAATTCCGAAATGGAAGATCCTGAAATTAACGGAGAAATTCCAAAATGGAAGCCCCTGAAATTAACGGAAAAATTCCGAAATAGAAGTTCCTGAAAATAACGGAAAAATTCCAAAACGGAAGATTCTGAAATTAACGGAAAAATCCCGGCAACTTGCTGCCAGTAGTTTTTCCGTTAATTCAGGGATTTTTTTTAACAGTGTACTCCCTTCTAAAGAGGGGCCCGGATGGCCGAGTGGTAAGCATCGCAGGCCAGCAGTCTGTGTGCTGTAACGGGCGCGGGTTCGATTCCCGCCTTCGCCCTGGGTGTATTTCCTATCTTTGTGACAGTAAAAAATCTTTCTGTGTCTGTCTTACTTGACGAAGACTTATAAGCGGCTCACTGAGCAAGCACACAAGTCGGAATATATATGTAAAATACCCTACCCTACCCTACCCTTCTAAAGAATAGTTTTATTTCGAATGAAGTCAAGTATACGAAAGAATGCGCTTTGCATGTCCACTATACTTCCGTCCTTAGTGGGTTTTTTTAATATATAATCCGAATATTAAATTTATATCCACTAAATATATTTTTGTTGGACTTGTAAAACATATTCCATAAAATAATAAGCTATTCCAATAAAAAAAATAAGTATGGGGCAAAAAACTAAGTTTTATGAAAAAAGTGCAAACCGAATTTCTTTTGAGTTTTTGTACATAAATTTAAAAACTATTTGAATATGATATTTGCACAAAATATATTCGATATGATGTCTGAAACACCTAGTTGTCCTCATGCTCCTTATCAAAACAAAACCAGCCACGGCCAAATGAATCCGTTATTTTCCCTTAGAACTTCTGTCTTCAAGAATCCCACTAAATTTTTGAGACAATTTTCTTCATTATATTTGAATGTTGACGCAATTCTCCTATGCCAAGGTTTTAAGAGCTCATCAGGAAAACAAAACTCTATCTTCGGACATATAATACCAGTATAGGCTTTAGTTGTAGCTTACAATTTATTCTAACGCTTTTGAAAAGGATTGAAGGTCGCCGAAAAGGAAAGCCAACGAAACCTTTTCTTTTACGTGATCTGATATAATAAGCATTGATATATAATTCTCTCACATATAATTCCACAAGGATATCTTCCTGGCCAAAACGAGACTGAAGGCTCTCTCAATTACTTTTAAATTGTTGGCGGGAGTTACTTCTCTGGCTCGGGATATAACATTTGCTTAAATTAAGTATTGAAATTTATTATCTGGGGTGGAATTTACTCGAATTTTCTCCGAAAAGGTATGTCTTTTATTTCGTTTCCAAATTGTCTAAACTCTACACTCTTAGAAATAACACTTTCATTTATGACGATTCATGAATCCTCAAGCTCATTTCGTTAATTTTGTGGATTGTATCGTCAAACTATCACGCGACTTTTGAGTAAACGCGAATTCTCACTTTTACGATCGTGATTTGACGATTCTGTTTCTTGATTTTGAGGACACTGAATCTCATTGTTGTACTCGCAGGCTCAAGAATGACGAAATATTTCTTTAGATTATACGACATTCAAATCCTCATAAAAATGACGATTTAAATTTCCTCACTTTGAGGAAACAAAAACTCGGAGCAGCAGCCAGTAAACGGATCGTCAAAATTAAGGAAAATTTCGTCGTTTTTGAGCATTCATTCTTTAGAGTGTAACCCAGGTAATGTAAATGTGCGCTTTGCGCTCGCTGGTCACATCAACTGTCAAATTTGGATCTGAAGTAATAGACTCACTTCTCTTGTTTGAATTTGAGCCATTTGCAAATTCGTGATCAATATTATCTTTGGATATTTCTAATTTTATTCCAGCTCTTTCCTTTTATAATTTTTTTTAATTATTTTGTTCTGCCTTTAATCTCTCTTGTCAGCTATCGCAATAACTAGAAGCTCTTGAACGAAATCCGGACTACTTTTATATTCTTCACAATCGAGAAAGAGATTCTCCAAACCAGCTACTATGATGTTTTTTGATGGGTACAGTTTCGTTAATTCCTTCCGCTCAGGGGCGGACTGGCCCGGGCGGCTAGTCGGCGATCGCCGAGTGGGCCAAACTGCCAAGTGGGCCAAAAACAATATGATAATATTCGTTTAAGTGGGAAAAAAATCTACAAATACTTAAGTGTGTATTAAAACATACAAAATAAGTGAAAACAACTTAATATTTTTGAAATAAATTTAAATTATGTCTAAAAGGCTGGAGGGCGTACCACCATTGAGCATAAAAGGGGCCCACGTTTTTTTCAATCGGGCTAAGGGGCCGACTTTGCCTCTGAAAAACACCCTATACATATTACATATAAAAGGGGTCTAAAATTTTTGTTCAAATTGACCCCAATGTGGTTATTATTTGGGCCTATTTTATATTTGGGCCTTTTTGCCCTATAATATTATATATAAAAAAGAGCCAATGAATTTTGTTCAAATTGCCTCCATCAGAGGTCACTTGGCCTCTGGGGGCCCTATATACATTATATATAAAGGGGACCGACATTTTTTTTTCAAATCGGGCGCAGGGGGCCCACTTTCCCTCTGGGGCCTCTTATATACATTATATATAAAAAGGGCCTGATTTTTTTCTTTCAAATTGAGCCCAATATGTAGTCCTAATTGGGCCCATTGGTCTACATTGCCTCTGAGCTATATATACTATATGAAAGGGGCCAACAAATTTTTTAATACAAATAAATCTACTAATGGAAAGTCAAAGTTTAAAATGTAAACAATGCAAAAGATGCTGCTTAGTTTGTGCCTTCAAACTTTTGCACGAACTCAATCTTTATGGGCCGACGTACCCTTCATTGCACAGGGCGTACAAAACATATCTTGACTCTTTCATGCACACAAGCTCATGTGAACGCTATTTTTCAGTTTTGATGCTCATGAAAAATCGTTTGTTGCTCTCGAACATTAGACAAGATCGCCTTGAGGACTTAATGCTTTTGTATGTTGAAACAAAGAGGTTTTAAGTACGACTATGAAAAAGCTATGGGTGACATGGCTTGTAATTCCAAGGAATTATCTAGGCTTCTTGATAATGATGGATATTTGTAAAATAAATGTATATAGATGTTATAAGGATAATTAAAGATAACATAACTTCTCCTTTAGATTTCATATTGAATTTTTTTCTTTTAATCAAAGCGGTAGATTAATTAATAAACATATACATCTACACTGCTCAAAACAATTAGGGGAGCACATGTTTTAAACCCTTTCGCTCCCAATCATTGCATTGGGAATCATCAGCTTGTGATTTTTTTCTGACTAAGTTAAATTCGCAACTTATGTATTGTTAGATACATCATTATATGGAAGAATAACGTATTTTAAAGAATTTAGTATTTTTTTTTAATATTAATGAAAATATGAAAAATATGGTAAAATAAATTTCACTTTAAAACAGTTTTAGAAAATAAATTGACCCTAAATTTTTCATGCTTGCATTTTTTAGATGTTTAAAAATATATTTCAACAACTATAACAAAAAAAAGTTTTGAAAAAATTACTGTTATACTTTATTAAAAAGTTATTATTCCATTTCCCCCCTTTAGATTTAAGTATTAAAAACTTAAGATTTTTTCTCCTGTTTTTTACTATTTCATTTCGAATGCATAGTGAACCTATTTAACAAATTTTAGATTTATAGGATAAAAATAAAAAAGTTGGGAGTGAAGTTAAAGTTGGAATTAAAAAGTGCTCCCCTAATTGTTTTGAGCAGTGTATATCCTGTATTATGGTATGGTGGGCCAAAGTCATGACTGCGCCGAGTGGGCCAATCTTAGCCAGTCCGCCCCTGCTTCCGCTACAAATTTCAAATATTTTTTCTAAAAACCTTATAATAAGGGAAACATCTTCAGAAATCTTTTAATAATCCTGTGTTTATACAAGTATTCTATATTAATTAACTGTTCATGTAATTTCATTTACAAAAATAAATCTTTGGTGAAATCTGCCAATACCAATATAGTTGCAATTTTATTCTATTGAATGTTTTATAATTCTTTGAATTCAATAGGCATGTTTAAGGTCTAAATCGGCAACTGAAATGGCTGAATGAAAAAAAAATCTTTCTCTAGTCTCGATTATTTGTGCAATGGGATAGTTTAGAGAATAAATTTTCCAAGAATAAAAAAAAATACAAATGAGCCTTACTCTTACAAAAACACCTTATTATGCAAAATACAACTTAAAGATTTCTTTTATATTTAAAAGACAAACCTGCCTTGTTGATAAAAGTTATTTTTAACAATATATTTCTTTCAAAGCGTAATCGAAAATTCCCTCTTAAGGGGGAATAGTACCGAGAATCGGCTTCTCAAGCGAAGGCTTCTCTCTGTGTTAATCCTATGGGAAAAAAATAAAAAGTCTGCCACATTTCTCCGGCTCTAACTAATATTTTTACAAGCGGTTTTTTTTATATGATGCATCCAGCTGATTTGCAGGTCCGTATAATCCCATTTTTTTGAAATTCATAAAAATAATTTTTTGATTATTAATAAACAGTTTTACAATATGAACTAGGACGAAATTTGAAAAACCGCGATTATAGGGACGTACAACTTTTAATTTCATTAATTTTGAAAAAAAAAAGTTCGCAATTATTTGCATTTTTAGGGTAGAAAAGTGGCAGCGAAATTATGAAATTTTCAATATCCAGTCTTATCCAGGAAGTAGCGCCCCCTGGGTTAGCTCCTCCCCCTAAAGTTAGCTCCTCCCCTTTTAGTTAAAGATGCTGAAACTCAGATAAGATAAGGTACGTGTAGTTCAATTTCAAGAGTCTGCGAATTTTAACTTCTGCTCCGTAAGCTAAAGTTTCAATTCATTGTGTGTTTTTGGACGCCGATTTCGAAAATACAAATGGATTTTTTACTATAGCGTCCAGTTTAAAAGCTTAAAAAAAATTAAGTGGCATTGATTCATTCTATTGGATTCTAATTCTTAATTAGTAAAAAAATCTTTTTTAATTTCTTCCAAATGATTTATTTGAAAGAGTTTGAAATATGCTTTGGGGACTTGAAGTTTAGAAAAAGGCATTACAAAGTGTGAACAATTGCACAAATTTGGACTTATATATTTTTGTTGAAATATTAATTTAAGGGGTCTAAGGAGTCTTAAAAATGTGCAAAGAAGGAACTACAAAGTATAGTTTGATCTATCATGTAATTTTTTAACTACTCAATATACAAGTATAATTTTTTTATATGTAATTCTACAAGATTTATTTATTATAAAACAAATTTTAAACTTTATGAAACTTTAGCCAAAACTAAAATAAATAATATTAAACATAAAGCTATATTAACACATTGTGATTAGGCTTGCGCGGCAAATTTTGAGGTCAAAATTGAAAAAATGACCAAGAAAATGACTTTATATTGAATAAATATGTACAAACTAGGACTTATACCTAAATTCTCAGCTCAATTTTAATTAGAAATTATTTAAAAATAAATTTAAAATCAAAATTTAAAAAAAATTATTAATTTTTTTTAGAAAAAAGCTCTTAAAATAATTTCTTATTAAAATTGAGATGAGAATTTAGGTATAAGTCCTAGTTTGTACATATTTGTACAATATAAAGTCATTTTCTTGGTCATTTTTTCAATTTTGGCCTCAAAATTTGCCGCGCAAGCCTAATCACAAAGTGTTAAAATAGCTTTATGTTTAATATCATTTATTTTAGTTTTGGCTAAAGTTTCATAAATTTTAAAATTTGTTTTATAATAAATAAATCTTGTAGAATTACATATAAAAAAATTATACCTGTATATTGAGTAGTTAAAAAATTACATGAGAGATCAAACTATACTTTGTAGTTCCTTCTTTGCACATTTTTAAGACTCCTTAGACCCCTTAAGTTAAAATCCGAAAAACATGTACTTCTTGAAGTTTTTGTTGTATAATTTACCATTTCTTTCAAAAAGGATTTTTGCAAAACGTTTTAAATCTGTTTTGGCATTAGGTAGCAGTATTGGCATGTTTTATATTAGGTAACCTTTTTCAATTTTTCATTTTTGAACTTCCGCGATTTTAATTAATGATTCGGTTCCACTCTCAATGCGAGGTCTTGTTGTGTTCCGTCCGTTGTGTTCTAATATAGTTTAGTTTTAGGTTTGAATGATCGTCGCACTAGAGCTACACGAGTGCTATTGGCGACGGGCGTCGTATTTTAGAGCCACAGTCAGGTGACGAGCCAGCACCTGAGTAGGCACCCAACGCAACCGTTAAGGGCGACATCGTACGCAGCTTTAGGACTTTGAAGGATATTTAACGTGCACTCCCTTACACGGGGTATTATTCGTCGGATATTTTTTGCTGCACGGGCCGTTTGTCGGTCGGCAGCTACTTTTTGGCGATGCCCGGACCCGAACCTGGGACCTTCCGTATGCTAAGCGTGTGCTCAACCGACTGGGCTCCCCAGTCCCTCTAATATAGTTTAGTAAAGTTAGTTTGAAATATCTTCGCACTAGAGCTATATGATGGCTATTGGCGACGGGCGTCGTAGTTTACAACCGCGGTCAAGTAACGAGTCGACATCAGGGTATGCACCCAATGCAACTGTTCAAGGAGCCATCGTACGCAGTGTTGGGACTAATAAGAATATTTAGCGTGCATTCCCAATGCAAGGGGTATTATTCGTCGGACATTTTTCTTCACGGACGATTTATAGGTCGGCGGTTGATTTGGCGATGCCCGGACCGAACCTGGGACCTTTCACATTTAAGGCAAAAAAATGCCTTAACCGACTGATCTGTTCTGTCTTCTTTATGTGCATCATTTTCTTATTCCTGTAATTTATTAAACCTTTATCGCTGCATACTCGGCATACCGAATATCCTGTATAAATCCCAACCAGTATAGTTTCCGCGTTCGAATCCCGGTTGGTAAGCGCATGGATGATTGACTTGTCAATACAATGTTAGGTTAGATAAGGTTTGAAATATCGTCGCACTAGAGCTACACGAGGGCTATTGGAGAACGGGCATCGTATTTTGGAACCACAGTCAGGTGACGAGCCATCACCTGAATAGGCACCCAACGCAACCGCTAAGGGCGACATTGTACTCAGCGTTCAATACAATGTTAATTGTCTACATGTTGGTCTTAATTTGTGTAAAAAGATGTCCATCCTCTCCGGATGCTCTGGTAACATTCTTCCATAGGATATCCATGATCACAACAACAGCATTAAACCTTATTAGTTTCAATTAGATTAAATTTTCCCTAACTAATAAAAGATAGCTAATTATTTGAGGTAGCATCCTTCAAATCCAGATTGCCGAATTATTTTCAAAGAAAATTGCAATTTGGTTGTTTTAGATTATATAAGTTTCCAGTTTTCCTTTTTGTCCATCGTGATTTTATTGGTTGTTTCAACTTTACTCTAAATGCTCGATAAAAATCGCAGATATTTAGTAATGGGAATTTATTCTAAAGTGTCTTCCATTTTGAGTTTGAAACAAGCATGAGAGGATTCACTAAAGAAACCACGTTATTGGCGCAAATAGTTTATTTGTTGCTGTACAAATTATACAAGTTTCGGCTCGTCTTCTTCAGAAAAACACTACACAACTATAATAGTGCCTCTTATAAAAAATTTTTAAATTTTTTTTCAAAAACTTCATTTTATTTAAGACAGTTTTTCTTTGCGAAATTGGAAATTTTTGAATCGTTACGTCTCGATCCTCATGTTGACTCGAAAAACAGATTGCAATATCCTTCGTTGAGTTTCTTGCACAAAATCTGGTGTAACAATTTTCGGTTTGCCACTATACACTTTATACTCTTCCACCGAACCTGATGTCACACGAAATCCCTGGACGAGTTTATATAGAGTATCTTTACTCGGTATAGCATCAACTGGATATTTATGTCGCCAAAATTCTTTACATCTTTCATTATGATTTACATCCAAAATGAGCCTCAAGCAGCGCAATTCTCTGAATGCGCGAAAAATTATGTTGCAATGAAGAACAAAAACACATGGAATTTTATTACCGAACAACTTGAGCACGAAAAAAACCAAGCAATAAAAACAAAAGATTTGATGAAATAATAAGCAGATGATAAAATTCAATATTTGAAAAATTAAACACGGATAATGATTTCTTAAAGTTGGAGTACGGGAACTTTTAGGACACCCTGTAGAAGGGGATTTATTTATTATAAAACAAGTTTCAAAATTTATGAAACTTTAGCCAAAATTAAAATAAATGATATTAAACATGAAGCTATTTGAACACATTGTTATTAGGCTTGCGCGGCAAATTGTAAGGTCAAAATTGAAAAAATTACCAAGAAAATGACATTATATGGTACAAATATGTACAAACAAAGACTTACACCTAAATTCTCAGCTCAATTTTAATTAGAAATTATTTTTAAAAAACTTTAAATTCAAAATTTTAATTAATTTTTTTAGAAAAAAGTTCTTAAAATAATTTCTAATTAAAATTGAGCTGACAATTTAGGTATAAGTGTTTGTTTATACATATTTGTACAATATAAAGTCATTTTATTGGTAATTTTTTCAATTTTGACCTCACAATTTGCCGCGCAAGCCTAATCACAATGTGTTCAAATAGCTTCATGTTTAATATCATTTATTTTAGTTTTAGCTAAAGTTTCATAAATTTTAAAACTTGTTTTATAATAAATAAATCTTGTAGAATTACATATAAAAAATTATACTCATTTATTGAGTAGTTAAAAAATGACATGAAAGATCAAACTATGCTTTGTAGTATCTTCTTTGCACATTTTTAAGACTCCTATGACCCTTTAAAGCATCAAATAAACCAAGATTAGTATAAAATACATTCTTCTCGCAGGTATAGTTGTAAACAAGTTGACCTGCAAACCCAGAGATCCGATGCCAGGATCGAATGTAATCCTTCTATAAATCATAATATCAATCAAATATCTACCGTATAGAGAGGGTTTGTGCACATTAAATCCATTGCGGTGCAATGTTTCATAGTCTTGCACAATATTACGAATTGGTTCCCAGTCCGATACAAGCATCGTCTTTCTGACGGCATTTTAAAATTACGAGGCACGTCGACAAAATTCCACAGATAGATATAACACAACGTTTAAATAATTTCTAATATAAATTCTAAAACCGCGTGCACTAGAACTTCAATTATCCGAAGCATGAATGATTATTCGAATGTCGGGAAAAAAAAATTGCACCCGACTCACCTGGTAATGTTTGTCTTTGTTGGATGTCATACCTGATAATATTTTTGTACCAACCAAAAAATTACTGGGCATTACATCCAGCAGAGATTACAACAATAGGTAGGCAGGTATAAATGTTTATGGGGACACATAATAAACTTTAGTACCAACTGTAGCTGCTTCCCCTTTTTGTAGTCACCTGTTATTTATGCAAATGATCTTTTTTTAATGCGTATAGTATAGTGTAGTAACTGTTTGTATATTTATCAATCACTTCTAAAAGAAACCTACAAATTTTAACATAAATTGAAAAAAAAATTACAAAAGCTTGTAACTCAACTTGTCAAACGATACTTTATAGCTTGGATTTGATTGGGCTGATTACGACCGAAACTAGAATTTACGTGGTGAGTTTAAAGTTCAGGCGTAGCTTTCGTGCGACGTTATTTAATTAACCAGCAAAGTGAGTCATCCCGTCTTCTCATAGGGAAAATGGTTGGTTGGTACATGTATTTCTGGGTTGTGTGCTTGATCAGATACCCACCTATAAACCTCGTCAAGTAAGACATAGACAGATTTTTTTACTGGCACACAGATAGAGAGGAATTGCACCCAGGGCGACGGCGGGAATTTCTCGAAGGAGGTGTGAGATACGTTGACAAGGGGAGGAGCTTAGGAAAGGTAGTTTAAAACTGACCAATCGGCTACTTATAGAAGGATTGGAAAATAAGATGAAAACGTCAATCAATGAATTAAGCATTTTGATTTGCTAGTCTCCGAATTCTCTGAACCTCCCTCCATAGCAGTTCCGATATCTTCACCAGATGTCGCCCTCGGCCACGTTGAGTTGCCTGCTCGGTACGATCCCGCCTTAAGGTAGGAGAGTACCCAAAATTCTAAAATTTTTACTATTACTTTAATCTTTTCCAAATTTGGCATAGTGATTTCAAATATAATGAACAATGCTTTTTGGGCAATTTTTTTTATAAAAATATAATTGATTTATTTTAAACGGTGTTTTTCAACTAAAAAAAGGGGTTTACGCTAACACTTCTAGAATAAAAAGTTTTACATTAATTTGCCTGAAATTTTTTACAGATGCTATTTCAATATATATCTGTGCCACACATGAACCTCTAAAATCTGGTGTAAATATACAAGTTTTTTTTTAAATGTCCAAGTGTAAGTTAATCGAAAAAAATCTCTTTTTTTTCTGTTAATTTATAACATTTTTCTTAATAACTTCTTTTCTTGTAATTTGTATGTAACTCTAGAGGGTCATTGCATGCATCAGTTCAAAACGAAAAATTTAACACATAATTAATGTTTATAGGATGAAAATTCAATGTGGTAGACTTGTTAGCGTAAACATCTTTTTTAGTAGAAAAATACCGTTTAAAATAAATAAATTATACTTAAATAAAGAAAAATGCCTAAATAGTATTATTCATTATATTTGAAATCAATATGCCAAATTTTGAAAAGACTAAAGTAATAGCAAAAATTTTAGAATTTTGGGCATTCGCCTACCTTAAGATATACTACTTCTATAATATTTTAAAACCTCTATTGAAACCTCTATTGAAAAACCTCTATTGAAAGTTTTAACAGGACTTCGTTCTTTCGACGCATATTTTACCAAAATCTGTTACACAAAATATTTTTCAAGAAAATTTAATGTTTTTGAAACAATAATATCAATTAACTCAATAAGTTTGAATTTGATTATTCTTTGTAATTATACATGTTTCTAAAGTATAAATATCGTCTGGAAATTTTTTTTAAAGTTCCCAAGTATTATGATGTTATGTTTCGCAAAGCTTTCAAAACTTTAATAAATGCTCATTTTTTGGTTGCTTTTCATGGTTATAGTTAGATTTTCGTTTCCTTTAAGGGGGTTCGGTATGTTGTATATCGGTAATGTTAAATTGGCCAATTGCAATGTACCTTTTCACAATAACTACTGATCAGATCATCTTAAAATTTTCTGTGTGTCTTATACCAACCTTATATATTAATCTGAGGTTAAAAGTTTTTTTTTTAAATAACTGTTAGATTTTTTTTTAATAAAATAAGTTTTTAAGTACCCAAAAATTCATGAAATTTTTCACTTTTTTGCCCCATAAAATTTTTTTCACTCTAGTTTTATTAAAATTTATAACCTCAGATTAATCTATACTACGTATTACATCATATGAAAAAAGTTTACGAGAAAACATAGCATAGTTTTTGAGAAAAGGTACATCGAAGTTCAAAAAATCAAGTTCTGAGAAAAACGCGTTTAAAGTTTTTATTGTTAACCGTTCAGTAAGAAAAGTGTGAAATAAAATGGCTTTTAATGTCAAAAACATTTTTCCAATCGTCTTGATACTTTGTGACATTATTAATAAAGGCTGTAATAGTATTTTAAGCCAATAATTTTATTTTTTATTTTTTCACTGATTTTGGGGTACTGAACCCCCTTAACAGCGAATAAGACTGAATGATCGCGGATCTCCAAACTAAAGTGCCTGTCTTTGTCTTAATCCACAAAGGAAAAAAAAAAAATTCCAAGCCACAGTTCTCCGGCTGTATTGAATATTTTACAAATATTTTTATTTTTTAAACCATCATAGTTCGAATTTTTATTTAATATTTTAATAATTAATTCGATAACATCATAAATATTACAACATTAATAAAACTATATTTTCTACAATTGAAGAGTACACGGGGAGATCCGCTTTATTTCGTAGAAGGGTTTCCTTAACAGCCTCTTTGGGGATGATAGCGAGAAGTAGCCTAAACTGGCGCAAAGAAACCGGTTACTCGCTTTATTTATCTTTCGCGACAACCCTGATTCACGCCAGAGATAAGTGGATACGACACACCTGTTTTCGGTCGCCAATGTCCGCCAAGCAGACACAATTACGGAAAGACTCTAAAGAAATCAAGCGGTTCTTCCCGTGTAATCTTCAATTTTTTTACAAACTAGCAATTATTTATTGATTGAATTAGTTTGGTTCAATGAATATAACATGCAATTATGCACCTAGATTCTTATAATACGCATTTCTTTTTCAGAAATTAAAAAAAAAAAATCAACTAAAGGCTTCTTTGCTATTCGCCGAAAATGGGAAAGATCCTGTATTGGACTTTGCAGTTCTTTTCCAAAGTATTTCGGTGCATTGTCCACGCTGTGCTGAGCTTGCTGAACTGTGGAAATGGTAAAAAAGTACCCTTGGTGACGAATCCACTACTATTAAAATCGGCCACACAGTTAGCTGCAGAAATACGAGAAGGAAGGGTTTGTATCTTTGTAATCCTTTAATTTTAATTATTTATTTTTGAACATTTTAATGATATCTATTGCAATTATCTATAATAATAAAAGGAAGAGTCTGTCTGTGGATCGCAAAAGACCTACTTACACTACTCGAAAAAAATTCGAAATTTTTAATACCGATTACTTTTAATACCTACGTGTGCACCTGAGGCTTAGTTTTTTCATATTTGATTGTGATTTTCAATTAATATAATAAGTTTCAAAAACGTCATCCTCGTGGGAGTGCGGGACCATAACAAGGCTTGAAAATACATGGATCGGGCCGAAACGGGGGCTTGACGCCATCCTCTATTAGTGTTTGCTTTTTAAGTGCGCATGCGCCAACACAAATTTAATTTTGTTTTGATTTTGAATGTATTTTAATAAGTAGGCAGACCATAACAGGAGGGGCTTCAAAACACAATGACCGGGCCGTAGCAGGGGCTTGACGCCATTCTCTGTTATTATTTGCTTTTTCTTGCGCATGCGCTATCACGAATTGAATTTAGTTTAGATATTGAGTGTATTTTCACAAGTAAGCATGCCTCCAAATGGAAGCAATGCGAAGTCAGTAAGGCGGGACCATACTGCTAGTTTAGAATATAGAAGGGTTAAAAATAGTTGGGATATCAAATGTACTTTATATCCCGAAAATGAAGCCTCCCTTTACGAATTCCGTTTAATCGAAGTCGATCAAAAACTTCTGTGTAGAACTGTCGATTGATAGTCATGTTAGGAGGAAGAAATTCGAGATGAATTGCAATCGAAGACATCAGCCATTAACATGACCGTGATTTTGAACTAAAAATCAAAAAAAATTCTGCCTTGGTGAACTTGGACCGGCAATCGGAGCTTGGAAGCTTTGTTTCAGGTTCCCGCAACTCATTTTTTGCTCCATGACGGTGGTTCTAAAATACGACGCCCGTCGCCAATAGCCCTCGTGTAGCTCTAGTGCGACGATAATTTAAACCAAACCATTTTTTGCTCCATTTTCACTTCGACAACCGGAATTTAAGGGGTCATAGGAGTCTTAAAAATGTGCAAAGAAGGTACAGCTGTGGAAATAAAAAAGTACCCACTTGAGGTTATTTCACCCGTTAGTCACCATATAGAATCGGACCTTTTTGAGATTGTGAACAATTAGCATTCCGAGTTAATTGCACGATACAAAATTTGCATAAGGGGCCGTCTTCATATTAAAAATATTACGATCTTTGAAATTTCCAATAGCAACCCCCAATTTTAATAACTTAGAAATGTTAAGCACTCTTGAAAACCCTTAAATCTAAGTTTTTGTTAGATTTGGATGAATATTTGACGAGTTATTCAATCGAATCACTTGTGGACCTTTTGGGGACCATCTCTAAAATGACAAACAAGCATGCATGCAAAGCCATCTTTATTAATCAGTGACACACGTAATCTTATACACAGTGCCCTAAAGGGTAATTAAAAAGAATTTTGTGATTTACTCAGCAAATTATGAATAAAATTTTTTAAAAACTGGGATTTCGCTTAAACTTCTTGTCTTAAATTTATTTCTTTAAAAATATTAAGGCGTTTCCATTCATATATTTAAAAAAAATTAATATAATAATTATTTAAAAATATAAAAATTGTTTTAAATACCATAATACTGAATGCATTTTGTTTGGGTTATTATAATTTCTTTTCAGTAAAAATTCGTTTCATTACCTTAATTATTTATAGATCGAGATAGTTTTTTATGTGCAACACTCATTTAACATTATGGGACCTAAACTTTGCACGTCTCTAACTCCTCTAATAATGCTTAAAAACTAAGAAAATTTGGCATTTCGTATTAACATAGGTCAGAGATTTGAAATATGGATTCAAAAAGGGGTGTTGCTATTAGAAATTTTAAAGTTAGTAACATTTTTAATATGAAGATGGCCCCTTATGCAAATTTTGTGTCATGCAATTAACTCAGAATGTTAATTGTTCACAATGTCAAAAAGGTCCGATTCTATATGATGACTAACGGCCAAAATAATCACTAGTGGGTACTTTTTTATTTCCACAGCTGTACTACAAAGCATAGTTTGATCTTTCATGTAATTTTTTAAACTACTCAATATATAAGTATAAATTTTGTATATGTAATTCTACAAGATTTATTTATTAAAAAACAAATTTTAAAATGTATGAAACTTTAGCCAAAACTAAAATAAATGATATTAAACATAAAGCTATTTGAATACATTGGGATTAGTCTTGCGCGGCAAATTTTGAGACCAAAATTGAAAAAATGACCAAGAAAATGACTTTATATTGTACAAATATGTACAAACAAAGACTTATACCTAAATTCTCAGCTCATTTTTAATTAGAAATTATTTTAAGAACTTTTTTCTAAAAAAATTAATAAAATTTTTAAAATTTTGATTTAAAATTTTTTTTTAATAATTTCTAATTAAAATTGAGCTGAGAATTTAGGTACACATTTGTACATATTTGTACAATATAAAGTCATTTCCTTTGTCATTTTTTCAATTTTGACCTCAAAATTTGCCGCGCAAGCCTAATCCCAAAGTGTTCAAATAGCTTTATGTTTAATATCATTTATTTTAGTTTTGGCTAAAGTTTCATAAATTTTAAAATGTGTTTTATATTAAATAAATCTTATAGAATTACATATAAAAAAAATTATACTTATATATTGAGTAGTTAAAAAATTACATGAATGATCAAACTGTTTTGTAGTACCTTCTTTGCACATTTTTTAGACTCCTATGACCCCTTAATAGTCCGACCTTGTATTATTGTCATGGTATTATTAGAAACTCTCAACACTATAAAAAAATATATTAATTTTTAAAAAAACGCCTTTATATTTATAGAAAAATACGATTGTTTTTTTTTTAAAGATTTTTTCTGTAAAATTACTCTTTTAAGCAAAAAAAAAAAAAATTTATGAGCGTATACCAGACTGCAACAGATCAAGTATTTAAAATGTTTTTGCAACTCAGTGTGCTCAAACTTGCTTTGGGAGATCACTGGACTAGAGATCTAAGCGTCCGTCGATCGAGCCCGACTTCAGCGGTTTATTAATAGCCGGTAGTACTGCGGTCAGTATCGCCCTTTGAGGCGGGGAGCAAAATTTCGTTTTCTTTTCTACAATTTGTTGGTTAAATTTGCAACAGATAAAGTATTTTAAATGTTTTTGGAAACTCCGTGCGCCGAAACCCGCTTACTTGGGAGATCATTGGACTGGAGATTTAAAGGTCCGTTGTTTAGAGCCCGATTTCAGCGGTTTATTAATCGTCAGAAGGTACTGCGGTCAGTATCCCCCCTTTGAATCCGGGGAGGAAAATTTCGTTCTCTTTTTTACAATTAGCCGGTTAAAAAAACAGCGTGTGCTGTTCATACAAAATAAACAGATTATCACTTTAAATTTTACGGTATTTTTCTGGCAAAGCAGCACAATTTTTTCTCTAAAAACTAGACTTTTTCACAGCATACTACACTGTAAAACGTTATAGCATATAGGATTGTAAACTTATATAGGGCGTGCGCGGTACACTGTTAAAATTGAAGGTAATACTTGGCACCTCTAGGGGAGAATAAAGGCCCCCCCCCCCCCCCTTACCTTTCAATTGTATTTATTAGACAAAATCTTAAAATACAAGTTTATCCAACATTAATGGTGTTGATTTCAGACCCTATAACACTGAGCTAAGTCATTTCAAAAATGATCATAGAAAGGTGGAGAATTTTTTGTAAGTTTATAGTAACATTTGTTTATTTCGTTAAAATAATTAAAAAACATTTATTCTAAAATGTTTTTATTTGGATTTACAGATGACTTTAAAATTAATTTGTACTTTAATGTATTTTGCTTATATTGTTACTATTAGAATCTAGAATAATACTTGTTGCATGTGAAATGGCTTTCAAAAATGACTAATTATAAAATTTCCTCATATTTATTAATACTGGTCATCAAGAGTGTTTTATAAGTAAAATTAAAATACAGTTAAAAATTTACAAAAAATCTCAGACGAGAATGACTCGACATCTTAAAGACACAAAAAAAGTAATATATAAAATAACTTTGAATTACAAATTTTCATACAGCAGAATGCAACCGTCAGAGGAACAAAAAATATGGCATTTTGCACAGATTTAGAACTTTAAACAAAAAACATTACAAATTTGCAATTAATTGATATTTTCGAAAACAAGCTTCAGGAAATAACTTTTTAATACAAATTCCTGGAACACTCTCATACATATGGAATTCTTATATACATGGAACATACTTGTATCCAGGTAGAACAACAATTTTGGCCAATGTCGCATGAGTATCGGCCAAACTTGGAGAATATTAGATGAAATCCATATTTTTCTACCGATTTTAACAAGATTTCCCCGTTCTTTGAGGTTTCATAACGGAAATCACGAAAAGTGCAATACTTAATTTTACTGCATTCTTATAGTATTTTGCAAGTGTAAAAGGCAAATATTTTGCCTGGCAATAGCTTTCAATCAAGAATTTTGGATTGTAAATATATTTTCATTCATATATAATTCAAACTAATATTGCACCCCGATATTGCCCAGCGTCGGTAAAACAGTCCCTTATGCATTGGGCAATGGGTATGAGCCGAGATTGGGCAATACTGCTGTGCTACCAGGGTAAAAACATTATAAAGTTAAAAGCTCATTAACAGAGAAGCTCCGAAAAGTGTAGCTGTACATATTTAGTGTAGGCTAAAGACCTCCACTAAATACTTAACAATGCATTGGGTCATTCCATGTGAAATCAATCAAAAGAAAAGTTCTTATTTTCAGCCCGGCTATTATTTAACTTTCAGAAAACTTTCAGGGATCGTACTTCTTGACCTTATGGGTTCAGATTTAATTATTTTTTAAGTAACTTTTCTTTGTTTAGGAGTTATTAATTTTTGAAAACTTTTTTTAAAAATTTTATTGCTACCTGAAATGCTAAAAAAAAGTCGCTATCTCAGTTCTATAGGGCTTACAGAGATGTTTAAAATATCATCAGAAAGTAAATTGTATGAACTTTGATACCATTTAATTTGATTTTTTTCCTAGAAAAATTTGTATAAAACATAAAAAAAATTCTTATCTATGGTGGTACTTAAAAAATTAACAAAATAATATGTTTACATATTTGAATAATAACATAACATGTACTTTAAGAAATATATCATGAAAAATTTGAAGTGGGATCAGCAGTTTTAGTAAATATGGAAAAAATTGTTTAAAATTTTGTATAGCTGATATTTTTTTTATAAAATCGTTTCAGTGAGCCCATAGGACTGAAATTGTGACAATTCTAAGCATATAAGTTATAATAAAAAAAGTGATTTTTATTCATTTTATAAAAACAATACTTCTGGTAAATACAGGGTTCATACAGATTTAGAAAAAAAATTCCAGGAGTTTTCCAGGACTATTCCAGGAGTTACTAAAAATATTAAAGGAGGTACAGAAAACACAATTAAAATGACGACAAAACGACTAATTCACTGCCATATTTAACTATTAACACACACTTCAAAAGGAATGACTCAACAATAAATCCACTTTTATAATTTTTAACAAATTTAAATCGTCTAGTTCTTTAGTCCCCCAGACTTTTCTTTTAACATCGCCTCAATTGTACTAAGAAGAGTCTGCTTTTCAGAAGCACTGCGGCGTTATGCGTTCGATTTTGAAATCAAAGGCAGATCACCCGTCTTCTCCGCCTCGTCTGCAAATTGTACCAATGACTTCGTCAGTTTACTTTACTTTGAAAGTTAAAGAAAAGGAAAATAACTATTTGAAACATTTAACCATAAAATGAAAAAAATCCAGGATTTTTTTTTTTTTTTTTTTGAATAATTGCAAATTTCCAGGAGTCCCAGTAAAATTCAAGGAGTTTTCCAGGACCCTGGAAAAAATGATAATTTCCAGGAGTTTTCCAGGAGGTGTACGAAAATCTGGACTTGAATGGTTAGGAAGTGCTATTCCTGAAAGTCTCATTAAAATCAAAAATCGGAAAAGTTGTGGATCTAGTTGATTTAACAGGGAATGAACCATTGTTTCTTCTTGAGCAAAAAAACAACTAAAAAGTCATTTTAAATTGACTATGCAAGAATTCCCATATTTTTACACCAAATTTAAAACCTTTTTCACATTTTTTCACACACAAATTTTTTTTTCACTTTTACTAATTTAAACATAATACCTCTTCCAAAAATAAATGGAATTTTAAAATACTCTTAAAAATTCAAATAAATTTAAAAAAGTTTAAAAAAAAACACTAAAATTAAAGTAGTCAATTCTATCTTTCAAAACCATCTGACTTTTCCTTCCAGTATAAAACAACCATTTTTTCAATTAATAAACAAAGCTCAAAAACACAACTAGTGTGAGCTTTCCAAAAAAGAAATCCTAACTTCTTATTTTTTTCAAAATATAATTTATTTTAAAAAAATACAGATTCAATACATTTGTCTTTAGAACTGACGCGAATCAACAAAAAGATTTTGGGTTAGGTGATCTTACGTAGAAAGACACTTCTTCAAATAACAATCTTTAAACTTTCTTTTTTCAAAAAAAAAATGGAAAGAACCATTGACCAAAATTTTTTTTTTTTAATTCAAATGAACTAAAGTGCATTAAAAAAAGACTTGACACTTCGAGGAACTTGTTTCAAAGAACATTTTTTAAAGATAAACGTATCTAAAAAAGATAAGAATTTAACATGATCTTTGGTATATCCAACATCAAAAACCCAAAACAATGTAAACCACAAAGTAATGGCAGTGACAAGATCCTCTGTTTTGGTAATATAAATTTTATCCAAAAACAATTCATAAAATGAATTTTTAAAGACATTTTCAGACTGTCTGTAAACTATTAATGGTTTTACAACCGAAATTTCAGCATTTTCTTCCATAAAAAGTAATGGTGACTTTTCTGTCAATAGAGAGGGTAGCAAGAGAGCCAAGAAAGCAAGTCCACCATCTGAAAAAATAACTATATTAGGTAAATTCTGTAAACGAAACCCATCATGATACATTTACAGAAATTGTTTTCACTAAAACTGGATTTAAAACACTTTAACAAATGCATTTATCTATTCCTCTTATTTAATTTGTAAAAGTAATACAGAGCGGCCCAAAAGTAGCCTTACAGTTATTTATGCCACAACAGTTATTTTTCTAAAGCATTTCTGGTTGTTCAGTCAGTTGATTGTGCATTATCTCACAGAACTGCAATTAGGATCGTTAACAAGAAGGCCTCGTTACTGAGGGGTACGATTTAAGGCTCAGCTGGTTCATCAGGCGTTGTAACGTTGATCTAGGGATAATCAGCTCCTGAGAGGCTTGTCGAGTGGACCTCTTTTTATGTTTAGGAATGTTAAGCTACACACTGCATTTGCATTTTCATACTTTCAGATGGTCTTAAGGATAGACAAGAGTCTAGATCTCACTTTTGCAATGACCTTTTTATCTAGTAATCCTGTTGATTTTTTTATCAGACCAAATGGGCATGCTCATGTAATTGGTAAGCATACAAAGTTGCTCAGTGCATGTGCTTTTGGATTTGTAACAATGACGGAATTAACAAGCACATACGAAACATATTATGCGCTGGTCTTAAACAAGGAGCATTAAACAAAATGAAAAAATAATACTTTTATACATTTAAAAGCTATTTATATACTGGGTGGTTACAAAATCCTAGAAAAAAGTTCCCTGATATTTCCATGATTTCCCTGATACTTTCACAAAAAATTCCATGATTTTACGACTACCTAGAAAACATGCAATACATATAATTCAATGCAGTTTACAGAAAATTTAATCCAGATATCACGGGAATTTAGACTTTCCGGATTATGGGTCAGCCTACCTGACTTTTCTACATTTCCGAAAATCTGAGTTGAGAAGAATCACATGATCAGAGAATCATGTTATAACGAGGGAGATTGATCCTTCCTCCAAGATCGGTCGCCTTCAGGCAAATCGGATTAATTAGAATATATATTTTTTTTTATCAAATGTCTGTTCGTTAGTAGTGATCACAAAAACCTAAACCTGCTGTTTAAGTAATCCAAAATATAAAAAAATGCCCTGATATTTTGCAAAATTTGAAAAATTCCATGAGAAATCCCAAATATTTCCAGAATTAAAAAGTTCCCTGAGAATTCCCTGATTTCCAGGTTTTTCAGGTTCTGTTACTACCCTGAATATAAAATTAAAGTTTGACATGCTAGTTTCAAAGGAGGACCGGTACATTGTTGAACAAGCCGTCCTTGGGGACGGGTAAAATTTGTGAGATTTTTCAAGTCCTGAGGCTGATTACAACCAAACAACTTTGAGCCCCTCACTGCGATCAACAACTAAAAACACACAACTAAAAACACACTCTTACCTTCTGCGCATGCACATTCTGCTTGTGCTGCAAACAGCTGCGACACTTTATTATTTTTCTCCCTTCGATTTTGAGCAAGACGTAAAAGGTTGGTTTTCTCCTGGATTAAGAATTGCTTCATGACATATTCGGTGACTCCTAAACGTATGCCTTCGTTAAGTAACTGGAAAAAAATGTCACATTTTAATTGCTTGCAAAATGCAAAACGACTTGTGACACAAAATCTATAATAATAAAAGAAAGAGTCTAAAAAATTCGAAATTTTTAATATAGATTCCTTTCAATACCTACGTGTGCACCCGAGGCTTAGTTTTTTCATATTTGATAGTGATTTATAATTAATATAATTAGTTTTAAAAAAACATCTTCCACGTGGGATTGCGGGACCATAACAGGGCTTGAAAATACATGGAACAGGCCGAAAAGGGGGCTTGACGCCATTCTCTGTTATTATTTGCTTTTTCTTACGCATGCGCCAACACGAAGTGAATTTTGTTTTGATTTGGTTTGGTTGGTAGGCATATATTTTCAGGCTTGTGTGCTTGGTCGCAAGGACCCGCTTACAAACCATTGTCAAGTAAGACAACACAAGACACACACATACACAAATGACAGGTGCTGCCATCTGCTGCCACCTCCACAATTTAGCTATGTCCCTGAAGGGGAGGGAAATAGTCTCCAGGAACCTGTACCCGTGGGAAACTGCGCAATGACTGCCCACAGGACTTTTGGACCCAACAGATTTAACGAGCACGTACTCTGCATATACTCGACAAACACAAACATCCATGCCTCAACGGGATTTGAACCCGGACCCAGCAGCTCCAAAGGCCAATGTCTTAACCACTAGGCCGCTGGATCGGCTAATTTTGAGTGTATTTTAATAAGTAGGCAGACCATAACAGGGGCTTTAAAATACAACGACCGGGCCGTAACAGAGGCTTGACGCCATTCTCTGTTATTATTTGCTTTTTTCTTGCGCATGCGCCAACACGAATGGAATTTTGTTTAGATATTGAGTGTATTTTCACAAGTAAACACGTCACTTGACCAGAGTTCTAAATTACGAGGCGTCATTGGCTGTGTTAAAGCTTCTAAGGGAGGCTAGAAATAGGCAGCCGAGAACGAATTACACTACAAGTAGGCATGCCTCTAAAAGGAAGCAATGGGAAGTTAACGGGTTCCCAGTAAGGCGCGGGACCATACTGCTAGTCAATAAATGTAGTTTTAAAAAAATTACCTCATTAGTTTGTTTTAGTGGGGGAAAACATTGCAAAGTTTCAGCAACCGAATGGGTCGTAATGTAGCCGACTCTGTACGTAAATGTGCGTGCCATTTTGTCCTGTATCAGGTCGGCATTCGGTTTTCGCTTCTGGCACTCTTCCTGCAACTCCTTCAAATGGACATCAATCGAGAACTGGTCTTCTTCCCACTCATCTAATTCTTGAACCTATAAGCAAAGGAAAATAATTCTGTGAGAGAAAATATAGCATACCAATGAATGAAATGTTTGAATGATAAAAATTTAGGGTAGAAAAAAGCTGTTTGTAGACTAGCATTTTTAATTTAATTTATTAGCTAGCTGTAATACTTATACTCTGCAAAGTTTGACTGAAACTCTATTTAATTTTTTAAACATTAAAATTGAAATATCATATGTATAATAACCTTTATATACAGGGTTGCATCAAAATGTAGTTATCTTTAAATAATTACTAATAAAACAGTGCTAATATAGTACTAACAGTACTACTATACAGTTTCAAATAAAACAAATTAAATTTGAAATAATGTAACTTTAATATTCTAGACCAATTATCAACATTGATTTTAGTTCGTCTGTCACTACTTAGCAACTCAAATATTTTCATTGTGGAAAAGTCCATTTTGAAAACCGGTAGAGGATTTAAAAGATGCAGAGTTGTCAATGAAATGGTGTTTGGCGACCATAAAGGATTGTTGGGCTACTTTGGTTGGACAAAAATACGTCAAACTAAAACTACACACACGTTATTGGTGAAAGAAGGATTAAAGTATTGCTGTTGGTCGTTATCAATTAAACATGCATTTCTTTTCTATTTTGACTTGATCGTTAATAGATTCGCACCTGTACTACATATTTTTTAACACATTCAGTATCACCTCGGAGAATGATATAAGTTAAAATACAGCTGTACAATAATGTGAACCTGATACAAGTTCAAAATGCCCTTCAGTTGAGAAACTGTTTTTAAACCTGAAAAAAAATGTGCCTTTAAAAGCAATTAATTGCCAAATATAGTAACAGTAACTCTGGCTTTAACCAAAAACTTCCTTACCTTTTGCTTTACAAGTGAACGTTTGGACTCGTCTAAAACATACGTCATAGATGGGAAGAAGTGATAGGACTATAGCTATTTTACAATTAACACGTAAAATAAACCTCTACAAACCTCTACAACTCAAACTATTACCTTCATCCGCTTCACTGACGTCAATGAGTTGTCTAAGCTATTTTCTACTTCTGGATTTAAATGACGTTTGCTGCTGCCAAATTTGGCCTTCATTTTCTGAACTTCCTCGGCGTTGCTCAGTTCATCAGCATGCCTGGATCGGAATTTCTTAAATTTGTCCCTCAGTCTCAAGACCCAACTGTCCTGCAATATAATTCAATGAAGATTATTCAGGGTTGCTACAATTTTTGGGTTAAAAAAGTCAAGGACTATTTAAGGACTTTTCAATGATATATTTCCCCATTTTCAAGGACTGTATATTCGGAATGCAACAATTAAATTTCACAACAGTTTTTACGGTTAAATCCTAGTTTCGGTGTACGGCGACTTTTTCGGAATTTTGGCGACAAAAAAAGGCGATAAATACTTCCAATCCGGCAACCATGCACTGATACTCCTCCCGCGATGTGTGTGGCAACCCTAAAACCTGACGGGAAAGAAGGGGGGTTCGGAATGTGATGAGTCACTTTTGATTTTTTTTTCTTGGGATTTGTTCAGTTGTGAACGACCATTTCCGGTCCGGTTGGTGTTTTTCGGAATTTCGGATGACGCTACTCGGTTTTTTAGTAGTTTTAAATTCTTAAATCATCTGCATTTTATTTTAATTTTCTCAATTATTGCTCTTAAATGCGAAATGTATAATAAATTTAATTTAAACCATTTATAACAACGGAAAATGTGACGGATTCCATCCCATTGGATTTTATTGCATTTATGCCGCGCGTTTGTTGTGTACTGGAAAACTCGCTGTAATTATAGGTATTTATTCTTGAAATAATGTATTTGAATGTTTTAGCAATCGGCGATAACTTATTTTTAAAAAAAAGCAAATTTTTTCTGCATTTTGCATGCTATTTTCGAGGTTTAGTGGCTGAAGTTAACGTTACATTTGATAATTTTGTTGTCACATGTAGTGTAACGAATTTTGAATATGGCGGCCATTTTTTCCCTAAACAACTCTTCCAGAACGCAGAACAGCGTCACGTGATTTACAGTTGTTTGACATCGCGGTTTCCGAGTAGCGTCGTCCAATCACGCGTGGCTACGCGATGTTTTCTCGCCAACAAGTTTGGCGAGAAATAAAAAGTCGCCGTACACCGAAACTAGGAATTAACCGTTTTTACAAATAAACGACCAAGAGCTCTCTAACTTTCAAATGAACTAAAATATGTGTTATAAAATAACCATTTAGTTAATAAAAAAACCAACCTAAAATCACTTGCTCTACCTTCTTGGATTATACAAACAATAAATCAAAAAATATAATAGGAACTGATTCACATTGAAAAAGTGTTTTGAATGAAGCGAAAATTAACATTTGCAATACTTAAATTTGTCAGCCCAAAAAAATTAAGGACTTTTCAAGGTGGATTATGATTTCCATGCACTTTCAAGACCTTGAAAATCAATGTTGCTTTTTTTTTCAAGCACTTTTCAAGGTTTTTAAGTACTGTGGCAACCCTGATTATTTTTACATCAAATGCTTTGTACACGAAACTTATTGTTTAGAATTTAATTTGCTTACATGGGGCTGGGTATTGGCAATATGTTGGTCTTTCAGAATTGGATAAGCTTCGACCAGAGCTCGAGCTGTCTCCTGAAACATTCGGGATGTTGGGTAACTGTAAAACATATATTCTCAATAACACAATTGCCGACTATCAATGCATATAATTTATTAAAAATATAAATATAATATTTAAAAAATATCCTTCAAATGATAATTAAACATTTCAATCACATTGAAATGTAACATAAAATAAGTAATAGTCTCAAGCAAATTAGTAATAAACCTCAAATTAGAATATTTATGTAACTAACTTTTTTGAAAATTAATTTCGAGAAGGGGCATTTTTGGTTATTGATAATTTTGTCCTTAAAATGATCCTGATTTCCACTAAATAGACTAACTTATTTTACAATATTAATTATTTTTACTAAGTTAGTGGTATTTTTGAAATTTATTTTTTAAAAAAGTCACAGTAAATTTGTAAATATAAATAGTAATTTGTATACATTCAATTAAAGTACTACCTACAAGTAGAATTATGACGTTTATAGATTATGTCATGCAAAGAGGGAGGGAGGGGTATGCGGCAATGTGACAGACATGGAGGGGGTAATTGCTTGAGTGGCGTAACGATTCGAAAATTTTCACTTTTGCAGGGAAATTTTTTTTTCATAAGATCATCATAAGAAACACTTTATTTCAGAAAGAGGAGGGGAGGAGGAGAAAGGGAAGGGGGAGGAGAATTGTGTATGCAGCAATGTTGACATTATTAGCCTCTTGCATTTTACAGACCTTTCCTAACAGTACTTTGCAAGACTCTAAATTGTGTCACTGTCACTACCTTGACCAATTAGAAGACTTGCAGCTTACACCTGGATAAAAACCAAAAGACCCGGAACGAGACAGAACCAATTAAATTCGCCCCCCACCTGAGAAGATATTAGCAAATACTAGTTAGTCCTTGGACAATAAAATGTAAATACAATGTTGGTATATTTCTATAAATTATTAAACCAAGATAAATGTAACTTTTTTCTATCAAAGTTAATTTTAAAAAAAATAAATGAATACGCATTTTTTTTCAACTTTCAGAAACAAAGGGAAGTACAGTAAACTCCCGATTATCCGCGGAATTGGGTGGCGCAGCTTCCACGGATAAGCGAATTCGCGGATAATCCGCAAAAATGAAGAAAATGCCTATAAACGAAATTTCTTCTGGATTTCATTAAAAAGTAAATTACAGTAATCGTATACAAATTTAATTACTTCAAAATGTCTATTACTGCGTTTCTGCTATGCCACACTGCAAGCACATTTGATTTGTTGAAGATCCGTTTTCTAATTTTTTAGTGAGTTGTAATTCGTCTTGAATTGTCAAGACAACTTTTTTTTAATTTCTCACGCATTTCGCTAGTATCAAAATCACAGAGCAATTCAATTAAAATAGCAGGCAGTTTATTTTACAAGTGACGCTTTTTGACAAAAATCTGTTCGTGATGTGCACCTGGCCGAACACCAGGTTTCCTACAGTCATTCTTATTATAATGCATTCGTTGTTCTTGTTAAATGTATTCGTCGTTCTAGAAAGGAATTCGTTGTTCTTGGAATGCATTCTTCCAAAAAGCTTTGAAGCATATTAAAATTCATTTATCGAGTTTTTTTTTTAAATTTTTATTCTAACTGAAAAATGGGAAAAAGTGGCTCGCGGATAATCCGCAAAGCGGATAATCCACCCGCTGATAATCGGGAGTTTACTGTATTAATATTATAACTTTTTCTTTGGAAGGTGGAGGGGGGGAGTACAACAAAGTGGTGTAATTTTAAGAGGAGGGGTTCAATCAAATATGACACAGCTTGACATAGGGGGAGGAAGGGTAAAAAAAAGCATTTTGTGTGACATAATTTATGTACGTTCCCAGGGAAATGGAAGAGTGTCCTTACTGTCCATAGCGAAGTAAGTCATCAAATAAAGCATCAACTACAGCTCTCCTACACTTCGCTTCCTTGCACTTTGGACTACATTCTTCCAGTAAGGTCTGACACCACGGAGGGAATGCAGGCAATTTGTACACGTGTGGAAATTTTTCACTGAAAATAAATCAAAATATGCAAGATCAGTATGGATTTTAGCATAGTTAAAGCATAATTATAACATGTTGAACATGTATGGAAATTCTCCACTGCAAACAAATCACAATATGCAAGAGTAATGTAATTTCAGCATTGTTAAAGTATGCAGATCAAATTTAAATTTATAATTTACATAAAACAGGGTAAAGAACACGGATCTTATTCTACTATCTACTGCATATGAAAAGCAGGATCTTTTCTGCAGTATGCTTTTTTTAATGCTCAATACCATAAGCGATGGAAAAAGTGCTTTAAAAATTAAATCCTAATATGCTAAAATAAAAACATTAATTTTAAATACCTTAAACATTACAGAGATGGAAAAAAAAGCTTTTTTTTTTGTTCAAACTATTTTTTAAACAAGTTATTAATGCAATTGCATAAGGAAAAATAGACTCACCAATGATCCATTTGGCGAGAGCGTTGCTGATCGAAAGGTGGGAATTCATCAAGAACAGGGGATGGTGAAAAACTTGAAGACGGTGTGCTGCAACGAATTTCTGCATATGGAGATGGCCGTGTAGACAAAGATGAGGAATATGGTATATCAGGAGTGCTGTAAAGGCTGTCAACACAAAATAAAAAAAAATATGCTCAATTTAAAAGCACCTATTGAATAAGGTGGCATCTATAAACTATGTTGTGCGATTTTGTGACCCCCCTGTGGTGATAATTGGCTCTCTCTCTCCCCCCCCCCCCTCCACTTAATCTGTCGTTACATTATCTTACTACATTCATATTTTTATTTAAACGGTTTAATTTGGACGTTTGATTCCCAAAAAACTTCTAAGCACATACTAATTGACGTCCAACCCCTAATGTGGATAGTCTAAACAGCAGCTGCATCATCTGATAATGGTGGAAAAGTACTTCAAAATCACATGATGCACTCCCCGTAGCTTTTTCTTTGTCAAGTGAGACAATCTAAGTCCAGAAATAAATTTAATGGAATTTAACTCCAATATTTCACAATTTTACGTAACGTTGATTTAGGCGGGGGGAAATTTACGTGATGTTTGTAGACTCCCCCATGTGATATTTGTCTCAAACCTCTCCCGAAACAAGCCACGTCACTTATGGACGCCTCTCATAAAAGTGTTTAGATGACCACTTACTTGAGGAAGACATTAAGTTTGGAAGCGTCGCTAATTTCATCCGACTCTTCACAGTCAACCCAGTCGCTGTACTTTGGGTGCCAATATTGCATGTGTAACGAGCATTCGGGATCCAGTGAAAAAACTTTTTTGATCGGACCAAAAAGATCTTTGCAGAAATTGCTTTCCGATTTTATAATCTTCTTAGATGCACCATAAGTGACATGGAATTCAAACATTTTCAGAACCGGCTAAAAAAATTATAATCGTATTTCGTTTCGAATAACGATTTGGTTGGTTGGTAGACATATATTTTCAGTCTTGTGTGCGTGGTCGCAAGGACCCGCTTATAAACCATCGTCAAGTAGGACAACACAAGACACACACAAACATACATGACAGATGTTGCCATCTGTCTCCACCTCCGCAGTTTAGACATGTCCCTGAAGGGGAGGGAAATTTTCTCCAGGGACCTGTACCGATGAGAAACTGCGCAATGACCGCCCACAGGACTTTCGGACCCAACAGATTTTACGAGCACGTACTCCTCATATACTCGACAAACACAAACATCCATGCCTGAACGGGATCGAACCCGGACCCAGCAGCTCCAGAGGCCAATGCCTTAACCACTATGCCGCGATCAACGATTTTGTTTGTTTGGTTTTGTAGCTTGTTTATTGCTTCGCTAGTTGCAAGCTTATTCCTGTCATTGTAGAATGGCTATGTTTTACGTGACGTATTCTTCCAGTTGCATTCCTCGAATCCTGCCGCTGCTTCTCCTCATGAGGTGGTTTCGGTGGGGGCATAATTTTATCTGTTGTTGTGTTACTATGTTTTGAAAGGCCAGTTATGTTTTTAAGTGCTAATTAAAATATTGTACGTTATATATCCTACGGTGAATATGTGCCTTCTGCGCCGTCAATTGTGACAACTCGGCAATCCTCGGCGAGGAATGTAGAAACTCGACGAGTGACGGGCTGTGTGGAGCCCTGTGGTCCATGTCTCGATCTCCAGATCGAAAGGTCCCGTGATCGAGTCCTGGTCGCTGAAGACACACCGAGTATATGCGGAGTACGTGCTCGTTAAATCTGTTGGGTCTGAAAGTCCTGTGGGCGGTCATTACGCAGTTTCCCATGCGTACAGGTTCCTGGAGTGGATACTATTTCCCTCCCCTTCAGGAACATGTCTAAACTGTAGAGGTGGCGCGTGATAGATGACAGCATATCTCTTGTATGTGTGTGTGCGTGTGTGTGTTGTGACTGTCTTACTTGACGAAGGTTTATACGCGGATCTCTGACCAAGCACACAAGCCTGAAAATATATGTATACCAACCAAACTCGACGAGTGACAAACTTTTTTTTATCAAAAAAATATATTTTTCATAGTTCGAGAATTAGTCTACCAAACCTGAATGCCTCGTAATTTTTTCTCACTTGGTTGCAGCGAATGCAGTATATTTCGTTATTTTTATAGTAAAGGTCGGATCGATCATCCACATCTCGATGTCACGTAATTTTTGATCGCTTATTTAAAGCGAAATAGTAGTAGATTGCATTATTTTTTTTTAAATTCAGGACGAATCGTCAACCTAAGTTCGACCCCTCGCCTCGTATCCTTGTTCGTGATGTTATGTAGCTCAGTAGGGCTATTTTTTCTGCGGGTCTCTGACCAAGCAGCCAAGCACACAAGCCTAAAAATATGTCTACCAACCAACCAAAAATGTTTTTTTCGTTTAGGAGAGAAACCTTTTTATAAAATTTTAATTATTTTATCAATTTAAAGTTTTAAAAGAAAAAATGAGTAAGTAATTTTTGTGTAGGTCAATATCACAATCCGGTATTCTACAACATTGGGAAAATATTGTTCAGTGTCGTAAATCGACACCGTGGCGATATTTCCGAAGTGGATCACTTTCACATTTTACAATATTGGTTTCAATATTGGCCAATGAATTTTTTTTCGACATTGGGCGAAATTTCTGTGCTTCCTGGGTCGAGGGGAAAACCTCCCCCCTTCATTTTCACGGGAATGAGTAGGAAAAGGCGTCAAACTTTTTGTGTTTTTCCAGACCAAAAGCGAAGATGTGGTGCGCGCCTACATACAACGCATTCTGGAAGTGGAGCCTTACATCAACGCCACTGTGGAGCGCCCCTTCGCGGGGGCAGTAGCGGATGCCAAGGAGGCGGACGCCCTAGTGGCATCAGGGAACTACACTACGGAGCAACTAGCCCTAGACAAGCCTCTGTTAGGAGTACCGTTCAGTGTCAAGGGACTACTGGAAGTCAAGAGTAAGATCTTCACATTCCCTTTTAATATTCCTCCTTTGGGAACTATCAATGTAATATTGGAGTAATATAGAACTAGGGAAAAAGGCTGAAATTCCATGAATTTATGCCCCCTAATCTAACTGTAATAGCCTAAGGTCCCACTTGAATCCATCGTGAGACACTTGAAGAGTACACGGGAAGAACCGATTGATTTATTAGGCGGACGCCCGCAATTGTCTGCTTGGCGAACATTGGCGGCAGAAAACCGGTTTCCCTCTTTATTCTTCGCTGGTCCGGATCGTCAATCGCCTGAATCTTGGTGGCTAGGAACTACAGAGATAGTAGTTACAGCATTAGAATGGCAGATCGCGTGACGTACAACACTGACTTCATTGGGGCTCTTCCAGGAGCTCCTTGCGTGTCCCGTCGTTAGCATTGGAGGTCACGTGATCTGCCACTCTATTACTCTAACTATAATCTCTGTGGTAGGAACTGGTTTCCTTACACAAGTTTAGGCGATCACTCGCTATTATCGCCAAAGTGGCCTGCTAAGGAAACTTCTCTACAAAATCAATAGGTTTTTCCCGTGTACTCTTCATTTCTTTAGCCCTGACTGCTCGACCTCTCCCAAACACGCTCGGGGACGGAAAGTTTGACGTCATAGTTCCGAGTGACGTTGTTCCGGAGACGAAGACAACCTGTCTCGAAGCCTATTCGGAACCACTATATCGTTCACGGCTGATCACATTTTTCGCGTTCCAAATGCGTCCGAACTAGTTTCTTGGTCTTCGTCATTCGGAACAGCGACGTCAAAATTTCTGTCTACGCTCATGTTTGGGAGAGCTTCTATGCAGGGCCGGATTTCTAAATAGGCTAAGTAGGCTGTAGCCTGCGGCAAATTTTACGACCAATCAAAACGGCATTCGACATAAAAAAATGTTATAACGATACGAAAATTTTAAAGGAAGAAAACTATATTTCACGTATTACTATAATATTTCGTAGCAAACATGGTCGTTGCGAGGGCAATTGCACCTCTTCCTCCCATCTATTTTTACAGCACATACCACCCTAATTTGCAGCTAACCAGCTACCTTTCCCCGATAAGGGAGAATATTGTGACAGTGGCGGCAAATCAATCGTAGCCTATAGGCGACAAATCTTCAAATCCGGCCCTGCTTCTCTGACCTTGTTATTAAAGTTGGAAGTGCTCGATCCCCTTTCTTTTGGTCGTCTTATTATTCGGTCCTATTCTATTTTGTATGATTCGGTAAATGTACAGGGTGGCGCAAATTAAAGTGGCCTCGACGTGGAGCTTCGAATGCAGTGGGATGCTCGGTGGAAAAAAAAATATTGAAGTCGCCTACTGAAAGCCTCCAAGTCGAATTCATAAATTATTCAAGCGTTCAATAACTTCACTTCCCAAATCTGTTTTTTCATTGCTTGGTTTAGTTGTTAGACTACACTCTACAGCTGCATGTGGACTATTGGCGAGTTTAGATCTTCGTGCGAGCTGTGTAAATTTGAGCTGATCAGATCAGCACACGGGCGAATAATTAGTTACCGGAATAATAGTTACCGGCAAATAATTTGTCAAACGTCTGTTGGGGCGATCAATGACTTCACATGGCAAAACAGTTTTTGCAATATTGGTTTTTGACCTGACATCGTTTTTTGTCTATACTTCTGAGCCGGGCCCCTTTTATTTACACCACGCTATACAAATGGTAGACACGTTTGTACATTGTAGTCTTCAGAAATATTTGGATATACTATTCTTCTTTTATTAAAACGTCGAAAGAAGGAAGCGCGGTAAGGATTTTTCCTTTAATTAAACTTATTAATTTTCTATGATTAATAAAGTTTATCAGGAAATTATTATAACAACTAGAGAGCCTGATAATAACAGATTATAACATCTTTAAAAATGTGAAGTAGGAGAAGAAGAGGAAATTTAATTAAGTTATGCTCATTTATGAAACAGAGATAAGAAAGGAGGGATTAGGTTTTGTCTTAAATAGTTGAATTACAGGACATGGCCAGAAATTAAAAAAAAAAAAAAAGAATTGCTTCATAATGGTAAGAGAGCATTATTTTTATAATAGAATTTTCTGTATGCTGTGCTGAATGCTTTAGCAAGTTATGTTGCTTTTTCGAAGAAGAAGAATCTTGATAGTCATTAGTAACTGGTACAAAATTAGTTAACTTTTGGAACAACCTTGTTGCGCCTCTTACCTGTTGTTGGTCGTCAGTTTTTGGATTTGTCTCAACTAAGATTTAATTTCTCAAATCTCAACTATTATTATGCCATACATATCTATCTCCATTCAGCATTATATCATCACAACTTAATATTTCTTCCTTAGATCTCCGATGTACTTCCGGATCTCTTTTATTCAAAGACTACGTTTCTCCAGGAGATTCTCCCAGTGTAGAACTCATGAAGAAGGCCGGAGCCATTGTCATAGCAACCACTAACTGTCCCGAATTCGGCATGGACTTCGAAAGCAATAACCGAGTCCATGGGAAGACATGTAATCCGTATGGTTTAAATAGGACACCCGGAGGAAGCAGTGGTAAGTTCAGATAAAAATCATGCAACAACGATGAATCATTTCAAAATTTGTTACGACTGGACTTCCGTCTCCTAGAGCTAATGCGCTGGTTTTTGAATCCAAACTTCCGCAGAAGTATTTCTTTGCCATGTTAGCCCTTTTCAGGTACCAACGAAAAGGTTACTATGTTTTTTATTTGTAGATTTTTGTAGTTTTAAAATGACAAAAATATACGGCAGATGGCGACACTATTTAAAAATTTTATCAATTAATAATTAAATAACTGAATGTTATTTTAGTTTCAATTTCGTCTTAAATTGATGTTATGATGCTTCCCATACCTGGTGAAAATGGGCTAACATGGCAAACCAATACTTCTGCTGAAGTTGTGATTCCAAAACTAATTCTTTGACTCTATGGGACTGACAATCTCTCTTGACGTACCAAGTAAATTATGCATTCGGTTATAAGGAACTCTATCAGCCTACTTGTTAAATATTCATACCTAGCGATCAGAGGAAATCTGTTTACAAATAGGGTGTACGGTACTGTAACTTGTTGTTGTAAAACTATGTATTGAAAATAAAAAAAAATATCCGAAATATCAAATTATCGAGTTCTAGAGACATTTAAGATTACATTTATTCTTTATAAAAAAACCTCCTGGAAAACATATTCACAATGCAGTTGGAATATTAAGCTTCTAAAATTAATAACTTTCTCCTTTGGATTACCACAGACAGGAGGAAATTCAATGGGAAAGCAATTCAAATGTAAATTTGCAAATGATTTATTATTATAATCTAATCGATCAGGAATATCGATCAGGATACTTATGCACACGGAATGAAAGTGGTATGGGTACTTCATGTTAATTGGGTGAAATGAAAGTGGTATGGGTACTTCATGTTAATTGGGTGAAATGAAAGTGTTATGGACACTTTATGTTAACGTGATGACATTGTTAAGGATACTTTTGTGCTGTTTTGTAGGTGGTGAAAGTGCATTAGTGGGTGCAGCTGGATCAGTAATAGGAATAGGAAATGATCTCCTTGGAAGTATTAGGGTTCCTTGTCATTTCACGGGACTCTATGGACACAAACCAACAATGGGTAATAAGCAAAAGCTTAATTCTACGAAGTAATTTTTGATTACATATAAATTTGCACATAAAAATAGCCTTGAAAGATGGTCGGCACGCATGTTGTATGATTATGCGGCATGTAAAAGATCCATAATTAGTACCATTTGGCTTGTGTTCTCTTTCTCTCGTCAAAAAAAATTAATTGTCGGCCTACTTATTAAGAGAGCTGAAATTCCTTGCAATCTGTGCGTCAAAATGGTCCCTATAGTAGCATTATTTCTTAAAATTTGCTCGAACGGTCATCGATCGTTCATCGGATTAAGCGAAAACTCACCGGTAATCGCATCCGTATTCCGACAGAGCAGGAGACGACATCAGCAATTAGTAAACGAAATCCTATCTAGAAAAATCCTCGATTCGATATCAGTCAAAGGTGAAAATTCAATCAACGTATTACTTTGGAAAACTGTGACGAATCGATATCGCAACGGTAAGAAACCAAATTTTTTTTATTACATACACGCAAATGCGTTAAATTATTTCGAAAACTTCATATCCGAAAAATATATTGTTCAAACTGGTAATAGTTATATTTTTTTTACTTACACACAACATTTTTAAATGCGTGCAAAGATCAATATTTTTACTGTGTGATAACTTATTTAGTTTATTTGGAATGGAATGGAATGCAAATGCGCCCTCTAGAAGGGAAGGGCGTAGGCTATGTAGCCCATTACCCCGCTCGCCAGAAGGGACAGTCACAGGAGACACACAAAGAAAGGACGACACAAACACATAGACAAATAACAACATTTATTGACAAGTACAAATACCCATGCCTGACCGGGATTCGAACCCGACCTCAGCAGCTCCAAAGGCCAGTACACTAACCATTCAGCCACCGAGGCGGCTTTAGTTTATTTACTTTGAAATTAATTTTAACTTTTTGCCATGATTATTTTTTAAAAAACTTAACTTTAATAAAATAGATTTTTGATGAATATTATGAACCGGAAAACTTTTCAATACGTAAGTTACCAAGAGTTATTTTTAAATTTAACATATTTCTATTAGTGTTGCTGACTTAAATAAGGTAAGATTTAAAAGGAATTTGCAACTTGCAAAAGAAAAATCAAAATTAAAATTTCTTAATTAATAAGATAAAATTTCTTTAACGAACATCCTTTTGATTTAGTTATTTACACGCAAATACACTACAAGCTTCCATAGCCACGACGACTGATGCGCAGTTCCTCGGTGCAAGACAAGAGCGCTGAGCCCGAGATTTGGTGGTTCTGTCTTCCTCCTGAAATTCGAATTTCAGCATATTACCTGACCAACAGAAAGAAATTGTTAGCGCCATCTCGCCTAAAAATATTGTCTGACATGTCGTAAGCTTTTCGGAATTTTATCAGAAAGTGTCCGAAATTCTGTTGGCTGATGATATTTCGATTACTGCTCATCGGATTCTTATCAATTTCTTCTTGAATCTCATCGATAATAATCATCGTATGCTGTACTATCGAGCGGACATAACCGATGAGTTATCGACGTAACGGGCAATTTTCAATGAAATTCCAATATTCGAATTCTCATCGGCTCACCGGCGAACGATGAAAATTCGATTATTGGTCGATGAAAAAATTTCTACTAGATGCAGCGAGAGCCACCTATGTAGTGCCACAAAGAAATAGTTCTAAGTCTAGAGGAAATGTAGAGTCTTCAAAGGCTTGACAGCCAGAAAAAGCAGTCACGTTGGAAAAAAATACACTAATTAGTTGCCATAGCTATCATTAAACTATTCAAAAACAAATAATTAAAATTAAAACTTAGTTCGTTGTATAAAGTGTTAATGCATTTCATTAGTGTTAATGCATTAGTTTTGAAATCACGTCATTTTCAAAAAAAAAAATTTTGCCATGTTATCCCATTTTCACCAGGTATAAGAATCTTCAGAGCATTTATTTAAAACAAAATTGAAAAGAAAATTGACAGACGGTTATTAAATTATCAATTGATAAAGTTTTAACATAGTGTCACCATCTGCTGTATATGTTGGGGCATTTTAAAACTTCAAAAGTACATAATTCAATAACCAGATAAATATTTGGTCAAATCTGTTTTCTTTCGATATATGTTGATTCCCATACCTTGGGGGAAAGGGTTAACATGGCAAGCAATACTTCTACGGAAGTTGGTATTCCAAAATTAATGCATTAGCTCTATGGGACTGACAATCCAATGTATGTGCTCATTCACCAGGATTGGTTCCCAATGGCGGAGTGGTTCCCAATCCCCATCCTGGAATGGAGAAGTTTCTGTACACTGGTCCCATGTGCAGATATGCAGAAGATCTCATCTCCAGCATGAAAGTGCTCTCGACACACGAGGAGACGCGTCTCAAATTTGGAAAATCCGTAACTATAAACATTTATTATACAGGGTGGCGCAAACAAAAGTGGCCTCACTTGGAAAACCTACTTTTTGATGGGTTGATTTGGTTGTTACTAGACTAGAGCTGCACATGGCCTATTTACGAGTCCAGATCAGGGCCGGATTTAAAGATTTGCCGCCTGTAGGCTACTATAGATTTTCCGTCATATATAGTTTTCTTCATTAGTTTTTTTTCTTTCTACATATTAGAATCATCCATGTTCACTCTAAATCGAAATAATAGGTGAATTTTTGAAACTGTTCTACTATTTGTCTTTCAACTTCCAAATCTCGGGGAGAGTCTAATCTAAGCTGCCATGTTTAGTACTAAATATTAATACTAAATACGTTTACGGTTCACACGTTTATGTAGGTTATTTGTTTCTTTCTTAAAAATATTAATATCTTTATAAAAAAAATTATGTAGAATGCCACTTTCATTGTTCGTAAAATTTGCCGCCCCAAAAAATTTGCCACTCTAGGCTACAGCCTACTTAGCCTATTTAGAAATCCGGCCCTGGTCCAGATCTTAGTGCGAGCTGTGTTTGCGATGGTCAGATCGATGCACATGTGAAGATGGTTACCAGCAAATAATTCACCAAACGTCTGATTGGGCTTACTATTGAAGCGATGAAAGGCTTCACTTGGCTACCTTATTGTTGTGAAAAGATCAGATTTACTGTACGGTAACACTTGGCGAGATTTTTTCGGATTTGGCGATAAATAATTTTTTTATGGCAACCGTCTGACTTCGACTGATGATTCGAATTCTTTGACTTCGCAATGACGTATTCCGAACAGCCGGTGTTAAATGAACAAACACGTTTTTCGGCTCTCCCTCGTGTAGCTTTAATGCGACTATAATTCAAACGTACCCTATCATTTCAGTTGGGTTTTCGGTCGACTTTTGGCGCGATTTCGGAATGTTCGCCAAGGGCTACCGTTCAGTAAATTTCTACCGTTTTGCGAAGTTAGATATCAGTAACGAATTCCTGTTTTATCCCTACTTCTAAGCCGGGCCACTTTTATTTACGCCACCCTCTATAACTACAATACAATTATATTGCCGCTGTAGGAAAAAAAGACTAATAGTTTAGAGAAAACAAAGTAGACTTGTTTCATCAAACATTCAAAAGTTTGATTGAATGTGCGGATTTAACTAACTTGAAGTTAATTAGTTTGGTTAAAATAAGATATTACTATATATATTTTTCCCCGTGTATTGATGTTAATGTCTCAAAAAAGCCAAAATTGCAAATACGGTCCTCTTTTTGCAGCAGCTATATATTACGAATATAGTTATGAATATAATATTTAAGTAAAGTTGTAGCCAACGCGCGATTAAGCCAGGTTGTGCGCTAAGGTTAAAGAGGAGCAGTAGCCAAGTCCAAACCGTCTCTCTGTGTTAATCCGAGGAGAAAAATATTTTTCTTAGCCCAGTTACTGCGATTGTATTGAATATTTTTACAAACCGTGTTTTTATCTGACTAATGTAGCTGACTTTACAGGGCTTTATAATATAATTTTTTTTAAATTGGTTTCAATGTATTTTCCATAAACAATTCTGCAACAAAATATTTGGAATAGAATTATTTTTACATTTGACTTAGACGGAGAAGACTTCTTTTTGGGGACCCGGCTGATCCAATTCCCAATTAACTTAATATTTAGGAAACGCTCTAGGAATATTTCTATTGTTTAAGTATTTACAGAATATGGACAAAAACGTTATAAGAAGATTGGCATCTAAAGATACAATTTTATTTTTCGAAATTAACAATTAATTTTGTCTTATGTCCTGATCACCAAAACCACTTTTTCTTTAATTGATGCTCTCTTAAGGGGTCACAGGAGTCTTAAAAATGTGCAAAGAAGTTACTACAAAACATAGTTTGATCTTTCATGTCATTTTTGAACTACTCAATGTATAAGCATAATTTTTATATATGTATTTCTACAAGATTTATTTTTTACAAAACAAGTTTTACAATTTATGAAACTTTAGCCAAAACTAAAATAAAGGATATTAAACATGAAGCGATTTGAACGCATTGTGATTAGGCTTGCGCGGCAAATTGTGAGGTCAAAATTGAAAAAATGTCCAAGAAAATGACTTTATATTGTACAAATATGTACAAACAAAGACTTATACCTAAATTCTCAGCTCAATTTTAATTAGAAATTATTTTTAAGAATATTTAAAATCAAAATTTTTAATTTTTTATTAATTTTTTTAGAAAAAAAGTTTTAAAATCAAAATTTTTAATTTTTTATTAATTTTTTTAGAAAAAAGTTCTTAAAATAATTTCTAATTAAAATTGAGCTGAGAATTTAGGTATAAGTCTTTGTTTGTACATATTTGTACAATATAAAGTCATTTTCTTGGCCATTTTTTCAATTTTGACCTCACAATTTGCCGCGCAAGCCTAATCACAATGCGTTCAAATCGCTTCATGTTTAATATCATTTATTATAGTTTTGGCTAAATTTTCATAAATTTTAAAACTTGTTTTGTAATAAATAAATCTTGTAGAAATACATATATAAAAATTATGCTTATACATTGAGTAGTTCAAAAATGACATGAAAGATCAAACTATGCTTTGTAGTATCTTCTTTGCACATTTCTAAGACTCCTGTGACCCCTTAAGGGGGAATGGGCGCGCAGGACCGGGGGTCTCCAAACTCAAGTGCCTCAATGTTAATCCAATGGGGAAAAAACTATTTTCTTTGCCACATTTCTCCGGCTGTATTGAATATTTTTACAAGCGGATTTTTTTATGTGATAAATGTAGCTGAATTACACGTCTATATCTTCCCACTTTTTGAAATTGCTTCGAATATTTTGTGTCAAATAATTTATTGAATATTAAAAAATATATTCGTACTAATTTCAAAAAGGGAGATTGTCGGGACCTGTAGGTCAGCTACATTTATCACATAAAAAAATCCGCTTTTAAAAATATTCAATACAGCCCGAGAAATGTGGCAAAGAAAATATTTTTTTCCCATTGGATTAACATTGAGGCACTTGAGTTTGGAGACCCCCGGTCCTGCATGCCCATTCCCCTTTAATACTTACTAATAACTCTTTATGTATTTATGTTTTCATATTACTTAATAACTCTTTTAAGTAATGAAACGTATAATTTTAACTTAAGTTTTGAAAATTTATATTTTGTAATTATGTATATGAGAAAAGCACATTTATACATACGATTTATCATGATGGTTTTGTAATCACTCGTCTCCAAGAGATAACTTACATTACTGTAAATAGTAAATACTTAAAAACATTACTAAATACAGTAAGACCTTGATTACTCGTCTCTTGTTTATTCGGAACTCTCTGTTAATTGACTGTCCGTGAATTAAAATAATTTTTTTTACCTGCCATCACCCTATTCTGAAGAAAGTTGGTTCATTCACGGTTATTTTCAAAAGAAACCAGTCACAGAAATCTAAGGAAATCTCAGAATATCTAGCTAAAATGAGGATTATCTAGCAATACTGGAATGAGAATTCTTCTCCGATTCAGAAATCAGGAAGAAATCAGGTTCAGGTTCCTGAACTTGGAAAACTTCGTTGATTTTAAGATAGCAAAACTTCTTTGATTTTAAGATAGCAAAACTTCGACAACTCTAAAAATTAAAAACGCGTTTTTAGCACTATTACATTTACGGGAAACTCCGAGAATCTTCTGCAATCACGAGACTCTTAAGTTATATCTATAAACAGAAAAATAAGCACTTTTCCAAGTACAACACTCTGAAATTAAAAAAAAAATAGAATTAAAAATTAATTTCGAAGCATCGTTCGGAACTAAAAATTTTACTATTTAATTTAAAATTCTCTATTATAAGAATTTTCAAATATTTGACTTGCGTACGGTTCCAATTCGATCGCATAAAAGAGATTCTCTACTGTATTTTCAAATTGCACGTGATTTTCTCACAATAAAATATTTTAACGGCATAATAAAATCGTAATATTTGGATTGTAAATTTAAGTACCTTTGATAATTTATAATTTAGGAATTTGATTTACATAGTTTATTAATGCAATTTTTTATTACAGGTCAATTTTAAAAAATTAAAAATCTGTTATATGACACAAATACGAAGTCCTTTGGTGGCTTCTGTCGACAGCGAAATTTTAGGCGGTTTGAAAAAAGTAAGCTGCTTGATTATTTGCTAAATGTTCAATATAATGTATATAATTTGATTGAATTTATTATATATAATTGTGTTTCAGATGCACTTTATGAATCTAACTATTTAACTATTGTTCTAATTACACTGCTCTGCTCAAAACAATTAGGAGAATGCATGGTTTAAACCATTTCGCCCCCGATGATTCCATTTGGTATCATCAGCTTCCGATTTTTTTTTCTCACTAAGTTGAACTCGCACTTATTTATCGTTGGATGGAATAATCATGTCTTTTGAAGAATTGTTAATAAATTAATTGTTAATTAATTGTTAATTAATTAAATTGTAATTAAAATAATGTTTGTTTTAATTATAATGGAAATATGAAAAACATGGTAAAATAAAATTCACTCCCAAAAACTTTTATGAAATAACTTGACCCTAAATTCTTCGCGCTTGCATTCTTAGAAGTCTAGAATTTGATTTTACCTTTTTTTTACAGTTAAAATGTTGAAAAAATTATTGTCATAATTTATTAAAAAGTTATGATTCCAATTTTTTGCCCCTTAAATTTTAGTTAAAAAAATTAATATTTGTTTCCCTGTTTTTTACCATTTCAATCTATTTCACAAATTTTAGATTTTTATGATAAAAAATAAGAAGTTGGAACTGGACCTGAAAAAAGGTAAAAATGCTCTCCGAATTGTTTTGAGCAGTGTATTATGAACTATTTAACTGTAAATTATATTATTTTACTTTCTCTTTTATATGATTGCTTTTCTGCTTAATTTTTTTCATTGTACTACAGTGTTAAAAAGAATTGTGCAAGATTGCGCTTGAATCCTAGAAAATTCTAACTACCACTATCACTTGATGGAGCGTGAATTTACCAAACTTTGCAAAACCATAACTTGCATGCTAGAAATTTAAAGGTTTCCGGTGCAATCTTGCACCATTCTTTTTAACTGCACTGTTAAAAAAAATCCCTGTAAAATAACGGGCTAAGAACGGCAGCAGAGATTCCAGTCACCCCTCATTAACAAAATACTCATACCCATCCTTTCCTATAGCAAATAAATGAGCTAAAACTGTAAAAATACGGGAATCGCCTTAATTTTCTAACAGTCTAAGGGTTAAGGCCGTTTATTTAGTGGCTCAGACCGTTTTTTATCAAATAAGGCTGTTGCCCGTAAAAATTGAAGGGCGAATGCTAGTAAATTTACAGGGATTTTACAGCGTGTGTACTTGTATGAGTTTTTAGAATAAAATTCTCGATATCTTTTTAGGCAATTTCCTACTTTGAAACCACCTACGATGTGACATCGAAAGAAATCCACGTCCCTTTGCTGTACGATGCCAACCGATGCGTCTTGACTCACATTTCCAGTCCTGAAGATCTCAAAAAGACTGAAGACCTCAAAGAAGTGATGACTCACGGCAAGGCCAAACACATAAACGTAAAAACTGACCTTTTAAAATATCTTGTAGGAAAATCCACCTTTACCAGAGGACCTCTGGTTGTAATGAACTTCGGAAGGAGTTGGCCCTTGTTCAATGAGAATAAAACGGCATTCTATAAACAAATGCGCGACCAGCTTGCTAAAGAGTTCGACCATCTGCTCGACGAAGACACCGTTCTTCTCATGCCAACGTTACCAACCACAGCTCCGTACCACAATGAGATGCTGGCCTACCTGCCAAGCACTTGCTACACCTCCATTTTCAATATTCTTGGACTGCCCTCGACCCAGTGTCCCTTGGGTATCAATCGAGACGGCCTTCCTTTCGGAATTCAGGTAGTCGGGAGGAAATACAACGATCCGTTGACCATTGCGTGTGCCATTGAACTTGATAAAGAATTTGGAGGATGGGTACAGCCAGGTAGTTACTAAGAGGTTTTAATTCAGAATTTTTTTTGCTGAATTTGGAATGTGTTTTGCTTGATATTGACCCTCTTATAATGAAAATGATCCCCATATGAAAAGAACATTACAAATTACCTCCTTCCAATTCATTTCACATTTAAAATGAGACCGAAAGAGCATCAACATGCGTGGTTTGACATATATTTTCAGGCTTGTGTGCTTGGTCGCAAGGACCCGCTTATAAGCCATCGTCAAGTAGGACAACACAAGACACACACATACACATATGACAGATGTTGCCATCTGTTGCCACCTCCACAATTTAGACATGTCCCTGAAGGGGAGGGAAATTTTCTCCAGGAACCTGTACCCATGGTGAACTGCGCAATGACCGACCACAGGACTTTCGGACCCAACAGATTTTACGAGCACGTACTCCGCATATACTCGGTAGGTCTTCAGTGGCGACCGGGTCTCGAACTCTCAACCTTCTGATCTCAAGCTGAGACCCTTTGACCACTAGGCTCCCTACAGCCCCGACATGCGTGCCTTGCACCAAATACAAACTAGAACATGGATTGGATTGGATTGGTTTACATATATTTTCAGGCTTGTGTGCTTGGTCGCAAGGACCCGCTTATAAACCATCGTCAAGTAGGACAACATAAGACACACACAAACACATAAGACTGATGTTGCCATCTGTCGACAGATGGCAACATCTGTCGCCACCTCCACAATTTAGACATGTCCCTGAAGGTTAGGGAAATTTTCTCCAGGAACCTGTAACCATGGTGAACTGCGCAATGACCGACCACAGGACTTTCGGACCCAACAGATTTTACGAGCACGTACTCCGCGTATACTCGGTAAGTCTTCAGTGGCAACCGGGTCTCGAACTCTCAACCTTCCGATCTCAAGTCCGGGGTCATGAACCACTAGGCTCCTTACAGCCCACTAGAACATTTTTCGATTAAGACACTGTTCTCCTGATGCCAACCGCAGCTCCGTACCACACTGAGATGCTGGCCTACCTGCCGCAAGCACTTGCTACACTTCTATTTTCAATATTCTTGGACTACCCTCGACCCAGTGTCCGTTGGGTATCAATCGAGATGGCCTTCCTTTCGGAATTCAGATAGTCGGGAGGAAATACAACGATCCGTTGACCATAGCGTGTGCCATTGAACTTGATAAAGAATTTGGAGGATGGGTACAACCAGGAAGTTTTTGAAAGGTCTTAGTGCCATTATTCTTGGAGGCCACGAATAAATTTAAGATATGTTTTGTTTGAAAGATATATCATCTTATAATGCACAGGGCCTGATTTCCGGCTTGGCAAGCGGCCGCCCCCAATTTCCCCACTTTAGGGGGGGGGGGGGCAATTTTCTTCATGAGCATTTAAGTTCAATATAACTGCCTCCAAACTTAACTTTTTAATATGAAGTATGCCAAAGCAAAATTAAATTCATGAACAAATGTTGACTATGAAATTGTGCTTAAACTCAGAATTAATTAAATAAAATATTTATTTTTGATGAATTGAGCATGCTTTCCAAGCAAATTACTTCGGCTATTTTTTTTTTTTTGGTAAACACTGAATTGATTAACAAATAATTCGTAAAGTCGGAAGTCGAAGGTAACATACAATTTAAATTCTTTTCAATTCGAAATTAGTTACAAAATATCAAGTCAACATATTAATGAATGTTCTTAAATTTCTCTGCTACACACTATTCATGCTAGCTTATAGCGTTAATAAATCTCGTATGGGTATAAAAAGGGAAGTATTCAAATTTTGAGTTTTATTGATTTAACCTATTATCGTCGACTCTGCAAATTTTTTTTGTTTGTATTATTTAGATAAACTTAAGCAGAAAGCTCATTTTCACGTGGCACATTTTCTAAAATATAGGAAAATACACACGATTTTTTTAGAGGTATATTTGGGTGCCACCCGAATTTGCTTGTGTCCAGGGCCCAGTTCTAAGTTGGTCTCTGGTAATGAAAAGCAATGAACGTGAATATTAGTGAAGGTTCAGTTCATTTACAGGGTCTGTTTCTGGATAATACGGACTATGGGATCATGGAACCTCAAAACTGTTCTTTCAATTTAGAAAGTAATGATTGTAAATTTACTGAAAGATGTACAAATACATGAGTATTTAAATGTAAATAAACGCAAAGATTATTTAAACTGTATTATGTTTTTTAATATTGTTTTTTCATTTGCTTAATTTTTTCATTTGCTTAATTCTGTCATTTGATTCATTTTTGTATTTATAATTGAAGTTTACTCCAATGGCTATTATAGTAAATAATATTAATCTAATTAATATTAACGTATTTGGCAAGTATACGAATAGTTAGACTACTATTCTTTATAAATAGGTTTTATTATATATAACATCAATATTACAACAATAGTTAGACAATTTTGAAAATCAACACATATTACAATGTATGCAGTGGTAGACATATTTTTTAGGAAAATATCTACAATTTACTAAAATTTGCATTTTTTCAAACTCCAACCTTACTTAATGGACGGACAGAGCAGTTACTAAAATAGATGAAGAGTACAGGGGTAGAACCCCTTCATCGCCTGGGAATCTGTCTTCATCAGGTCTGCTTGGAGAAGGTGGCGATCGCCTAAACTGGTGTGAAGAAACCACTGTTGCCTTGGTTTTTGACTCGCGGCTCACGGGTTTACAATCTCTATGTGATCGAGATTCCACGCCAAAAATAGTCGGACGCTTGAAAGAAGAACCAAAGGAGAAACCGGTTTCTGATCGACACTACTCTCCAAGATTCCCTTCCATGAAGGGGGGTTTCTCCATCTACTCTTCAGTTGTGGGAACTATTTCAAAAGGTTGAGCAAATATTTTGATTGAATTCAATTTTGAAATTCTCATACAAATTGTATCACGTTAAATCACGTGTGATTTTTCGATATTAGGCGGCTCAATATCAACTTGTTAATTATGCATAAAGATCAATCACACACACAATGAACACTCATACAATGAACCCTCTTTTGACATCATAGAGGTTGGAAGGAGGCGTAGAGAGATCCTCCAAATGAGAGAATTTGAAGCAGGGCTGTCAGGTTTTTCGAGCTACTGCGCGTAACATTCTGACAACGAGATATCCCAAGATGCACCACTCTGTAGAGGGGCCCTCCAATTGAGATGACTTGAAGCAAGTCCGGGTTTTTCGTGCTACTACGCATAACATTCTGACAACGAGATATCCCAAGATGCACCACTCTGTAGAGGGGCCCTCCAATTGAGATGACTTGAAGCACGTCCGGGTTTTTCGAGCTACAGCACATAGCATGCTGACACCAAGGTATCCCAAGATGCACCGCTCTAGCCTGCTTCATTTGTGTGCTACTGCGCATATACAAAGAACTCTCTATTCTCCTTCCTACCCTATGGTTGACATCCCAAGTAAGCTTGGTTTTCATTTATAGACAACAAAGGGCTTGGTCCATATACCACGTACTTGATTATACCAACCCAAAGAGTTCAAACCATGAGAGTCAGGGGTAAGCTACACACTACACCACTGCAGCAAAATAATAAGCAAATATTACAGTACTAAAATTTAAATATCAATATATTTTATATATAAACATCAATATAGTTCTCTTTTAAATTTTTATTAAGATATATTTGTACCATAAATAGCAATTCATTTTTCAAATTAATATGATAAAATATTATATTGCAAATAAATAAGTTTATTTAATTTTATTAAGTTCTGTGAAGTCGGAAGTCGAAGGTAACACACAATTTAAACTCGAACTACCTTTTTCAATTCGAAATTAGTTATAAAATATCGTCAATATATATTTATGAATGCTCTTAATTTTTCAAACCCTGTATACTATTTCATATTTCCAAAGATCTCTTTTTTAGGAGTAGATAGTTAATTGCATAAGAATGCTTGTTTATTTGAGTTTTGAATTTCTTTTATAATTTTGAGTTTTATATTAAACATGTCACAATATTCTGTACATGCTGGGGCTGTTCAGTAGAATTTTATTGTGAGGTGAAATATTAATCTTAATTTACTGATATATTTGTAGAAAAGAGGAATTTGTTAAATTTTATTTTGCTAAACTCGGTGCAACAGACCAATATAAAAATGCACTCTTATTAAAGTCATATAAATGTAGAAATCTTTGTTTACTACATTAGTAAATTTGCAAAAATGCTAAGGTGTTATTGCATTCAGTGGCAGATTCAAGGAAGTCTCCAGCCTTTAAAACGGAATAATCTTGCCTTATAAAAACTGAAAGTTTAATGAATGCATGTATAACAGATGAATCTTCATCAAGCATACAGTGGTGGCCAAAAGCGTGGACACATTTTGAAAGTTTCATGTGTTTCAACTGTTACCTGTGTTCTTGCATCTATTAAATTTCGCTTAAATACAAACATTTAAATATTAGGTTGAACATAATTTAATGTAGAATGTCATTAAAAAAGCAGAATTAAAGTATTTGTATTACAAATAAAGTTATGCTCATATTAGTTGAACAAACAATCACAATCAATGGATTCTCTTGTGCTGAAATTGCAATACAAGTTGGTGGTTCAATGACTTGCAAAACTAAGACAGATCATACTATTAGTTGCATAACTTATTCGTAATACAGATATTGCAATACTGTATTTATTTTTAATTCTGCATGAAATTACTTTTATGATAATGATGTTGTGTCCATGGAAATAAATTATATGGGACCAAAGGTCTCACAAACGGCTTCAGCGATCTTCACACAGTGGTCCTCTTAAAGATTAAGTTACCTTTAATTTCAAAAACAATAGTTCAATTTGATATACAATTTATATATTCTGTAATCACACAAAGTTGAAAAATATGAAACTTTCAAAAAGTGTCCACACTTTTGGCCACCACTGTAGTATCCTATATTGATATCTGTGTCCACTAATCATTTTGTTTATTGAAACTATAAAGGACTTGTTATATTAAGACATAAAATGTATTTAATTATACATATATTGCTCAACTTGCACATACGATTTCGAAGTGCTTTTGAATTATTTATATAAACATTTTAAAGTTCTTCTCTGCAAAAATCATATAAATAACAAT